>JBAMBO010001670.1:0-73809 GCA_037044535.1 Lordiphosa magnipectinata | reverse complement strand
CCGTCTGTTTCTATGCTTTCTCCTCCGTCAGTTTTAAAGCTATCTTAATCAAACTTTGCACGAAGTCTTTTGGTAGAAATAAGCTGCACATTTGTCGGAACCGGCGGGATCGGATGACTATAGCATATAGCTGCCATAAGAACCATCGATCGAAAAACTAGTCTTAATGAGAAAAACTTTTTTGTCTTCAGCGCGAACGTCCCCAAACCTCATATTTATAAGTTTTCCATGCTTTCACAAAATTTCACTAAGTTTGATAAAAGATAGGTGACTGGATGAAAGCTAGACTCATAGCTGGAGTCATTGGAGGAAACCACAGGATCATAGACTGTGCCAGAAAAAGAGATACTAAGTGGGTATGTTAGGTGGAGACCAGAGAATAAACTAGACCTAAGGACCAGGGATACTAATTTTAGATTCACGGTGGAGATCAGAGAGGAATCCTGACCTTAAGACCATGGACACTGAGTGGGATTACTGAGAATTTTTACTATTTTGCTGGACCTTTCAGACCTTTCAGCTCATTATTATATATGTATAAAATATCGTTGGGCACGCCTTTGCTCCCATTGGTCCGAGACTTATAATTCATTCAGACGCATAAGAAAGTTAAAACAACCAAAACCATGCGTATGGGCTCACGGCACCAGCTGGGCGCACAAGCAATAGCGCAACAGTATGAAATGACTTTGTGTTATATAGACGTGTGTTATAATTGTTTTGTGATGACTTTGTTTTGTGCTGAATTGACGAACTGTGGCATTGCTGTGTTGATTGAAATGACTGTGTGTTATATAGACGTGTCACCACTTTAACTGTTAACAAAAAACACTTTTAACATATTTTACCTTTCAAAGTGTTTTTGAAAAACAGATGATTTTTGCTCTTAACAATTGACAACAGAAAACACTACACACAACACACGTAAAATAACACGGTTAGAAACCGAAATTCCTTATGCTTATTACACCCATTAAAATGGGTAAAATAGGATCATGAAGTTGTGTAAATGTATGTAACAGCCAGAAGGAAGCATCTACGACCCAATGAAAAGTATATACTATATTCTTGATCAGCATCAACAGCCGAGTCGATTTAGCCATGTCAGTCTGTCTGTCTGTATTAACGCGTCGATCTCAGAGACTATAAGAGATAGAGCCACAATTTTTTTTTATGTATGTAGTTGTATACAGTACTCAGTTTAAGTTTTTTTTCAGATTTTGAAAATTCCCCTTCCTCCTTCTTTTAACCGCGAAAAACTTTCAGAGCCACAAAATTGAACTTTGAACCTTGTATCAATCAAAGCCATAGGAACAACATTACTTGGAACAAGGTATTTTACAATCGGGGCACTCGACTGTAGCACTCTTACTTGTAGTGTTTCTCTCAGTGAGAAACACTTTGAAAATAAGTGTAGTGAGTTATTTTGGAACTCTGGTTAAAGCCCGTTTACAATTGGTTCAGGGCAATAACTCCAAAATTATATCCAATATATATAAAGGGTGGATTGCAGAACTCACGAAAATAAACTTTACATCAGGGGTACACAGAATGAGCTTACGAGCGCGTGGAAGCCAATACAAATGCACAAAATACATCTCAAGCAAGAACAACCACATGAAATGGAAAGGGAAAACCGATTTTTGTTTGTGTGTGTGTGTGTGTGTGTGTGTGGTCGTTGCTGTTTCAAGAACACGAGCGCGAAGCGATCGCTGACAACGCATAAGCAACATTGCTGTTGCGTTCGAGTTTTTCGGATACATGGGAGAGAGAGACACATATGAAATTGTTGTTGCAGACCTTGGCTCGGAAAGAAAGAGAGAAAAGCACGCATTTGAAATTGTTTTTGCTTTTTATAATCTTATGGCCGCGTGAATCGTATGGGAATAGCCCTATTCCTTTGCGCAAAGAAAAAACAAATGTGTGGCTTGCGGAATAGGCTTGGGCACCCCTGTTTTACATGAATGGAAACACTTTTAAAGTGTTTTAAAATCTGGATGCATTTACAGCAGTCTTATTTGAATAAAGTTTTGTTCAGGATTTAATTTTTATCTCATCTAGAAACCAGCCTTAAACTGGAAATTTTGTGTTAATATAATGTTAGCAGCTCAAACTTGTATAAAAACGCGCACATAAAAAACATATTCACACAATGCAAAGAACCCGAGCGTTGCCGGTTATACAATTAGTATTTAATAAATTTCTTTTCAGTCCTACCTTATTTATTCTTCTTCTGCGTCTTTTTTCGTTTATTTTTCTTTTCTTAGGTCTCTTGCTGGATTTCTTTAAGATTTCATTTCCAATTACGAAATTTGTTTTCCTTTAATTAAGTTTTCCATTTATAAGATTGAATCAATTTTCATTCTATTCTACATCGTTTGATTAAGCGGTTAATCACCAAATCGTCCCACGCATAAACTACTTATGTACTCAATCTTGAAGCTTGCACAACTTGTTGCTGCTGCCGGCTAACAAATTATGTGAATTTTGAGTGGGTTTGATCTCTGCAAAGCAGCTCTAGAGATGCTGATGCCGATACAGCTGAAGCCCCATCGTAAGTTCGTAAAAAAGGTCCGAGTTTTATGTTAAAAACGTTTTGTTAACAGCTGCCTGCCACAGAATCCATTCAATGAATAGCAACCACAGCAACAACAATACCGGAAAAATTACAATAATTTATATAAAGTGTGAAGTGTGTGAGTGAAAGAGCAGTGAACTCAGTTGCAAGGGCATAGAATTTGGCTTTGTGTCTCACCTAATCCTTCTTAAGATTTATGAGACTTAATCGGGCAGCGCAGCCAATTTGTAGTGACAACTTTTCGTAGCGCCATAAAAAAAATCTGTATCTGCATCTGCTTATGCACATGAACTCTTGGCATTCGCTGCTTAAGTGCGAGTTGAAGGTGTCAGAACGTTGACGCCATTTGGGTTTGTTAAACATAATAAATGTGATTCTCAGTGTTTGTTTTCAGGTTCCATTCTTCTGCTGCATCTACGCAGCAAAGAGATGCGGGCCCAATCAGGGGGGAAGCTGTTGCTGACTATAATTGACAACTCTTTGTGGTGTGGCCCAGCACAGTGGGTTGCTTTTAGGGGGATTCTATCTGTGGCCACTGCCAGCTGCAAGCTGCATGTTGACTCACTCTTTGTCGCTTATATAAACATTTCACTTGCATTTCGTGATGTGCTTAATGGTGTTTAACTATGTAAATGTTGCCCTGTTTATACGACTTGGAGTGTGTCAGACACTTGAAAGATGCTAAAACGTTTTACTCGAAGGGAAAAGGCCCAAATATAAATGAATATGAAAGCGCCATACATGAGTGAACGCGAGTTGAGTGTGAGAACAAAAGGCAACACGCACTTTACATAATCAGATTTTGAGCAAGAGTCGTACCACTGTGCTGCCGCTGCTCCAGAATGCAGCCACGACTTGCATACGAAATGAGAGAATAACTGGAATCCAAAAACGATGCGTAGTTATGAATGCACCATCAAGTGGAGCATAGGCGAAGGGGAGCGGGTATGTCACCTTAAAGCTGATTAAATTTGTAAGCTGCTCTTTATGCGACGAGTTGACAAACTGGTCGCTGGCTGGGGAACCGGGCAAGGGCCTAGGCCCAGTTTGGCGAACGGGTTGACAGCGTTGCGCATGCGTTTCGTCTGCTTTGCCGCCCCAAAAAAAAAAAAGGAAAGAAAGAATTGCAATTCCAATGAAATTGACGTGACAACGTCGGCGACGAAGATGAGTGTGACAAAACCCACAGACTGGGACACGGACATGCGGTGGAAAAACCGCAAAAGCCCCAGCAAAGCCAGAGACCAGACCAGACGAAAACCCGCCGGCACCAGAGACGACGAGCCGAGTAGTGGCCGTAACTAGTAGGCAAATGCAATGAAAACAAGAATCGAATATTCAGTTGACGTTGCACATTTTACTTAAATACCCTACAGAAAGTGAACTGATAAGAACTAAAATAGAAAATTAAATTATTTTAATTGCTGGTAAGGCGTCATAATTACACCGTGTTTTGTGCACCCAATGTAATGCCACGTCCGTCTAGTCTCACATTTTTTTTTCAGACCTTTCTACGGAAATTAAACAAAAATTTCATATTTTTCACAATATGGGAATTCTCGGAAGTTCGTTTTGCGTATAGCAAAAACGAAATCTCCCAATATTTTAAAGAAAATTTTAGTAAGAAATCATGGTTCTGAAATTAGTTCCTATCCCGCACAAATCGTCATCAAATTTTATGGACATTTTAGGATTATGTCTTCTCCAACTGGACTGGATAAAAACTATTATATTTCTACTTAGAAATCACACTTTTACGAAGAAAATAAGATATTGGTGAAGAAAATCGATGGCTAAGTACCGTAGCTGCATCAAGTTGAGAGCAACATCAAACATGTGGTATTTGGGAAATATTTTTTAGACATTTTACAACAAAATTGTTATCAGTTAATACCAGACATCTGCACGAGTGCACTGCAACCACAAGTGTACTGCATTCGTACTTAATATTTTTCACACTCGAGCATGATACAACAAAGAAGGTATGGCACTCACAGAGTGCGCCCTCTGCTCGGGCCACGAAATATCAGTCTGCAGTTGACAATTGAACTGAAAGGTTGTGTGAGCGCATTTTTTGTTTTTGTTTTGCCGACGGGGGTGGGTTTCTGTTGCACCGATTGCTTTGAGGATTTTGTTGTTGCTTCATTGCTTCTTTGTTTTACACACATACAAAATTTGTGTGTACAATGTACATATGTGGGTCTTTCACTCTCGCGTTCACTCTCCGTCTCTCTCTCGCGCTCTCAGTAAAAGCGCTGGGCCATGATAAAATAAGTATCATGATGAAATTAGTATAAGGTGGTCCCGTTCGTGAAAGCTGTATTTATTGTAAAAGCTTTATTGTGAAAGCTTTTAAAAAGCATTTGTTTGTCGTGTGTGTGAGTGAAATGTCAACATTTTCAGTGTTTAGCCCTTCCCTCCAGTACGGCCGACCCACGCTGTATCAACGTTCCGTCGACGATTTTGTGACTGTCGTTGACGCTCGACTGACGTATTTTTTAAGGCGATGTCCGCTCAATACGTTAACGGCTCTCCAGGCACGCTAGGTCGACGCAATGCCATGCAGAGAAGCAACATAAGTGACGCTCGTTCGACCCAATGCCATGTATGGGCCGACTTTAGCGACACTCGTTCGATACGCTTTCGGCTCATGTTACAATTTGACAGGCGGCACGACGCATCACCGTACAAAGAGCAACGCTGGGTTGACGAAAATAGAGTGACTGACCCCAGCCGTACTAGAGGGTTAGTATGGCAGTGGGGTACATTAACCGCCTACTGTAGCAACTTATGCAACAATGAATGCCGCTTTCAATCATTTTCTCACCTTGCATTTGGAAGATCATTAGATGATTCCTCACCTTGGTGAGTCTTTTTCGAGACCATTTTATGATTTAAAAGAGATTAGTTTCATGTGCGATTTAAGGAAGACTCGAAAATGACTCATGCATTCGCTCAAAATGTGATTCATTAAAAAACGAATCGAAAAAGACCCGCAAATGACTCGAAAATGAGTCAAAACTGATCAGAAAAACGTATCAAAAACGACTCTTCATGAAGAGTCGCGGCTAGGGTATCATTTTCTCGCGACAAAAGTATACTTTATGATCAGAAAACGAGCGCATTTATAACTATTTTAATCAGACTGAGGACTCGAAAAAGAGTACAATGTGGTCAGAATTTTCATAAAATGCTTGCTGGGTTTATGTTTGTGATAATTTCAAACTCTTTTTTGACATAAAATATAAAAATTAGTTCCAATTGCTTGATGTTTTCCTTAAATTCTATAGATGTTGGTAAATGTCTTATTGTATGACAACAGATTGGAGATCCCCAATTTTTTGATCATGTACCCTGCCACGTACTTAATGGCATCCTCAGTAAGTTCTTCCATGCTATTTTCTAGACTTGGAGGTAGCTCAATCGAAGTAACATCATCATGGTTAGCATACATCGCAGTAACTTATCTACTTATTGGATCATGAACCATATGAGCAAGAGAGCTCTCTCCAGACTACAGCCGTTTTACTTGCAATTCAATGTTCACCGATTCACACAATCATGAGTTCGGTTCACGTTTGCGTAAAAACACGACTGATTTCTGCTCGTGGTAGCTATGGCTGGGTCTGATCCAAACCCATGTTTTATTTGTGTGTGTGCTGTTCGTGTTCAAATGACACTCGAACCCGACATCAACAAGCATTGCCGCTCAAATCAGAAACAACCACTTTAACAGACTAGTACACAAGACACTCATGTGTATTTTATTTGACTTCAAATGTTGGGTGCGAGTATTGATGCAGTGAAAATAAACAGGCACAAATTTGACTTTGAGTTCCTCCACTCAACTTGATCCAGCTACTGTATTTATTCCATCATGAGGCACATCCTTACTGTGTCTTCTGATTAAACGAGAGCGTAAGTTAAAGTCGGCTCTAACCAACTTCGATATACACGTTACTCATGGAAAGAAATGTTTTTGCCTGAGGTGGGAAAGCCGAAAAGTATGCAACTTTTTTTAACTTGGCAATTTATTATCCGACGGGCAAATAAAATTGCCCCACCGTGTCTGAGTCGTTATTAGTTTATTTTGTAATTTTATTAGATTTTCTATGATAGGCTTCCTTTGCTCATATAAATGTTTGTAACGTATATATATTTTTGTTGACAGCCTTTTTTTGTCAACTCTAAATAAATAAATAAATAAAATGATGAAAATTCTGGGAGTTATTCAACATTTTGTATTGTGGGTGCAGGGGTGGGCGTGGCAATAATTGCCAAATAAACTTGATCTGCGTGCAGACAATAGTCTACATTTCAAATTTGGTTGCTCTAGCTCTTCTAGTCTCTAGGACACGTTGCATGCGGAGAGAGAGAACAATGTTTTCCATAGTGATGTGTCCACAACTGACGATATTGTTTCTTCAGAGTAAATAAAATACATATTGTAAGAACTGAAATTATACTACCAACTTGATAAGATCAAATATTGAATTGATAAAAGCTAGTCTCATAAGGATACTAAAAGTTTCACAGTTGAAGTATCAAATTAATAAGAAATAGAATCAAATTGATACAAACCGAAGTTTACATACCCTTGCAGCTAAAGTCAGCAATAGATGGAGCCACTACTTTGACCATTTGTTTGCCAGTTTGTTATATGGATGGAGATTTAACCAAACCCAAAATTGTGTGGAAACCGATAATAAAGTACTAGAACTACTTTTTTGACCAATCGTTCCTTTGGCAGCTATATTCTATAGTCATCCGATTTGGGTCAAACTTGGACCAATTGTGTGGTAGCATGTAATATTGATCAGTAACAAGTTAACAAGTTAACATTGAAAACAATCAATTTTTTTCTACTAAGACTTTTTTCAGAACTATATTTTGTATGGCAGCTATACTATATAGTTGTCCGACTTAAATCAAACTTGGTGGAATTATGTGGAAACACAGAAAAATGATCAATACGAGGTTTGCATTGAAAACAAAAAAGTTTTTCGCATTTAAACTAGTTTTTCGACCGATTGTTCCTATGGCAGGTCGGAGATGCTTCCCTTTAAGCGTTACAAACATCTGGACAATTTTAATATAGCTTCTGGTATAAAAAGGACAGACAGAAAGACGGACGGTCAACGCTTAATCGACTCTGTTCGTCGCCCTGATCAAGAATATATATAGTTTATTGGGTGGGAAATAAATATTTCTATGCGTTGCAATCTTCTAGGTAAAATCATATTTATCAATATCACATATCAATTAACAGAGCATTAACATTAATGTTAGCATGTTAACATTATGTCAGCAGACTACGGGAGCTGACCCCTAATATATGATATAACTTGAATTTGTTGTTTCTCCATTATATATTAATTATATTTTGCGTTATTTCTGAAATTCTTTTATAGATTATTGATATTGGGCACATACACTTTAGTGTAAGATATAAGCACGATATTTTCATAATTGTAGGATTTATTCAACATTTTTTATTGAGGGGGCGAGAGGGTCCACTAACTTAGTATACCCTTTTTACTCTACGTGTAACGTGACTAGAAAACAATAGGAATGACACAATTTTCTACTGATTTATTTTAAGTAATATTTAACAGTTTATTCACATTTTCAAACTTGCCAAGTCACTCGACCAGTCAGTTATGCTCTAAGAAAACCTACTTACTTGTACAATGATGACAGCGGCATGGAGCTGTGCGGCAGCAAACGAACATGTCAAAAGGTGTTGGTGTTGCCTGACTGCCATGCACTTGAAAAACTTGTTGTTGCTGGAGTCACAGACACAGTTGCTGTTGTTGTTGTTGTGGCTGGTAATTTGAATGGCGAAATGGCGACCAATCGGCCTACGTAGTACGTACATATGCAGACCGAAGTGAAGCCAAGCCGCTCACACGCTTCACGTTGCGAGTGCGAAAGAAAGGCGGCAGCGGATGGTAAACAGGCGACAAACGACAACTACAGTGCCTACTACAACAACATCGTAACATCGATGATGATGGCGACAACAACACATTCGCATTTTGATTAGATTTACCCAACGCTTCGGCGCTCCAATTGTGTGCAAAGGCCGCGGATGCGGTGGCCACCACATCGTGTCTCTGTCATTGTCTGACTCTAACGACGTTGCATGTTTGACAATGTGTTTTGGGGCCAAAATGCAAATGACAGACCCAGCCAGGGTGCGCCAGACAGTCGAAAAGGAGACGAAAAAGGAAAAAACCCACAACTTAATTGCACTCCAAAGGGTGTGGAATAGATGAGTCTGCTTGCATTGACAAACGGCGACAATTTTGATTGAATTTTAGCACGGAGCATGGGCAGGTAGGAGTACTCCATTGGTACAAAGGGCCGAAAGTAATGGTTGACACCTCAACAAAGGAAATGTGACTCACACAAGCGGAAAATGTGCAATGAAAGGGCGAAACTAATTGACTTTCCATGTAAGCGGCAAAAGACTGAATGTACTTTCACTAAGGTAACTGAAGAAGAGTGAACCTTATCAATAAAACTGTATTTGATCTAAAATTCTACACGACTTTAGTAGGAGTAAAACTTGATTTCAGCGTGGTAAAGAGGGTGAACAGTTGATGGGAAGTAGGTGGAAAGTGGGGTAATTGGGTGGGGAGTGGGATGTGGGAAGATTTAAAGATTGAGTTTATTCAAATGAATCCAAAAAATGTCTCTTTACCTGTACTTATACAACTGAAGGAGCTTGTGATTTGGAAATTAAGCCCTTAAATTTAGCAAATTGTTTTACATCAATGCCTCGTGAGTGTTAACGACACTTACACCTTTTATTCAATCTGATTTTCCGATTTTACCGAATATTTGAAAAACATTTCGGAATATTGTAAGATCTTTAAGATCAGTACCGGTGGCATCAAAATTTAATGAAGAGGAGCTACAATAACAAACGGTTAATTACTTTCATCTTTTAACTCGCCAACTATTACATCGCATAGTCGCGGTGCTTGTATTTTGATATTGCATTTAATTGCGTATTGGGCCAATGGGTGAGAGATAAAATCGAAAACGCATTACGGTTACCTTATCGGGAACCTTTTTTGGGCCGACATGTGGAATATCGGTTACGTAACGTGGATTTAAAACCAGGTTTGGAGCATTTGTGTGAAAGAATCAGCTGGGAAGCGTTTGTGCAGATTAGCAAAAGAAAAACTATTATTTTATTGGCGTCGAATTGTTATTCTGTTTCCCATTTCATTCAAAATACCGTGAACAGTTTATCGACAATTAGTGAATGGATTTGAGTATGGAAAAGACTTTTATACTTTTTCATTTAGTACAGGCACCAGCCTATCAGCCTCTGGTCTTCCATTCAGGAGAGAAACTCATTAAAAATTTGAATTTTAAGTACAAAACGGTTTAAATTCCAACCAGTTTGCACTAGATCTCTGACAGCTGTTTGTTTTTTCAGTGTACGCTTGAGACGAACAATCGTAAAATCAAAGATGATTATCAATGCTTGTCGTCCCATAATTTTCACTCTGTAGTCTCTTGTCTAGGCTATTTAGGCTAGGCTATACAAAACGGTTTAAATTCCAACCAGTTTGCACTAGATCTCTGACAGCTGTTTGTTTTTTCAGTGTACGCTTGAGACGAACAATCGTAAAATCAAAGATGATTATCAATGCTTGTCGTCCCATAATTTTCACTCTGTAGTCTCTTGTCTAGGCTATTTATAGCTCTCTTAATACTACCAACGAAACCAGTTTTATCCCGCAATTGCTCATGCCCCACAATAGATTGGACTTCCTCCCTTCGATGTTATTTTTTACAATAAATTTATTAAGTTTTTCATGGAAAAAGATGTTTAAAAGACTGAAATTCAATTATAACCAACAAGCAATCGAGCATGCAGGCACCCAGTTCGCATGGCGTTAACATTTTTCCCCTAAAGATTTTTCCATTTTTAACTGATTATACATGTGAGTTTTTGTCGACAATGATCGATTGTGATGCGTAAGAATGTCGACGTCGAGGCGAAGTGGTCGAAGCAATTAATTTCTAAAGGCAAATGCCTGAAATGGATATGGCTGACTGAGAAGCGGTCAAGATTGATTTTGACTTTCGCTTGGTCTGGTCTGGTGTACATTCATTACAAGCAGATTGTGTTCGCCAGATTGTAAAACACTTCAGTGACATTGATGGGGGTTTTGATTTTCATTTTCATTTTTCATTGATTGAAACATAAAAAAAACACCAGCACAGCGCCCAGACAGTTGTCAGTTGGGCCATGACGCTGTAGAAATCACCGAAAAAATGTTTGGCAGTCTAATGAGCCATACCCGATGGCGCTACGGGGCGTATGCGTGATATTTTGCGCTCCGATGGCGCACGGTGGATTGTTTAAGCTTATTTGGTTGCACAAAAATTATTGTTTTATGTTTTCACAAAGCTGGATGAGACCCTCCTATCAAACTTATTTCGATATTATTCGTAAGGGTTCTAGAATAAATGTTAAAAAACAAATATTTGGCTAAATCTCTTGGCGACAGAAAGCTACATACAGTTTAAGGGCAATGTTTGAGAACCGAGTTGGAAAAAGTTTTTAAGGAAAAATGTTTTTTTGTTCGTAGATGTTCCGAGGCTAATAGGCCCACACACTACCGTAAAATACGGTATAGCAGAAAAAGGTGATTGGCTCTCCTCGTATACAAATGGGTGTCTCCGGATCAGATGACCCTTTCAATATTTGAACAAATTCAAATAGGTTCGGAAAATTCCTAACAAAGCAAAATAAAAATGCATAGTTTTTTACCATTTTGAAAGCGGTTCAATCGGGTGTTTTTTATGGTGTTTAGGTTCCGAGTTGACATTTGTCGAGCTCACTTTCAAAATCTTGATGCTAACCAAAGTGTTTCACATAATAAAACGAATATTGAGATCATGTTAGACATTATTCAAACACTTTAAATATTTGGGATCTTATCAATGTAATCAGTATAATGCCTCTGCGATAACTGTCTTATCAGTACCATTGACTGATGTTTCACTTGATCGACCTTTTCCGGCATCAAAAGTAAGAAATCCTGAAGATTATTTCGAGTATTTTATACTCTTTCTTTCTTGTTAATTGGCTTTTTTTTAAGATTGGGTTAAAAGAACCGAAGAACCTTCTCGAACCATTTCTCGATTGGTATATTTTGATTCGAAACTGCCAACCGTAGCTCTAAACAAATTTATTGGATTTGCGGCCCTGCTTTCAATTCCTTTTGATCCGGTTCAAACTCATTCAGTATCGGTCTTTAACCAGTAAAATGCCTAACTCATATCTGCTCCCAAAAATTCAAGTTTATTTCTTCAATAGTATCTGAGACATAACTCTAAACCAAGGCTGCAAACCGGTTCGAAACCAACCCCGCAGAATAAGTTCGTTGAATCGACCATGGACCGGACCTTTTATATCTATGACCTCTTGCGTCTTCTTCAACAAAAGTACGGCCGAGCATAGAAAATTGAAGTGGAAATGTTTCAAAGAATTTTGATGTTCTGCGCCAATGTTCGAACCAAAGCCTCAGGTTCGATAACTTGAGGAGCTGGTCCTCGAACCGAACACCACGAATTGGAACCTTCTGCAGAATTTAAAAGGTTTGTAGTCTTGCTCTAAATCACTGTGCATCCGTTTCAAACTGGTTCTGAATGGCTCGGAAACGCAACTTTTTCGGACCTAGAGCCAGCCAACTCACTAATTAAGCATTAGAAAGGTCGCCAAATAAATTACAAGTTTGTGAAAAAGTATATAACAGGGTGAAGGAATCATTTCGACCCTATAAAGTATATATATTCTTGATCAGCATCAACAGCCGAGTCGATATAGCCATGTCCGTCTGTCCGTCTGTATGAACGCACAGATCTCAGAGATGGTAAGAGATAGAGGTTTGACATGTATGGGACATATATTTCTTATACTTGCAGGCAGATCCAATTTATTTTCAATTTTTGACACGCCCCCTCCCGCCCCAGCAATTTGGGAAAAACGTCATACCTCCCACTGTTTTGTAGATAGCCGGTTCGGATCTTCTAAAGATATTTAATTAGCAAGATTATTTATCGATTTGCCAAAGAAATGATAAGGATCGGATAAACGATACTTAAGTTATGACCAAAAGAAAGTTACTTTCCCCGCCCTAGCGTCATCTATTGGTCAGTTTTGCAAATCCCTCATTGTTCAATGCAAGTAGTGGGGCCATCTGTTGTTCAGCAACGCTGCTTTCAGTTGCTACTCCAGTACAGAGTATAGTACAGTCGGGCTTCACCGACTTTCTTACTTGTTTTTGCCTGATTCACTCCACTCTAATGGCTATAGCGACTCGGCTGTTGAAAAAATATATATATGAAAAATATATACATTTTAGAGTGTCGGAAATGATTCCTTTTGATATAATAATAAATAATAAATAATTTAATAATAAGAGTATAAAAACATGGTCTTTCTGAGCTGAGCTTCAAAAGAAGTTCTTCACTTCTGGCTTATGGTGCAGCGATGTTCTTATTTGAGTTTGCTCTCATCTAATTTCCAAATTAAACTCTTATCATTCATTAATATTTTTTCCCACCTGTTTGCATTAATCAGCCCACTGTGCGGCATCAGAGTTTTATGGATGCCTCGCATCCGAAAATGATGACATTTTTAGCTTTTATGCATATTTTCAGTTAATTTGCATAAATAGTCGAAAATTGAAAATGAATAATATGGCTGGGAAAACACATAAATGCTGCTTAAAAACGCCATTTAAGTTGGGGGCAGATACAAATGGGGTGTGGCATCGAGCATTTACATTCACATTTAAAGTGACGCTTGATTTTGTAGCGGATTTTCACCCAAGCAGATGATAAATTGAACGAATTTCTATTTATAAGCGTAATTGCCTAATCCCCACCTGAAAACCAAATCCACCCACTTGGCTGAGGCGAGAACTCTAAGCGCGTTGGCCATACATCATCTTTATCTGAAGACAATGCCACGAGGCGGTCGACAAGGCAAAAACAAATGAAAACAAAACCCAGACTATTTGTCAACGGGAATGAAGCCATTTATTATCCATCATAAAACTTGTATTTATCGCTAAAATGGAGCGAGGGGGGTTAGCGCTAGCAAATCCCCCTTGAGTAGCAGCAGCAAAATGACGACAAATCCTGGACAGAGCAGGACTAGTAGTAGAGTGTGTGTTTGTGTGTGTGTGTGTGTGTGTGTGTATTGCGGATAGTCAGTCAAACAAACAAACAAACAAAGGCATTGGCCAAATGCTGCGGAGATGGGTGGCAGGGTAGGGCAGGGGCACGCCACGACGCGCAGTGTCAAGGCAATAAATCATAAAGCAGCTGCCTGTACGTGAGCATGGACTGAAATTGGAGCATGTGCGTCGTCGACGTTGTACTCGCTGAATTGTCGTTGAAAATCACGTAAATGTTTTAAAAATGAAATCTGTTTGCAGGCATCGCACGCCAGGCAATTGGAACTGTATCGCTTGTCAGCCCAAAGAGCGGAGCCAGCCAAAAGTCGAATAAATTTCAGCTTGGCGCTGAAATATTTACGCAGCGCAACGGCTCTCGACTTTCCAGGAATGAACCACAGAGCACCAAGCCCAACCCAATGGAAACCAAAAACCATACCAAACCGATAAAGAAATCCAAGCATATGCGGCTAATAAACTAACCAAACATCCACAGACAGTTGCAGATCCAGTCACAGCTGCAGACTTACTATGTATATATACACGTGTACTTGTACATATGTATGTATTCTATATCTAAGCATTCGACGGATGGCTGATTGAACAGACATACCGACTGTCAGATTGGGCGGTGGTGAGATTCCTCTTGATTGATGACCAGCACGCGCGCAACTCTGTGCCAGGATGCTTCAAATGGGGTTGGCTTGGGGCCCGCCTGCCTGCGTGTCTGTCCGTCTGAAGTTTTGTTAGCTAATTAGCAAGTTATTTTTGTCCAAAGGTAACGGTGTGTTCGGGTCAAGGGCACTTCGAGTACCAATCAAGTGAAAAATGTGGATTTATTTAACAAATAAACAAAGAAATTAAAAGGGAGAACTAAGTGAAGCATAAGTGTTGAGCTCATACTGAGTCCAGAGAATATCAACAAATGGAAGATGCATCAGAACAAACACTGGCATTTTAGTTGGAACAAAGGTTGTGTCTGGACCAGTTCAAGTATTTTCTATATTTTGTGGAAGGCAACTTAAAGTTTCATTCAAGTTTTATATTATTTGTTTTTATTTTTTATTAATTCCAACCAGATCAACGGTGTATAAATGGAACAAGAACAAGCAGGTCCGGGTGGATTTTTTGCCGGTACGATCATGTAAACATGTTAAATTTGTAGCTCTTTGGCACAAAGGCCAAAAAGTCGAGCTTCTATCAATTTCTTGCCTTGTGTACTTCTAGTTTGTGCACAAGAGAAAGGAAAATACAGTTGAACGCCCAGTTCGAAAACGCCAAAGTTTGAGAAGCTTTTTACTGGCTAGTTATTTCACAGCTGGCGCCAATAGATGGTGAAGGTGACCGGTTGTGTTCAAGTTTTTGAAAAAAAAAAAAAATATTTCATATTTTTATTTAGTTTGTTTTAAAATTTCTTTAGAATCATCGTCACTATTTCATTGACGGTCATTCTTTCTCTTTGCACTTCCGTTTTATTCCTTCAGCTCAACTTGTGGCCTCTGTTACCGCCACAGTTGTGGCTTTTCGGATAGCGAGCCACTGGATTGGTAGGATGTTTGGTTCATTTCATAAACTTATATTAGGTTGCCGATTGTAGCGCAAAGGTAGAGTGTTGTTGA
Source organism: Lordiphosa magnipectinata (assembly GCA_037044535.1). Taxonomy (NCBI): domain Eukaryota; kingdom Metazoa; phylum Arthropoda; class Insecta; order Diptera; family Drosophilidae; genus Lordiphosa; species Lordiphosa magnipectinata. The sequence continues at coordinate 58,399 of JBAMBO010001670.1, read as the reverse complement.
CACCGCCTAAATAACATCTAATACAAATTTCTGTGAATTTGTTGGTAGTCTTTTGCCGTTATCAGTTTAAGGTGTCAAAAAAATCAAACAAACTGGCAGACAATTTAAAGATGCAGTATCATTAAGTTTCGAACTATGTACTTAAGTAGAGCTGAAATCTCTAGCTCGGATGCTTCCAAGACGTTGAGTAGGAGGGATTGTCCAAGTATCCTAAGTATCCTCCTGCTCAAAGAGGGACAAAGACACAGCAGGTGCTGTACCGTTTCTTCTTCTTCTTCATATCTGGAACTTATACAGAAATCAAAGTGTGTTACGCCTAGGCGTGCTGGGTGTCTGCTGATAAGACAGTGACCCGTCAGGGTCCCTACCAGCAGCGATATGTGTTCCCTTCTGTAACGCAAAAGTGTGTTAGTACGTTTTAGGTTGAATGCTGTCCACGAAAGTCTTGCTGCAGAACAGGAGCAAAGGTTTTCCACCTATTCGGAGCGTGACGACATTGCGACATTGACAACTGTTTCAAAATTTTACGTAATTGCTTTAACAAGCCAATCTTTAAAACACTTTACAATGTTTTTGTTTTTATTTAAAACCTACTTCAATTTAAAGCAAAGGTCTTTGCCTCGCTTGAAGGCTATTAGTTCCAAAATTCGTTGAATACTATCATAAAAACTGTTCCATCTTGGGCTGCTACTGTTCTCAACAGCATTCCAAGTTGCCGTTGCTTTCGTTAAGGAAGAATTTTACAACCGCTTAAATATTGTGTTTGGTAGAGCTTTTTTCAGCATTTTTCGTAACAACTTAGATCAAAGTGTGTGATGCGCATCTAAAGTGCCTTAGAAGAATAATTTTAGCATCAGCTGAACTATCCCGCTCTATTACAGTACACTTTAAATGCTTTTCAGATGGTGGTTCTCCGTAACTGTTTAACATTTGGATATCTCTAAGTCCGTAGCGAGCACGAGAGAATGAAGATGTAGATTGCTATCTATGTATATAGTATCCGGTTACACGAAAGTAACTTTTGTTATATCAACTCCAGATATCGGCAGTCGTATATATAAAATGAGAATTTTGAGAAATTTGCGATTTAAAAATACAATATTTGTCTAAAAATAACAAAATGTTTGCGAAAGTGAAAATGGGAGCACGGCTGATAGTCCGCCTTCCTCTTGCCTAGCATGGATCTTATAGTTTTTGAACACGAAGTTTTTACCGTACGTCCAGTTAAAGCAGTGTTGCCAATTTGTATTTTTTGCGGACAGATCTGTTCGTTTTGAAACTGCGATTCGGAAAAAATGAACTTTTTATTTAATTTTATCCTTTATTCATCCTTTTATACTTGTTCTAAGGCGATCATACAGTTTAACAATTACAAGTATGTGGCATCGCTTTCATATTGATATTCCGCCTTCGATAAGCATTTTTCAAAGCGATGCAGCCCTGTTTTATAAGTGTGTAATCAAGATCAGATCAAAATCGGTCGCCGGGTGTGGCGTACCAGTTGTATGTGTGGCTGCTGGTGAGGGAGGTTGTGGTCTCGATACCGCTTCGGACCATCTAATAGAACAAATTTTTTCTTTCATTAGAAAAAAAAACCTTTTACACACCAGCTTTTACGTCACCTTCACCAGCTACTGGCTGGCGACAGCTGTGAAGTAACTAGCCATGAAAAAGCAAAAATTATCTAAATATTGCCGTTCGGATTCGTCGTTAAACTCTCCCTTTCACTTGGGAGAAAAATTTTAAGCACACACACGCCAAGAGATTGAGAGAAGCTTGTTCCTGGCCCCTCCTGGAGGTGCTGTTTGAGCCAATTTTTTACATTTTACTATCAAAATCAGAAGAATCGAATATCGGTTCTTGGTTAAGAAAACCTGAATTAAAGAATTGGATGTCCTTGGAATACCAAGGATCCAGATTCGGAGGCATACTGCAAATGCTGCAACTGCAGTTTAGATCCAAAGATTGACCAGATCCGCGCACATGGCCACACAAAAAAAACACGCCAAATGCAGTGCCCTTCGCACACGGAAAACAAACATTTCGTTTTAGCCACTTTCAACATCCCTTGCCGTCAGGAGGTGTGACGTTACGTTTGTAAGAAAAAATGATTTAAAAATTTATGAATCTATATATATCTTGGATTTTGAAAAAGATTGTTTTACATTTGGGTAGCACTTAAGTAGCACCACAATCAGCAAAAACAATAACATCTATCGATTATAAGGAGTTAAAGATATAAGCAAAACTATGTGCTGCCGTTACGTTACATAAAACGGAAGTGGGTTTTGACTTATTTTAGAAAATTGCAAAGCTCTGCGAATTGGGCAAAGCTTTTTGTATAAAAATTTTTGTAGTATGATTTGAAATAATTCAAGTTTATCTTCCAGGTTACCTTATTCAAAAATATTTGCTCAATTTTTAATTATTTGCATAAGTATCTGACGTGACGTTAGCTGACGTTACGTTACTTAAATTTCCCCATTATATTCATATTGTTTTTGTTATAATATAAAGCAAAAACTTACAGTTAATTGCAATCATATAGTTTCTTATGGTGTCTTATGCAATATTTTTTAACCCTTAGAAATTTTTTAGAGACCAAAAGTCAATGTAATCTAAAGGCATTTTTATGACAACAAAATGTAGCCAAATGAGGAAAATGGCGCTTGCGCGACTTTGCATTTGACAATCTCGAAATGGGTTATGAATATATTTAAGATTGGCTCATACTAGTTCATTTTGATTGTTTCCCCATGAAAATATGATAAGAAATAGTGTTGTTAAGTACTTTTCCTTTTTGGGTCTCGGTGGACTTTTCTGTGGAAATGCCCATATACATCTGTGTGTTTCATTTGACCTCGAGCCAGCTAAGCTCAATTTTCTACAATTTTAAAAAGGTCGCCAACTATCAAATCCTTTTTTTGTGTAGTCGCTTTGGCAACACTGAGTTAAAGCCACAAACAGCTCCCTGACACTTTTCTTTTCAACATGGCGTCACGCACGTGGGTCATTATTTTTGAAATCGAACGGTTTGTAAAATTTACCATTTTTGATTTGAATAAAAAAAATCCGAAATTAGATCTCGACACTCCCACCAAAACGTGATTTTCGGTTTTGCAAATAACATTTTTGTTAAGTTTATAAAAAATTTCAAAAATCGTCAAAAACGAAAAAATGGAAAATAAGGGTTTTTTAAAAACTGGATTTCTCAGGTTTGGTTTATCGGACAGGTTTCGTGTTGATATTGCTGGAAATATTTTTTTTTTTATTTAAATCAAAAATGGTCAATTTTACAAACCGTTCGATTTCAAAAAGAATGACCCACGTCTCAGCTATAATGTAATCGGAAAGTACCTATTACCTTTCCTATTAACAAGGTAAATGAGAATAAGGACCTAGGTAAGGTAAAAGGTACACAAAATATGTATCCAGGTACATATATATATCTAGGTATTTGTACCTAGATACTTCCAAACACTGTAAAATACTTGAGTCTATTTGATAGAAAAATGAATTCTCAAAAATATCATTTTGACTAACGGAATAATAAAACAATATATGTTAAGACTTGTAATATTTAATAGTGAGATAAATTTGATTGTTCGTCTGTTTCTTTTCACACAATATCCATAAAATAACCACAATTAGATAAATATTCCAGAGGATTCCTGCTTTTATCCATCATCATGTTACTAATTGTCTGACTTTGCGTCTATGTAAATTTAATATAAAATTAACTCAACTAAAGGGCTTAAAAATTCCAGTCAGACAAATTACATTTGTGGCTCATTAAAATGATCTTTGTAGTATAAAAATAAAAACGTGCCGAAGGCAAAACCAATGAATCGCACACGCATACACACACACACACACACACATTTAAATACATATAGAACATGCAATGCAATCAAATGAAATTTATGAAATTCTTGCCGGGTAATTCATTTTTTCTGCTCTTTATTCTGTTGCCAATGAATTTATTTTATTTTCTCTTTCAGTTTGGTGCTTTTGGCTTTGGCTGGTCTCTCGTTTCTTGTGATATTTTTAATAGCATTTTTTCTCTACAGAGGAATTTCGATGCCCGATGAGAAGCTGGAACCGCAAAAATGAAACAAAAGACTTGATGAGGGGTGAGGCAGGCATGGAGGAGGCGTGTCAGCCGGTCGCACGACAAATAAATTTGTCAACAAATGCGCCATCGTCGTGTGCGGGTGGGTGAGCCGCAGCAGGAAGGCGAGAATTGTGGCCGGTGGACACAAATAATGCTGACAGTTGGACATTAATTTTTCCACTAATTAATAAATGTGGGATATACTGTCTGCCGGTGCACCGAAATGGTTTATTGGCCTATTAGCGTAGCATTTAAATGGCAATCAGGGCGCGGTGGCTGCTCAGGTAAACCAAAAGTCACGCAAAGTCACAAATTGTGAGCCAAACGAATGTCCAGATAAACAAGCAAACAAAACTAACGACTGGCAAGGATGAAAGGGAACGAAGCGAAAAGGGAAATCAATTGATGTGCGGCGACAATCGATATGCCGAATTGTGGTGAGGTGAGGCGAGGCTTGGTCTTGCCAAAAAATAAAGCCACACACACACATCCCTCTATGGGTATGCTTGAGGGGACAGTCCATGGAGTGTATGGCACGCCCCAAAACCAAACCAAACAAGGGAGCGTCTGAGGTAGAAATGATGATGCCTGGACAGCATATGCAGAAAAGCTAAGAGAAGGGCAGCGGGGCACATATGTATGAGTCTATCCACAACGTGATTGAAATTTATGACTCGCAAACAGCAACAAACAAACCAGAAACACAACTCTGACGGGGGGGGGGGTTGTTAGGCGTTCAGGGGTGCCGACCCTGAAGCGTGAGTTGAATTCCGGCTCAGCTCCCTTCTTTGTGAGAAATTGCACTGAATAAAAAGCACTTGTACGCATTAAAACCTAATTGGGAATTTCCATAGTTCATCTGCCATCTTCTCTAACTGTCACTCCACGAGTGCTACGCAGAGATCTGTCTGTGTGTGTGTGTGTGTGTGTGTGTGTGTGTGTGTGTGTGTCTCTGTGCATGTTCTACATATTTTGGCTTGGCAGAATGTCACACGCAGTCAAACGAAGTGGATTTTGCGCTCTGCTATGATAAATTGAGGGTTTGTTTCGTTGCTTCTGCTGGGGCTGCTGTTGGATGATGCTGGCCAACGGACAGCTTATGGTCAGTCACTCTCGTGTATCGTTACCTAAAAACCTCTGTACGTATGTACATACATACATACATACAAACACACACATCCAGCTCTGGAGCTAACAACTGCAGCAGAGATGAGAGATGAGCTCAGGCGAGGAGATGAGAAGTGGCCAAATGTCATTTGCAGTTTGACAAGGCAACCAGGGATTCAGGTGAAAGGGAGTGAAAATATGTACCATGGGATATAACGTAAATTAAAGTCGTTGCTAGAACGATTCGGAGTTGTCTTTAATTAAATAAAAGAGCAAATAAAAACAAAGCAAGAAAAATAACACAGGCAAATATGGAAAGACCACAGATAGTAGTGAAATGAAGTTTGAAAACGAAACAAGATAATTTAGTTAAGAAAATGCAAGAGAAATCAAATCAAGGTGGAAGAAATTACAGAGGAGGAAGTTTTGAGTGGGCAGCTGTATGCCTCAGAAAAAATTCATCCATGTTCCAGGCTTAAAAACTTTTAAGCAATCGGTCACCTTTAACAGCTATTGACGCCAGCTGTGAAACTGCATGGCTACATACTCACATTCAATAACTGGAAAAGTTGACAGCTGTGTAAGCCTGGAAAACAATTTGAAACGGCTTGAAACGGTCTCCTCGCAATAGTGGCAAGACTCTACCACTACCAAGGTCATGATGCATAGCCGAACCTCACAGAATCGGAACGATTCGGAATCATAGCTTATAATTGATTTATTTATTTAGAGTTGACAAAAAAAGGCTGTCAACAAAAATTCATATGCGTTACAAAAATTTTTATGATCTAATGAAGCCTATCAAAGAAAATCTAATAAAATTACAAAATAAGCTAATAACGACTTCGACACGGTGGGGGAATTTTATTTGCCCGTCCGGCCAGCTATGCCCCTATTCACAGCCAATTGTAGTCAGAGACGTTATTAGAGCTAACAAAAACTTTAATAATATAGAGATCGAGAAGAGGGAGCGAGAGAGAAAGAGAGAAAAAAACCAAAACCTATAGTTATGTAGGAAAAAAGGAAAAAAAATAAGATTGTATAATAAATTAAAACAAAACTGAGATAGAGAGAAAAATATCTAAAAGTAAATTTTAAAAATTAAAAATGTTTATACGTAAAACTTAAAACTAAAAATCCGGAAAATCTCTGACAGGGTGGGGAAGGATTTTTTAGCCAGTCCGGCAAGCTATGCCCCTACTCACAGCTGGGAGTGGTCAGAGATTTCCCAGGAGATAATTATAGAGAGACGTTTTTAGAGAGAAGAGAGAGAGATCTGTTGAGAGCAGGTGACAGAGATCATTGTAATTTTGACATAAGACCCGAAAACGATTGTGCTGGGCATAATCAGTTGTGCATCTGGGCAAGATTAAAGGTAAATAGTTTCTAGTTGGCCTAGAAGGAACGGAAAAGTTAAGGCGACCTAAGAGTTCGGTAGAATCTACATCACTAATGATTAACTTATGAAGAAAAGAAACGCCTAGGACTGTTCTACGATTAGCTAACGAAGGAATGTTAATAAGCAAGAGTCTGCTGGAGTACGATGGCAGACGAAGGTTATTGTCCCAATTTAGTCCACGAAGAGCAAAAAGAAGGAATTGCTTTTGTACTGACTCAATACGATCGATATGCTTTTTATATTGCGGACACCAGACGGACGAGCAGTATTCAAGTACAGGACGGACTAGAGCAGTGTACAGGAGCTTTGTGGTTTATGGATCATTAAATTCCTTCGACCAACGTTTAATGAATCCAAGTACACCATTCGCCCTATTAACAATAGAGGATAATGAGGATTGAAACTCAATTTTGGGTCAAAAAGAATACCAAGATCAACGACTGTAGATATTCGTTGCCAGCGAAGGTTTGCAATGATGGAAAGTCATAAATGAAGTGTAAATGATTAACCAAGCACCAAGACTGCAAGGAGTTTAAATCATCTTGCAATCTAATGGAATGTGTCGGGTCATTGAAAGATAAAATAAGTTTAACGTCATCGGCATACATAAGTATCCGAGAGTAAGATAGTATTGTGGGTAGGTCATTAATAAAAAGAGTAAAAAACAAAGGACAAAGGTGACTACCTTGCGGTACACCGAACGTTACAGAGACGGGCTTTGAAGTGTCTGAACGTAATATATCTTTCTGGGTTCTATTTTTTAAATAGGACGAAATCCAGAGCAGAAAAGAGGCGGGAAATCCTAACCGATCAAGCTTATAGAGAAGAAGATCATGGTTTACAGAGTCAAAAGCCTTACTAAAGTCGGTGTAAATGACATCGGTTTGCTTTTTCTTAAGGAACCCATCATTAACCAATGAAGTCAGTTCAAGCCAATTGGTCATAGTTGACCGACGCTTAATAAACCCATGCTGGAAAGGTGATAAAATCGATTTGCAATAATGCTGCAAGGTGGAGGTTATAATCTCTTCAAATAGTTTAGGAATAGCGGAGAGCTTAGCTATGCCTCTGTAATTGGAAATATCAGATTTTCCACTTTTTTTATGAAGAGGAATGATATAGGACTCTTTCCAAAGAGTTGGAAAGACTGAAGTGACTCAAGTGATAGATTGAAAATCTTAAGCAAAGGTTTGCATAAGGAACTACAGCACTCTTTGAGAACACAACTAGGAATGTTGTCAGGGCCAGGGGAGTATGAGGATTTTAGAGATTTCAAATGCGAAAGTAGGGAACACAAATCGAGTTAGAAGAAGAAATGGAGTAAGGATAAGAAGTGTTAGTAAAGTGGATAGAGGAATAAGTTGATTGAAAAAAGTCTGCAAATAGGTCGACGGCAGCGGAATCATTGCCAGCCTTTTGGTCACCCAGAAAAAAAGAAGAAGGCAGTGATAAAGATCTACGCTTAGAGTTCACAAAGCTATAGAATTGTTTTGGTACTCTGCAAATTAAATTTTGCACCGCGCAAGATAATTCTTATAGCACTCATGGTTATAAAGTGTAAAGTTGGATTTTGCTATTGAATATTTAGAGAAATCAACAGCCAAACCAGATCGTTTATACTTTTTGATACATCTAGACTTAATATTTTTCAAATTAGAAAGTCTAGGGCAGTACCAAGGAGGATTAAGTGACGCGGGAGAAGCTACGCTATTAGGAACACATATATCTAAGAGAGAATTAATGGATTCGTAGAAAAAGGCAAAAGCAAAGTCAAAATCAACCGCATTGAACAGAGGTGACCAGTCTGTTGCACAAATAAGTTGATTTAATAATGTAAAGTTTCCTTTACGAAAACAACGACGAGGTTTATTAGGAATTTAAGAGGTTGATGAAGTAGTTCATAAAATTAGGATCTGCCGAACGCCTTCAGTTTCAGTTTAGTTAATTTTTTCTAGTTTTATATACAGGATGGACACTGGATCTGCGAGTTGTACGGATGATCCAATGATTTGGAAGGAAAACAAGTGAGAAAGTCGGTCACACCCGACTATAACATACTCTGTACCAGTTCATTTAATCCCGACTATAATATTATAATACATCCAAAGAGTCACGCGGTTATCGTCCAATATTTTTATTATACGCTCATCTCTAAGTTTCTCTCTCACTCTCTCTCTCTCAAAAAATTGTGTTTGTTTGAATAAAGCGGTGGTTGGTGTGAATGGCGAGGGGGGTTGGGGGCTGCCGGTTAAATTTTTGTATGACGTTTTTTCCAAATTACGGGGGCGGGGCAGATCTCTGAGATCTCTTCGTTCATACGGAAGGACGGACAGACAGTCGGACATTGCTATAACGACTCGGCTGTTGATGCTGATCAAGAATATATATTCTTTATAGGGTCGGAGATGATTCCTTCTGGCTGTTTCATACTACTTTTGCACATACTTAGTATACTCTATGTACCTTCGGTACAGAGTATAATAACATTAAAAGTCAGTATCTCGAGGGAGAGTAATGTCAAAAAAGGTTTCAACTTTATAAGATGATGCAGTCTTATTATAGTCCTGTTCCACTGCTACATAAGTTTATGCACATTAGACCGTACCTGCTTTGAATGAAATACATTTTGTTCTAGTTTTTCTAGATCTTTGCAAATTCGGTATACATTATATTATAGAGAATTTAACGAAAATCCCAAATCAGATATTTTAAGTTTTGATGTCCCCGTGGAGGTTTCGAATTTTCCAATTTCCCCTTAATTTATCTTTGAACTATCAATGTAGGCAGAGAACTTTTACAAAAGTGCCTAACAAATAAATTAAATATTTCGATTCCATGGTGTAATGGTTAGCACTCTTGACTTTGAATCCAGCGACACGAGATCAAAACTCGGTAGGACCAGTTTTTTGAAGTACCTAGATACAAAACAGACTACCGCACGACAACGTTGCATTGTGAAATTTGTGCAGAAGTTTTATTAGCATTGTCTCGTCAAATTTTAAGTTTATTATTGTTAACAATAACTGATCAGTCACTAAATAATGCAGGGAATAAAAATTTACCGCTGATTTTAAATGGAACATTTTTCAACCCTAATGGCAATTGACAACTTTGTGTAAACAAAACTATTAGGTTTTATTAAACAACTACTGGAAATTTACACCAGCATTCAAAGGTGAGGAGCTACACAATACTAAATACATATGTGCGCAAAAATTTGAATACTTGCAAACATACAAACATATTTATGTACATTAGACTAAACGTCCCTTATATGAAAAACACTTTTTTTTTAAATTTTCTTTCCCTCAATGCGCAAAAAATTCTTAATAATTTCTAGTTACCGTAATGAAAAACTAAAATTCTAAATTTTAAGATTTAATATTAAAATTAAAAAATCAAATGCTGTGCCAGAATTAAAAGGGTAGGATCGGCATCTGACATTCCGTGAGATAAAATGGTCCTTGGGCGTTAGCATTTTTCACCCTAACATTCCATGTAATGCTAGCTTTGTAAATGAAATAAAATTTTGATCTAATTTAATCGCTGTGCCTTAATGGATATTTTCAAATCATGGATATGCATATCGCTCACTTACTTCAGGACTGGCATAGCTCAAAAAATTCGATTATGTGACAACGCGTTTAAAGTTCTCAATGAATTTAACCAAGCGAAAATAGTTCTTTTAGATTCGAGCTAACCTAATTAAATATTATAAACTTAAAATGCTCATTACAAAAATTTGAAAATATTATCTTTTAACTGAAAGCCGAAGAATTGAGATATGACGTTCTTGCATTAACATGAAAATCTACTCTTCATATAAAACAGTTTGTCCTGACTGACTGACTGATTCACTGATTGGCAATCAACGCAGAGCGCAAACGGTAAGAGATAGAAGGCTGAAATTTGGAATGAGTTTCCATTAGTGGTGAAAGTGCGTACTAAGACGGGGTTTTCCAACCGGATATGCCGGAAAAGCGTCGGAAAAGTTTGATGGGAAAAATTTTGTTTTTCATCCGATTGACTTGAAATTTGGTTTGTAAGCATAGTACGCGAAATAATTCGACAAGTGTTTTCCCGATTTTGGAAAATCCTCCCAGGAGGAAAATGGCCGGAAAATTCTGCATGCAAAAAACTATTTTTCATCCGATTGAGTTGAATCTCGGTTTGTAAGGATAGAATACGATACCATAACGATAACGGTAACGATTACGATAACGATAACGGTAACGTAATAATTCACTATACTGATGGCGACGCAGCGAAGCGCGACGGGTTATTGGCTAGTGAACCTATAAAATGAAACAGCGACATATTCTCATCTTACATGGAAAGAATAAAAGATATCAATATGAAATTTTTACACCATATAGAACACGATACAGCGAATATTTCTGCATCACGAAGACAAAAATCTTTTTTTTTTAGTTATGCCAGTCTTGAAGTGCGCGATATGAGCCGTCCATCAAACGAAAACTAACATATGTTTATGTTCCATTACGAGTCATTCCACAAAAGTGGTTAGCTGGCAAAAAACTTTCATTGCCGGAAAGAAAATTAAAATAAATTATAGAAAGTATAACTTAAAAGGGGTTATTCAAATTTGTTCATAAGAGTAATTTTTAGAATAAATCAACTAATTAGGGAATCCTCGTCATCGGATCTCTGTTTCTTATCAGCACTCAATTCAATTGAATTTTCTGAAGTGACATCAAAAATGTCTTCTAAATAGTCCATAAAATTCCTTTCTTTGTCGCCGTACAACTCTTTTTCGCTAGAATCATTTTTTCCTAGAGCCATATATTGATCATAGAGTTTCCTTAAGCTTCTGCACACATTCTTTTTGGTTACCCCAAATGATTTTAATACATCATCAATTTAAAGGACAGTGCGGGTAAAGCTGTCCCTCAATGAGTATTTGTGTCCTCTTGTATTAAGCAGAAGAACCGCCAAGACATATTTTCTTGATGGTTGCTTTGCTGAATCCAGCTCTGCCCGCAACGCGCCAATCAAATAAATGCTGTTTAAATTCTCTATATCCTGCATTTTGCTTTGCATAAGTATTTTTAAAAATACATTTTAAATTCAACAACAACGTTTGGTATGTCAAAAGTTATTTTGATGAAAAAGTAAAATTAAAAAAGGGGAAATTTAAATATTAGAAACAATAAGTAAAATGTCGCCAATACTTTTGAAAATACTAATTTTGTCTGTACGACTGCCGATAGTTGCAAAAAAAAAAGGAACTTTGGTGTAACCGGCCATATCGTCATTCTCTCGTGGTCTCACACAAGAGGTAATTTCTACTGTATTAGCTGAAGTTCATAGCAAATACGGACTTAGAGATAGCCAAAAATGTGGAACAGTTACAAATAATGTATCCAACTTCTATCGAAAATCTTTTTGTCTTCAGCGCAAACGTCCCCAAACCTCGTATTTATGAGTTTTCTATGCTTCCACCAAGTTTTATGAAAATCAGCCAACTATATGGTATAGCTGCCAAAACAAGAGATAGGTCTAAAAAAAAGTAGGAAAAACTTTTTTGTTTTCAATGCTATTGCTTTCAAACTTGTTGATGGTCAATATTACATGCCACCACACAATTTTGCCAATTTTGATCCAAATCGGACAACTATATAGTATAGCTGCCATACAAAAGTTAGGTCTGAAAAAAAGTCTTAGCAGAAAAACCTCTTTTGTTTTCAATGCTATTGCTCTCAAACTTGTTTCCGGTCAAATTTATATGCTACCACACAATTGTGCCAAGTTTGATCCAAATCGGATGACTATCGCATATAGCTGCCATAGGAACTATCGGTCGATAAGGTAGTTCTAGTGAGAACAACTTTTTTGTTTTCAATGGTAACGTCTTTATACGTTCCAGATATGAATATTATCAGTTTCCACACAATTTTGGGGAGTTTGGTCGAAATCGGATGAATATATTGTATAGCTGCCATATAACAAACTGGCAAGCAAATACTCAAAGTAGTGGCGCTTTCCTCTATTTTTTTAATATGGGAGGCATTGTGTTAAATAAATCACTTCCCCAAAGAAGTATATATATGCAGCAGTGGAACAAGGCTATTAGGTTCGAAACACAACAAACTGTTCCGCGAACCAAACCCTCCTGTAGAATTTCACATCTAAAACTCACACCTGTAACTAATTTAACCCTAATCCATATTCCAGGTCATTCAGGGTAACTTTTTAAAAACAAGTTTTCCGCTAAGCAAGCTGTGCTCATATGCTAAATGCATTCAAAACTTCACCCACTGTCTCCTCTCATCATTCAAACGCTGTTTTGTGAAATGCCAATTCGTCTTCGACTATTTCTATTATTTTTTTGACAAGCTTCTGTGCTGCATTGCTCTGTGCCCTACTTGACTGCTGTCGGTCTAATTTTATCAATTTCAAAGAACTGCAAAACTGGGAAAACGACAAACCCAAAACTAATCGCCTTAATCGTACTGCAGCATCTTTCGCTTCACATCTTTCCGTTTCAATTCTCCTGCAATGTCCTTGGCATGAACTTAAGATGGGAGAAAACTAAGCTGCATATATGCAGGCATCACCACGGCTTAGCTCAAGTGGAGCAATCGATGAACATGATGAAGACTTTGCCGCATCGTCTAGGCCTTAGATAAGCAAGCGACTTCAACAGCACCCACTCATCAAAAAAAAAAAAAAATGCTGTGATTTATTGTGTGCGGCTTAAAGTTGTGAAAAGGCTGTGTTCTGTGCTCTGTCCTGTGTCCTGCCCGGGCTTATCAAGCCAGTAGTAGACAACTAGGAAATTTATTTATTTGCAGTGACTTTGAAAAGAAACTTCGACCGTTGGAGAGAAACTTTCGACCTGCGTGCGCATCGATTATAAAACTTTGTGTCCTCGTATCTCGTCTGGAGCATCCAGCGGGAGCCGGGGCAACGAATTGCCAAAGTTGTTAAATAATTGCGCTGTGCATTTAGTTGGCCGACGCTGCGTATGCGTCATATGCTCGGCATCGGGATTAGCTACAAAGTTTGCCCAGCAGCTTAGCGGCACTCGAGCGGGTGAGTTAATTGTGTGAATGTCAAGACAAATTGCGTTAATATTGCCAAGCGCATACAAAGGATACAAGGACGTAGTCAAGAAGCTGAGCTCAAATCCCATAAGCAGAGGTCAGGGACAAGAGTGTGTGTGTGCGAGTGTCGCAGAAGTTTTTAAAAAGTATTTTAAGCAAAATTTATGCAAACCACAAGGCAAACTGGCAGCAGCAAACAGGCAGGCAGAAGGACCAAAGCGCGTTCGCTGTGTGCAGGGGACCTTGTGCTAATCCCCGAGTAATCAAAGTTTCGGCAATGTCAAGAGAGACAAGCAGGACGACAAATAAAAAAAAAAATGGAAAAAATGGAAAAAATATGCCAAGCTGAACGCCAAACACTGTCACAGACAAACCCCCCAACAAATTGCATACAAAAGTCCAGTTCTCCCGCCCATCCTCCAGTGACTGGGAAAACACTTTTCCAATTAATGAAATCTCTAAACTGCCATAAATTTGGCCAGGCGCAAATAATTAAATTCCGTTGCCTTGCCGCAACACACAACGACTTGTTGGCCTTTGCGTGCGGTTAGAGCGAGCGTTGTGCCTGACATATCGGACCAATTGCGCATGGACCAGGTCCAAGCCACACGACCACAAATGTAGGCGGTTGATGACCACAAACAAAAGACGCTAAGCCTGTCAAATTAATATGAGCCGCCAATGAAAGCCCACTCCAACCTTCCCACGAAGAGGGGAACTCACACAAGTATGTATGTATCTTTAAATGAAAAACGTTAAAAAACTAAATAATTATACATGGAATACCTTTAAGAATCTTTGATGAATTTACAAAATTTTTTAAAGAATATCTAAACTACAAAAAAATAAAAACTGCGAGTCTGAAAACAAGACTCAAATTTCAAGATACTAAAATTTGTAATACATTTAACAGAATTAAGATTAATAAACTTAGAAATGCGAAAAATTTAACATAATAGAATATGACCTATTTGAAAATCAATTATAGAACTTTTTGCAGGCTTCAAGTCAATAAGTTATGTTTGTTCGTAACTTTTTAAAATAAGACACACACCATAAAGGAGTCCGGTCGACTGTTTAGCTGTTTCATGAATCTCCCGATTCAATCATCAGTAGTCGTTACCTGTCTTTTGCAAGTCGGAAGAGGCCATCTAATACCAACATTGCTATGACCGCTGGGGAACTCTAAAGGCAGGTTTTTAGTTAAATCGCACACCAACAGACAACGCCAAGTTGACAGAAGCTTTGTGTATGTGTGTGCCTCATATCGGCCCTTCTGGGGGATATAGCCGATTCAATATAGCCATGTCCGACTGTCCGTCCATATGAACGAAGAGATCTCAGAGATGGTAAGAGATAGAGCGTTCATATGTATGGCATATATATTTCTCATACTTGCAGGCAGATCAAGTTTATTTTCAATTTTTGCCACACCCCCAGCCGCTATTGCAATATGTAAAAAATTCATATCTACCACAGATTTGTAGATAAATGGTTTGTTCCTTCTAGAGATATTTAGGAATCAAGAAAATTTATCGATTTGCGGAAGAAATGATAAAGATCGGAGGAACTATACTCAAGAGAAAATTCGCTGCCGCAGCGAACTTTGTGTTGCCAAATGATTTTAGTTATCTTTAGTAACTAACTTTATTTAATAATAGTATTACACGCTAAAATGAATGAATGACAGTCGATTGAGTTGACGCTGATGCAATGACGCTTCGTCCAGGCTCGCGCCTCCTATGGCCTCGTGTTGTATCGATAGCTTGCCACTCCTATCGATAAGTGGCTGCAACTATCGCCTCACGGACTGACTTGGTGATGCCACATGATCACAGTAGTAGCGCCATCTATCGGTCAGTTTTGAAAATCCCCCAACATCTATTGTTCAAAGCAAGTAGTGGAGCCATCTATTGTTCAGTTTTGAAAGTCTTTCAACAAGCCTAGTTCGAAGCAAAAATAAAACACAGTTCGACAAAATCCAACTTTCTTTTTAAAAAACCCGACATAAGACCCGTCGACCAGAAATTTCTAGTCATAGATTTTCTGTACCTAAAGCTACTGACCGGCGCAACTTGGCGAACCCAGTGCGAAACTGGCTTACTGCGTCTCATTTCGACACACACCTCCTCGTTGGTGGAAGGCACTCTTCGAGTGTTCTAGACGTGCGTGTAGTTCAAGGTGCTAACATAGACTCGGATCACCACCTTTTAGCAGTCAAAGTACGCACGCGGCTCAGTGTGGCACATGCCTCACTCTCTAGCACACGTCGTCAGCCAAATATCGAGAAGCTGCAATCACAACGGACCTCTGAAGCCTACACAACCAAACAAAGGAGTAGCGCCTTTTCAGAAGGAAATTTAATAAGCGGAAAATACGCGAGGAAGTCGAGATGCTATTTGGCATGAGTCAGAATCTAATGATATCAAGATATATCAAAAGATAAGACGACTAACTGAAGGTTTCAAACCCGGAGTCACACAATGCAAGGACGAAAATGGAAATCCGGTCACAGATCCGAAAGTGGCGCTAGACAAATGGAGAAGCTATTTCGCCAACCTGCTGCCTCTGGTGGTGTAGCGATGCCACCAATCGACGATATTGAAGTAGACGCACTGGACCATCAAAAAATCTGTTTAGCGCTGAAGAGCTGCCCGCTGAACTATTTAAGACTGGCGCACAGTGGGCGGAATGACCAATTTAGCGCAACGAAATTAATATCTTCCAAAGTAAATGAGATAATCGCAATCTGTTTTTTTTCTCTGAGGTAGGAATAAAATCAATATAAAAATAATGGAATAAAAGATATAAAAAAATTTTTAATACCATTTTTTTTTTTAATTTTAAGTTTTTTTTAATTTTTTCTGTAGGTACACTTACATTTTGAGCCAAATCTCGAGTCAGAAACGTTAGATGGAGTCAAGCAAGGTATGAATCGAAAGGTTATTATATTTTCAATAATCGCGCAACACCAATGTGTTTAAAGTAAAGTAGTTTGAGTAGAAACGGTAAAATTATTGGAAAAAACAATTTTTCGAATAAAAACGCTGCAAAAATTCTAGAAAAAAAATTAAAAAATAGAACAATATTTTTATTTTTATACCCTTGCAAAGGGTATTATAATTTTGCCCAGAAGTTTGCAACGCATAGAAATATTCATTTCCGACCCCATAAACTATATATATTCTTGATCATGGCGACGACCTGAGTCGATTGAGCTTTGTCCGTCCGTCTGTCTGTCCGTCTGTCTGTCCGTCTGTCTGTCCGTCTGTCTGTCCGTCTGTCTGTCCGTCTGTCTGTCCGTCTGTCTGTCCGTCTGTCTGTCTGTCCGTCTGTTTCTACGCAAACTAGTCTCTCAGTTTTAAAGCTATCGAGCTGAAATTTTGCACAGAGTCTTCTTTATACTGCACGCTGCTAATATGTCGGAACGGACCGGATCGGATGACTATATCTTATAGCTGCCATAGAAACCATCGGTCAAAAAATGGGTCTTAGTGGGAAAAACTTTTTTGTTTTCAATGTAAGCGGCCTTAAGCTCGGCCATTATTAATATTATATGCTATCAAACAGATTTGCAAATTTTGGTCAAGATCGGATGACTATATCTTATAGCTGTCATAGAAACCATCGGTCGGAAAATGGGTCTTAGTAATAAAAACTTTTTTGTTTTCAATGCTAGCGTCATAAAACTCGGCTCTAATTAATATTATATGTTTTCAAACAGATTTGCAAACTTTGGTCAAAGTCGGATGACTATAACATATAGCTGCCATAGGACCGATCGGTCGGAAAATGGGTCTTAGTGAAAAAAACTTTTTTGTTTTCAAGTAAGTCGTTCTTAAAGTTGGTGATTCTTAATATTAAACGCTTTCAAACTAATTTGAAAAAGTTGATCGACATCGGGTGACTATATCCTATGGTTGCCCGTAGGACCGATCGGTCGGAAAATGAGTCTTAGTGAGAAAAATCTTTTCTGTTTTAAATTGTATCTTTCTTAAACTCCGCGATTGTTAATTTGATATGTTTTCAAAAAGATTCGCAAAATTTGGTCGAAATCAGATGTTTATCTGTCGGAAAAAGGGTTTCAGTTACAAAAATTTTAGATTTTTATGTAAGCGTTCTAGGGCGGTAAGCGTGCAAGGGTATAAAAACTTCGGCACAGACGAAGTTAGCTTGCCCTTCTCGTTTCTTCTTTAGAATCGCATTTTATCGAAGAAAATAAGGTATTAATAAAGAAAATCTATAGATAAACACCGAATTGATATTCGATGATCGCAGTACATCATAGCTTGGAAGAATATCGGCGTTTTGAACAAGCCCATTGGTAAAATCGCGCAATTTTTTTTAAGATTTCAATACGGTCCAGCTTGCTTCAGGTTTTGTTAAAAACTTGCGGTATTTCCGCAAGCTTGTCTTTGCAAGCGCGTAGTTCTAGTTGTATTCGTCGCATCGGTTCACGCTAGAGCTTTTTGGAAAGCTCTTTTCATGCGCTAACACGTGTTTGATTTATTGTTGTTTGTTTTTAGTCGTTCGTGAGTTATAGCGTCGCAAACATGGAGCAAAATAAAGAGAAAATACGGCATATTTTACAGTACTACTACGATAAAGGCAAAAATGCATCTCATGCTGCCAATAAAATTTGTGCAGTTTATGGACCCGATACAGTTTCCATTTCCACCGCACAACGATGGTTTCAACGTTTTCGTTCTGGTGCAGAGGTGATCGAAGATGCGCCACGGTCCGGAAGGCCTGTCGTCGAAAATTGCGATAAAATCGCTGAATTGATCGAAAGAGACCGGCATAGTAGCAGCCGTAGCATCGGCCAAGAGCTGGGCATGAGTCATCAAACCGTTATAAACCATTTGAAGAAGCTTGGATTCAAAAAGAAGCTCGATGTATGGGTGCCACACGACTTGACGCAAAAAAACATTTTTGCCCGTATGGAAGCATGCGAATGGCTTCTGAATCGCAACAAAATCGACCCGTTTTTGAATCGGATGGTGACTGGCGATGAAAAGTGGGTCACTTACGACAACGTGAAGCGCAAACGGTCGTGGTCGAAAAGCGGTGAAGCTGCCCAGACGGTGGCCAAGCCTGGATTGACGGCCAGGAAGGTTCTTCTGTGTGTTTGGTGGGATTGGCAGGGAATCATCCACTATGAGCTGCTCCCCTATGGCCAAACGCTCAATTCGGACCTGTACTGCCAACAACTGGACCGCTTGAATGCAGCACTCATGCAGAAGAGGCCATCTTTGATCAACAGAGGCCGAATTGTCTTCCATCAGGACAACGCCAGGCCACACACATCTTTGGTGACGCGCCAGAAGCTCCGGGAGCTCGGATGGGAGGTTCTTTTGCATCCACCGTATAGTCCGGATCTCGCACCAAGTGATTACCACCTATTTCTGTCCATGGCGAACGAGCTTGGTAGTCGGAAGTTGGCCACAAGAGAGTTAGTTTTGCTCCACGAAAAACAGGTGTAGGCTATTAAGTTCAGGTTGTTAATACGCGTTATTTTTACAAGTGGACGGGTCACTTACATTGATTTTTTGCTTAAAACATACCTTTATATTAATATATAACAAATCTTGACCTTTCGCCCCACTGTGTGGCAACGAGGAGTTGGTAAGGTGCATGCACCAACTCCTCTGCAGAATATGGTCCGACTAGAGCATGCCCGAAGATTGGAGTCTAAGTTTAATTCGCCCACTTTTTAAAAAAAGAGACCATGCAGTTTGCGTCAACTAGAGTAAGATCAGTCTCCTTCCCATATAAGATTCTGTCGTCTTAAGCCGCTTATAAGCACACTGATTGGACATAATCAGTGTGGCTTTAGACCTGGTAAATCCACCTTAGATCAGATATTCACATTACGACAAACCTTGGAGAAGATCTGTGAGAGAGTTATCAAAACCTACCATTTTTTGTTGATTATAAATCAGCCTTTGACACACAGGTAAGGTCAAGGTTCTTTGAAGCCATGTCTACCTTTGGTATATCAGCAAAGTACATTAGAATTTACATGATGACCTTGAGAAGCACTCAAAGCTCCGTCAAAATAGGAAAGAACCTCTCCGAACCATTTGATACCAAAAGAGGTTTTAGGCAGGGTGATACCCTATTGTTTGACTTCCTTAATCTGCTAATGGAGTATATACTACGCCAGTGTCCAAATGCCAACAGATCGGGCACATTTCTTCGTAGAGATCTAATGCTACTCGCATACGCCAATGATATTAACGTTATCGGCTAAAACGAACGGGAGATAAGCAGAGCGTTTTCAGAGATTAAGAAGCAGTCTAAACTGATGGGCTTAGCGGTAAACGAGGACAAGAGGAAGTACCTAGAATCCACCGGCAAGAAGTCTACGCGTCTTGGACAATTACTATTTTAATAATTTACAATTACTATTGAGGAGTACAACTTTAAGGTTGTAGAGGATTTTGTCTACCTCGGGACCACAACAACATCAGCCTGAAGATTCTAGGAAGAATTACTCTTGGAAACCGATGCTACTACGGGCTCAGTAGGGAGTTCAAGAGGAGAGCCTTTTTCTTGAAGAACAAAAATTGCACTATACAAGTCGCTTATCATACCAGTCCTGCAATGCGACGCAGAAGCATGGACATTGACAGCAGCGGATGAGGAGGCGATTGACGTGTTCAAGCGAAAAACTCTTCGGAGGATTTATGGACCTTGAAAATTAGGCGATGGCTTCCGCATTCGAATGAATCACGAACTTTATGAGCTCTATGGGGACACCATAGAGGCTGCGCTGGATAGGACATGTAACCCGAATGGATGAAGAGGCTTCAGTAAAAAAGGAGTACAACGTGAAGGCGACCGACTTCGGAGGACAAGGCAGGAGGGGTCGCCCACCACTAAGATGGGCTGATCAAGTGCGGAAAGACATTTCCAACCTTGGTGTGAACAACTGGTGCCAGCTCGCACGAAGCAGAAGCGAATGGAGGGCATTCATAGCAGAGGCCGAGACCGTCAAGCGGTTGTGATGCAGCTATCGGGCCAATAAAGAAGAAGAAGATAAGACCCTTAAATTATGATAAAAGTAACCTCTGTAGGCATCATCTCATATCCAGTTTTTCAAATAAAGCCTCGGTTCGCGTTCTATGAATACTTTTGTACTAGCAGCACATAGCGATAACAATTTTAACTTAGATTTTAATGGCTCTGCAAATTTCAGCAAATGTGGATAGAGTCATTGGCAACGCAATATAAACAAGAAATAAAGTCGGTCCAGCCCGACATTAACATACTCTGTATCCTTAATGTCGCAGCTCGCATTTGCTCATGAGTTATACGCGCTTATCTTTAAGTTTCTCTCTCTCTCTCTCACTAAGATTGCTTCTGTTGAACGGAATGCTAGGTGTCAACTGGCCGTTTTTTGCTCATAACTTGAGTATCGTTCATCCGATCTTTATCATTCCTTCAGGAAATCGATAAATAATTAAAGTTAAATCTTAAATCATGAATATCTTTAAAAGCGCACGGAAGATATGTATTAAAATCAATATTTATGATGGTATGTACCTAAGAGATGGTGGCGACATGGAGCTCCATTTTTAGACTCACCCACAAATCAATTTAGATTTGCCATAAACCAGACCTAAAAATAGACCAACGAAGCCTTGGTTCGCGGTTTATTGGCATTAAAACCCAGCTTCTCCAAAATTGGG
Organism: Lordiphosa magnipectinata; assembly: GCA_037044535.1. Taxonomy (NCBI): domain Eukaryota; kingdom Metazoa; phylum Arthropoda; class Insecta; order Diptera; family Drosophilidae; genus Lordiphosa; species Lordiphosa magnipectinata. Next base: position 37,018 of record JBAMBO010001670.1, on the reverse strand, counting down.
TAATTCGATTTGCTCTCTTTTATCAGGACAATGAACCAGCAAACTATAGGTTACTGTCCTCCAATTTATCCACACACCCAAAATATTCCCCATACAAAACCCCAGCTCACCTGCTTGACACTGGCATTCGCCGGTCATTCCTCCGGCTCCACCCGCTGCTGCCGCTTCGGCTGCCTGTCTGCGTTGCTGGCGTCGCGTCAATTGCAGGTGCGATACATCGCGGCGCAGACGATGCAACTCGCGACGCACATGCAATCCGAGATGTGGTGGTGATGCTTGTGCACTGTCATTGCTGTCGGTGTTGGCCAGTATTTGGGTCTGTTCGGCGGGCCAGTGCAGCAGCTGCTGCTGCTCCAATCGCAGCTCCAGCTCAACGATACGAGCATCCAATTGCTGGAGTCGCTGCAGACGCTGCTCCATTCGCGTCTGTCGCACATTGGCGTACAGAGCAAAACTGAAGGCGCACAGGCACAGGATATAGCAGGCGATGTGCAGCAAGGACATGAGCTGTACTGAGTGACGCGGTTGCTCCTTGACGGATGCCTGGCAGGTGGACGATGATGGCGCTGCCAGGCGACTAGCTGTATTTGTGGTTGCTGTGGAGGACCCATCGGGACTGGCGCTTGGATTGTGACCCAACAACATGCGCTGCTGTTCCACTTCGACTGTGGTCGTGACTCCCGCTGCTGCTGGTGGCACTGAATCCGCTGATTCCATTGTCCTTGGGCTGTGGCCGCTGGGCGGCGTTTTATGCTTGCGCATGCTGCGTGCTTAGGATTGAGATTGCTGCTTCCTCCTTTTCTTCTTCGGCTTGTGCAATTTAAACTAGTTGCTGGGAATGATCTCCTTCTGGTGTTCTCGAGTGTGTGGCTGGCACTTGAAGTGTCCTTGTGGCATCACAAAAAACGATGTGTGGCCAATGCTGGAGCTCTATTCACTAGATTTTGTTGCTGTACTCGGCCGGGACATGACGCGGTCGCCAACTTTTCTGTGGCCTTTTGTTTTTGTCCTGTCACTCGTCACAGTGGCGGTCTCAGCAGCAGCAGCAGCAGCTGCTGCCTCTTCCTGAGCTTCTTGACAACAAGTTCTTTTTTGTTCGTCCCTTTTTCGTTGCCCACAAGTGCTCTTCACATTGCAAACTTATTTAGTTTTCATCCTTAACGCGAATCCTTTCGTTCACTTTTCCCCAAAACTGCAACGAAAGAAAAGTGAAAAAGTTGTACTCGAGTTTTCATTTTGTGTTTTCTTTTTATTATTTCATTTACAAATCGCGGACTTGAATTATGTGCCAACTGGACCTCATCGCCACATTTTCAATAATCAGCCAGGCTCACTTGCCAGAGGACAGCGGCGTGTCCTCGACGTGTCTGGGCGCTAACTTCGTTTTAAGTTCAGCCAGCCGTGGTGACCCTACCTTACCCGCCCCCTGCAACCACGGCAGTCAAGTACCTAGAAAGACTTGGGTAACCGAAAACTTTTTCAGTTTTTTCTTTCGTTTACAAAACTTTTTTGCAGCTCAAGTAGCAGCAGCAACTGACAAAACAACAAGATGGCATTGGCCAAAGGGAATGTAGTGGCCTGGGGTGGGGAGGTGTGGGTAGAGTTAGAGCGTTGCAAATATTTGACCCATCGACTTGGCGTGTCAAAAACATTTGTAGCTTTCAACTGTGGCCCACATGACAACACGGTGACGGGTGTAATAAAAAAGCATACAATACAAGCGAAAAGAAAAAAAAAAACAAATAAAGTGGAAATTAAAGAACCAACTCTTCAAAGAGAGGCTAAGCGAAGGCTATACAATCTAGACAGAACAGCAGGCCTGTTACCGTTTTCGAATTCGATCAAATCATGCGGACTCGAACTTGTGGAAAGAAACCTTTCGTTAAAAGTACAGCATTTTGGTGTCTAGGTACATCTGGTTAGTGCCCTGAGGTTTGCTGAGTCTGTAGAGCCCTGTTAAGCGCTTCGCGTACCGAGTGTGCCAATTTGACTGCTTTGCAGTTGATATTATCTGATCTTTCAGAAAATTTCACAGAATTAAGATCAGGGGAGCCCAGTCCCTATGAGCACGCCGCGCATTCGTTGTGGTTCTACGCATTGGGATAACCGCGCTTATAACCCTCACGCATAGCTTATGGCTAAGCGTAGTGGAACAACAACAATATCATACGTGTTCTATCTTCTTGATCTCTCTTTTGCCTATTGAAAATTGGAACGCAACAATAAAGATTTGTTTGCATCGTCTTCAATGTAGACTTTGTTGTTGGAGACACACACATCAGCAGGCAATAATCGGTGTTCACTTTCTATTTATTCAGGTTGTTGTTGCGTGAGAAATATTTTCTCTATTTGTATTGGTGTCTACAGGATATTGGTGGGACAGAATACCCTACGAATTTTTTGAAAATGCTTCATACGACTACCTGGACAAACTGGCAGATGTGTACAATAGTATATTGGATGGGAAAAATGATATTGATTGTTTTAAGACCTCCCTCCCTAAGGAGTCCCAAATGAGCCTGCAAACTATCGCGGAATATCATTTATGAATTGTGCGGCAAAGATACTTATGGGGATAATTAACGATCGTTTGGCAACATGGGTCGAAAACTATGGAAAGTTAAATGAATATTAAGCCGGATTCAGACAAAAGTACTTAACGATCGATAATATATACCATCTGGCATCAATAGTCCATCTGAAGTTTGCACAAAAAAAAGGGTTTACTGTTTTTTCGTGGAGTATAAAGCGGCATTTGACAGAGTTCCCCGACAATTACTATTCTACAAGCTGCTTCAAATGGCAACGTCTACAAAAATTGTTGATTTTATTGAGATAATATATGAAAGCACGAAAAACGCTCTTTGGACAGGAAAAGAAGTTTCTGATACTTTTGAAACTCATACTTGCTGTTTGCCGATTTAGATGGTGGCCTTTTTATAGAAGATACGAATATAGGACTCCTTCTTTATGCCGATGATATTGTGATACTAGCCGACGATATAAACACATTGCAGACCATAATGATACATAGCTTGAAAGTATATTGCGATAAGTGGGCAATGGAAGTCAACCTGGCAAAATCAGAAATAATGATATTTAGGAAAGGAGAAAGACAAGCTGCAGCGGAAAAATTTGTTTATAGATTTGAGGCGATAAGAACAGTGGCAACTTTAACTCCATCTATGTCGTTTGGAACTCACATTCGACGAAGGACATCAGAGGCAAAGAGGGCATTGAATTCAACTTGGAGAACATTTATAAATAAGCCGGATATTTCATTGAGTAGAAAAGTGGAACCTATTCCAGGCAACAGCTAAAGGTATACAGTCGTCTGCAGCACAAATTTGTGGAGGCGGGATCGAACCCACGACCTCCCGCGCAGAAGGCAAACACACTTCTCTCTGCACCACAAGCGGCCACATATTTGTTTACCACTTTACACTTTTTAATTCTGAGTGCTATAAGAAATATCTTGCCCGATGCAAAATTCAATTTGCAGAGGACCCAAAACAATTCTATAGCTTTGTCAACTCTAAACGTAGATCCTCTTCTTTACCTTCTTCTTTTTTTCTTGGTGACCAAAAGGCTAACGACGACTCCACTGCCGTTGACCTATTCGCGGACTTCTTCCAATCAACTTATTCCTCTGCCCGTTTTACCAATACTTCTTATCCTTATAACATTCCTTCTTCCAACTCGATATGTGCTCCCTCAATTTCAGAAAGCTCCTTGCTTTCATATTTGAAATCACTTAAATCCTCATACTCCCCTGGGCCTGACAACATTCCCAGTTGCGTGCTTAAAGAGTGTTGTTTTTCCTTATGCAGTCCTTTGCTTAAGCTTTTTAATCTATCTCTAGAATCTACTGTGTTTCCGAATCTTTGGAAAGAATCTTATATCATTCCTCTTCACAAAAAGGGAGGAAAATCTGATATATCCAATTATAGGGGTATAGCCAAGCTTTCCGCTATTCCAAAATTATTTGAACAGATTCTAACCTCATCCTTACAGCACTATTGTAAATCGATTTTATCACCTTTCCAGCATGGATTTACAAAGCGTCGGTCGACTACGACCAATTTGCTTGAATTTACCTCAATGGTTAACGATGGATTCCTTTTAAAAAATCAAACTGATGTCATCTACACCGACTTCAGTAAAGCATTTGATTCTGTGAACCACGATATTCTCCTCTTTAAGCTTGATCGTTTAGGATTTCCTTCCTCTTTTCTGCTTTGGATTTCGTCCTATTTAAAAGATAGAACTCAAATAGTTCTGCTTCGCTCTAATACTTCAAAGCCTGTCTTTGTCACTTCTGGTGTGCCACAAGGCAGCCACCTCGGCCCTTTGTTTTTTACTCTTTTTATTAATGATCTCCCCACAATATTGTCTTACTCTCGGATACTTATGTACGCCGATGATGTGAAACTTATTTTATCTTTCAACGACCCGACGCATTCCATTAGATTGCAAGATGATCTAAACTCCTTGCAGTCCTGGTGCTTGATTAATCAATTACACCTTAATTGCTCCAAGTGCATGTTTATGACTTTCCATCGTTGCAAACCTTCGCTGGCTACCTATACGATTGGCAATGAACCCTTGGAACGAATATCTACAGTCGTTGATCTTGGAGTTCTTTTTGACCCAAAATTGAGTTTTAATCCTCACATCTCCTCTATTTTAAATAGGGCGAAAGGTGTACTTGGATTCATTAAACGTTGGTCGAAGGAATTTAATGATCCATATACCACAAAGCTTCTGTATACTGCTCCAGTTCGCCCTGTACTTGAATACTGCTCGTCCGTCTGGTGTCCGCAATATAAAAAGTATATCGATCGAATTGAATCAGTTCAAAAGCAATTCTTGCTTTTTGCCCTACGTGGCTTAAATTGGGACCCTAACCTTCGTTTACCAACGTACTCCAGCAGACTTTTGCTTATTGACCTTCCTTCGTTAGCTAACCGTAGAACAGTCTTAGGTGTTTCTTTTCTTCATAAGCTAATTATCGGTGATGTAGACTCTTCTGATCTTTTAGGTCGCCTTAACTTTTCCGTTCCTTCTAGGCCAACTAGAAACTATTTTCCTTTTATCTTGTCTAGATGCACAACTGATTATGCCCAGCATAATCGATTTCGGGTTTTATGTAAGAATTACAATGATCTCAATCACCTGCTCTCAACAGAGCTCTCTCTCTTCTCTCTAAAAACGTCTCTCTATAATTATCTCCGGGGAATCTCTGACCACTCCCAGCTGTGAGTAGGGGCATAGCTTGCCGGACTGGCTAAAAAATCCTCCCCCACCGGGTCAGAGATTTTCCGGTTATTTAGTTTTAAGTTTTACGTATACATTTTTTATTTTTAAAGTTTTCTTTTAGATAGTTTTCTCTCTCTCTCTCTATCTCTGTTTTAGTTTAATTTATTATATTATCTTATTTTTTCCTTTGCTCCTACATAACTATAGGTTTTGGTTTTTTCTCTCTCTCCCTTTTCTCGATCTCTATATTATTAAAGTTTTTGTTAGCTCTAATAACGTCTCTGACTACAATCGGCTGTGAATAGGGGCATAGCTGGCCGGACGGGCAAATAAAATACCCCCACCGTGTCGGAGTCGTTATTAGTTTATTTTGTAATTTTATTAGATTTTCTTTGATAGGCTTCCTTAGCTCATAAAATTTTTTTGTAACGTATTTATACTTTCGTTGACAGCATTTGTTTGTCGACTCTAAATAAATAAATAAATAAATAAATAAATAAATTCGGCAATATCTAAAGTTCGCACATGATTGGACGGAGCTGTGCAATCGCAATAACTTTTACCGATTTGGAAACGTCATATGAGGGGAATGGCAGAAGGAAAATGCAGGTTTTGTTCAAAAAGGCAACCTTTTAAATTTGACGGGATGCTGTTTATTTTGTATCTTGGTATACCTGTTCTCCACATATGTACATATGTTGACATGATCAGACAATTTGATCTGTTTGATTCTTTTGGACAGATATTAACGTTAAGGCTACTGAGTAAGTGAGTGAGTGAGTTTGGTGAGCAAAATCGTCGCTCAGGAATTGTTGAATGGCGAAGATTCGGACTTGCTTAATAGGATTATAGCTGGTGAAGAAGCATATGACGCCAAGACCGAAGCCTAATCAGCTCAATCCAAGCGGACAGATCCTAGTGCGGTCAATAATGAATTTTCCTTGAAGTTATGTGCAGTTTTCGTTAAGTAGTCGGGCGTTCACACATTGCGGTTTTTAACCGCCGACAAGCGTCTACCCGACTCAGCAGACTGCAAATTAGCAGACGCGAAGTATTATTTTTAAAATGGGAACGCGAAATCCTTCCGTTACGGATAAATGAAAAGATAACTTAACTTGTTTTATGATAAGAAATATTTAAGTAGAAAATTTATAAAATATTTAAGAAATATATAGCTCATTTAGTTCGCCTTATGATCATAGCAGCAGTGGCGTAGAGGTAGAGCATTAGACTGAGAAGCGAACAGTCCAGAGTTCAAGTCCCAGTAAGGCTGAAATTTGTAATATATGTTATGAAAATAATAATGTTGCGGTGTTTTAGAATCATCAAAGGTTTATGAAATAGAAAAACAACAAAATTTATTTTTCTTTTGGTTTGTTGGTTGGCCGATGTATGGTCTTTACTGCCTGCCGTAAGGCTTGCCCAAACAACCTGCCGATCGGTTGGACACTATTGTCTGACGCCTGGCAGTAGCTTCCGGATTTTATGACATCCCATATAAAATCTGGTATGAGAGCTGGTATGGTGGCCGGCAGCCGTAGTCAGAATCCGGCTGACATTCTCCAGACGTACGGCGACCTTCCGAAAGACAGGGTGACTTCAGTACTGTTTTCACTACACTAAGGGAAAAATGCTCTAATTTCAATATTTACACTTTGACTTTAATATTTTCCAGGGCTGCGAACCCAAAAAATTTTTCGAAACCTCCGGTTTGTGGGTTCGAACCAAAATTTAACAACGGTTAAGGTTCTTGGGAGTTGGTTTTGGTTCGAACCTTGATACGTTGGGTTAATTGCAATATATTTAAAATAACACTACAATAGGTATATACTTGACGAGTAGATACATTGTAAGACTGTAATAGCCTATTTCCACTGGCTTCATTTCTTATCATTTTCATTTCTAAAAATGATGCTGTTTCGACATTGACAAATCTTCATCATTTTGATATTCGCAATGCCACGTTGACAAAAACAGCTGAATGGTTTGATTTAAACAACAGGCGCCACTTTCAAACTCACGGGGCGTTTTTGCAATATTTACCCAAAAGAAGACATACCCGGCAGGAAAGCAATTACCCTGGGCGAACGCATTGTTAACGCCCTGAATTATCAGCAGAAAGCTAAATAGACAATGTTTTTTGACTATTTTATATTTTAAACAAAACTGCGCCTACTTTTTGAATTTAAATCAACAGTTTATTGGTGATGACACTTTCTGTTTCCATCGAGAAACGAGTAGTGCCAGAGAGTAGCGAGTACTTTTTTAAAAAATACCAAATTCCTTTGTGGCGAATGCCATCATTTTTGAGAAATGAAAGAAATGAAGGGCAAAATGCAACAACAATTTGTATGGAAGAAATGATATCATTTTCTTAATTTCTTGTCATTTCAAGAAATTAAGCTTCATTTCTTTGGTGGAAATAGGCTATAAGACGTCGATTATAATTGACGTGAGGTTGGCGCTCGTGTGCTGGATATGGGCTTCCTTTTAAGCTAGTGTATACATCTTCAGTCCGCCCTCTAAAAAATGTCAAAAATGTCTAAATGTCAAATAATTAGCCAAAATTACAGGTTTCGGCAAAACTGAATAGTTTCCGAGTTTCAATCTTAAAAAAGAGCTACATCTGTTGGAAATAAATAGCTAAATTGACAACGCTGCGTGTGGCACACTTTTCTCTTTGTACGAATGTATGTACTTTTGTTGTAACATGCACAGAGTTGCTTTGTCGCTTATTCTTCACTTATTTAAATTGTCTTACATATGTACATTGTACGTCATATATGTGTGCTAGTAAAAGGAGAAAATACCAAATCGAAGACATTGTGCGATAATGCCTATTGTTATATTCCTAATTTTCGACTCTGCTGTTACGTACATGCCCAAGTACCCAAATAATTTTAATGTTTAATAATTTTTTTTTGAACCGAAAACGGAACGGGTTCGGGTTCGGGGTTGGGGGGTGTTAACCTGCCGTTTTTTGCTCATAGCTTGAGCATCGGTTATCCGATCTTTACTATTCCTTCAGCAAATCGATAAATAATATTGATTACTAGATCTACGAAACTGTGGAAGATACACTTTTTTTAAAATTGCGGGGGCGGGAGGGGGCTAAGCAAAAATTGAAAATAAACTTGATCTGCCTGCACGTATAAGAAATATATGTCCCATACATGTCAAACATCTATCTCTTACCATCTCTGAGATCTGTGAGTTCATACAGACGGACGGACAGACGGACAGACAGACAGACAGACATGGCTATATCGACTCGAGTGTTAATGCTGATCAAGAATATATATTCTTTATAGGGTCGGAAATGATTCCTTCTCCCTGTTACATACTTTTGCACAAACTTAATATACTCTGTGTACCTTTGGTACAGAGTAGTTCGGAGTTCGGTTCAAAACCGGTTTTAAGCCCTGATATTTTCACCATTGATTCAGCGTTAAATATGGAATTCGTAAATATAAAGTGTGTACACTTTTAAATTTTTAATCCAATTAGTTTGTTCTGAATCAAGAGTAGGGCCACCACAATTGGAACGTCCTCTCTACCGGTTGCGCTTTTGCGCGCGTTTGCGGAAAGCCTTCTAAGATACTACTTGTATTAAATTGAATCTACCATCTGCCTAAGAACATCAGACCACCTGTAATTCTCTATATAAATGGCGCAAAGAAAATTAGGTGATTAAATATGATTCTAGTTGAATCAAATTGCATATTAATTAATTTTAATACAAAAATTGCATAGTAAAATCAAATATGATTGTTATAGTTTTTACTATGCCATTTTTTCCTGAAACTAGCCCATGGGTTCAGTACTGAAATCATGCCTGAAAGAAGAGAAGGTCATGACGTAGTAAGCCCTGTCTGTGTTAAATTCATGGCTGAAATCCATGTAAAGGCAGCCATGATTTCAGTACCAGCAGCCCTTCCAAATCAGGACTGATTCAGTACTGAGTATAAAAATAGTTCGAAAGTTTATGAAATGCTCACAGAAAATAATTTTATTAACACATTACCGAAGCGTTCATGACAATCGAACAGCGGGCTTGAGCATTGCGTTCATGAAATGACCCCCCTGTTCACGATTCTAGAAAAAGCCGGTTTCAACGAATGTTCTTTCACTCAAGACGAACTCTAAGCCAGGCTAAATTTTTGGTTTTGCTCACTCGGTTGATTCAATATACACATTAAATTTATTTGTGTGTGCGCTTTACATTGCGCAATCATGCGCTAACCACAACAACAATAAGAAGAACAGGCTACATAAAACTCAAAAACAATCGCACCACAGCAACAGCACCAACGCCTCTTTCCCAAAACCTTCAACCACAATACAAAAATTGAGCCAACCCGAAAAAAACATAAAAGTCAAAAGGCCAATTTCAAATAGCGGCAGCCCCCTTGCCCACTTGTAAAGGGGATGGGGTTGGTGTGGGGGACTCACAAGTCAGTGGAATGTTTGGAACACTCTAATAAAACTAATTGAAAGTCTTGTGCGCTGTGAAGCCAATAATGGCAAATGAAGATGATGATGATGATGATGATGATGGCGTTGCTCGGACAACAAAACCAACAACAACAACAACAGCTGCAGCATTCAAGTTAACGAACAAAAGCCATCATATGGCGGGTTGCGAGCAACTCGACTGCCATTGCATATATCGATTTCGATATGTACAATGTAGCCGAAAGGTTAATGCTTTCTGATGCTAACTCAATATAAATATAAATTGATTTTAAACTTCAGCTTGTGTCAATTTGAGGGGTCTCTGGCGAAAGCCGGGAAAGTATGCTATGAAATTTGGTTCCCAGTGCACAAATTCAATTATGCGTGCGTGTGTGTGGCCACTTAGCAACTACATACAGCGGGTACATACATATACATATAGCGGAGCGTCCGGCTGGCAATTGAAAAATTTGATTTCAAATTGAAATGCAAATCAAGCAAAAATTGAAATGGCATTGGCCCGTCCGGCCAAATCCTGCCCAAGAGGCAAAAGCTCTCTAAGCTGGCACAATGTTGAGTTAAGTGGCACACGTTCGTGTATGTGTGTGTGTGTGTGTGTGTGTGTGTGTGTAAAACCCCAACTCCAGTCCAGTCAATGGCTGTAAAAAGCTCAATTGCAATGCATTCAAAAGGATTATTGTCCTTATTTATTTTGCTAAATTTATTCGTTACGCACAAATGCCCAAGCAAACCAAAACGGAGGGAGGGCACCAATCCAACCGGCAGTAAGGGAACGGACCTAGGGGGAGGTTAGGGTCAAATAGAAACATGAAACACACCAAAACACAAGGGCAAAATCAAAGCAAATAAACAATAAAAATAATCGTGCCGTTAGCAACACATGTGCATTTTTCATCATCATCATCAGCATCCGCATCCCAAGATGGCCAGCAGGAGCAGCAGCACATCAACTTTGTTGTTGCCACTACAAAGCAAACAACAACAACAGAAGCTCGACAGCTTCCTTGGGCGGGGGCTAGGCCGGGGGGCAATAAATAGTTGTCGTGCCATACGAAGAAAAATGCAAGCAGTGTTTAAGTTGTTTTTTTTTGGCATCCAGCTACCGGAACCCATAGTCATCTGCCCCCCAACCCTCATCCCCTGGTTGGCGGCAAGCTGTGTGAAGCGTCATTTCCGTTTTTCTTGCTGCTTCATCATCGAAATTGAAAAAAAACACTAGAGGGAGAGAGAAATAGAGAAAGAAGCGATAATGTTTGGCAGGCTGTGGCGGCGAGAATGAGAACAAAACTTTTATGAGTGTGAGAGAGCGACATTAGCAAAGTGTTGAAGCAAATAAATTTGATTACTGGCATAAGGTGTAAATATCCAATAAGTGTGCAGGTTGTCAGTATAGCCGTCACTTCCAGCAACACTTACAGGTCCCAAATATCCTTACAAATGCAATTGGGAAGTGAGCAGATGGAGTTGAAAAATGATTAACTTAAGCCGGGAACTGAATTACACTAAGAAAAAACTAGAACGAATAATTTGAGTACGAACGCTCTTGGAAAAAAAATTAGTCGTTCTTGAATTTTCAAGAATTTCGCTCTGGAAATCGAGATAAATTCGTTCTAAACGTTCTTAATTTGGTTTATTATAGACAAGGGGAGTGAGGGCGACTTAACTTTGAGAGAATAGCGTTGGACTCTAGCAGAGAGAGAGAGCGCCTGCGCAGTTTTTCGTTGAGAGAATAGCGTTGGACTCGCTCTCGCAGAGAGAGTGAGAGAGAGCGCATGTGCAGCTTGTCGTTGTCCGATGCGTACGAAAATCACACGAAAGTTTATTTATAAGTGTGTTTTCGTCGGCTTGTTTAGCTAATGCATGATAGTCGAGTGGGCTAACAGACCACGTCGGTCGTCGGTCGGGTCCGGTCGGTTGGGTTCTCACACCCCCACCCCAAATGCCCTTTTTAATTTTTTTATTTTGAGAATTATTCGTTCATGGATCAAGTACTGAAACTCTTGAATCAAGAATTATTCATACTTGGATCAAGAGCTGAAACTCTTGAATCAGGAATGTCGGAATTAAAAATTCTTGGATCAAGAATTTTGCTCTTGGATCAAGAATTTTCCCTCTTACCGTACTTTTGAGAACGAATGCTCATGATTCAAGAGTGAAACTCTCTACTTTTTCTCTGAGTGTACTTATTACCAGAAAATAACTAAAAGAGGTCTCTAAATTCAAAACTAAAAATAGAGGACAGCTAACTTCGGCTCGAATGGAGTTTATATTGTAGCTTGAATAATTTTTATAAATTAAGGTTTTAAATGATTTTCGTCAAACATTCTTAGCTGAGCTATTTCCCAAACTCAGCATTAGATGGCGCCACTACTTTGACCATTTGCTCTTCAGTTTGTTTTATGGCAGCTATACGATAAATTCAAATGATTTTGACCAAACACCCCAAAATTGTGTGAACACCGATAATATTTATAACTAGAAAGGATAAAGACGCTACCATTGAAAACAAAAAAGTTTTCCTCATTAGAACTTCATTTTCGACCGATCGTTCCTATGGCAGCTATATGCTGTAGTCATCCAATTTGGATCAAACTTGACAGAATTGTGTAGTAGCAATTAATATAGATCAGTAACAAGTTTGGGAGCGATAACATTGAAAATAAAAAGTTTTTCCTAGTAAGACTTTTTTTCTGACCTAACTTTTTTAAGGCAGCTATACTATATAATTGTACGATTTTCATCATACTTGGAATTATGTGAAAGCATAGAAAACTGATCAAAACGAGGTTTGGGGGCGTTTGCATTGAAAATAAACAAGTTTTTCTCACTAAAACTAGTTTTTCGACCAATGGCAGCCTATGGCAGCTATATGCTATAGTCGTCCGATCCGGCCGGTTCCGAAAAATGTGCAGCGTATTTGTACCAAAAGACTTCGTGCAAAGTTTGGTTATGATAGCTTTAAACTGACGGAGGAGATAGCATAGAAACAGACGGACGGACATAGCTATATCAACTCAGCTCGTCATGCTGATCAAGAATATATATACTTTATGTGGTCTGAGATGCTTCCTTCAATTCTAATATACCCTCTACTAGGACACTTCCTCGATCATCTCTAAGTTTATGTCCCTTCATGTCAAATATCTATCTCTTACCATCTCTGAGATCTCTTCGTTCATACGGACGGACAGACGGACATGGCTATATCGACTCGGCTGTTAATGCTGATCAAGAATATATATACTTTATAGGGTCGGAAATGATTCCTTCTCCGTTACATACTTTTGCACAAACTTAATATACTCTGTGTATCTTTGGTACAGAGTATAAAAAAAATTCGCGTGTTAATACGTGCGTTTCTGCAACACTCGCTTTTTATACCCGTTACTCGTAGATTAAAAAGGGTATACTAAAGTCGTGCAAATGTATGTAACAGGCAGAAGGAATCATTTCCGACCATATAAAGTATATATATTCTTGATCAGTATCAACAGCCGAGTCGATATAGCCATGTCCGTCTGTCCGTCTGTCCGTCTGACCGTCTGTCCGTCTGTCCGTCTGTCTGTATGAACACCTAGATCTCAGAGACTAGAAGAGCTAGAGCAACCAAATTTTAAATGTAGACTCCTATTCTCTGCACGCAGATCAAGTTTATTTTCAATTTTTGCCACGCCCCCGCAATTTGGAAAAAACGTCATATCTCCTACAGTTTTGATGATAGATGGTTCGTACTTTCTAGAGATATCTAGTACTCAAAATTATTTATCGATTTGCTGAAGGAATGATAAAGATCGGATGAACGATACTCAAGTTATGAGCAAAAAACGGTCAGTTAACACCCACCACCCACCCCAGAGTATGCAGAGTATGTAATAGTCGGGCTTGACCGACTTTCTTTCTTGTTTTTATTAGGAAAGGTGATACGTTTTCAAAAGTTTTGTTGTCTGATCTGTTTATCGTGATGAATTTGGAGTCATTTATGTTGGATTTAGTAATTGACAAATGTATATTAATATCTGGCGGATAATAAATAGCCGAGTTAAAAAAATGTTGCATACTTTTCGGCTGACCCACCTCAGGCATACAGGAAGGCTATTAAACATTTGTTTCCATGAGTAACGGGTATATCGAAGTCGGTTAGAGCCGACTTTAACTTACGCTCTCGTTTTTTGCTGGTCACATCATGATATGTTCGAACCATCCGAATGGACCCTTTACTTATTCATGGTCCGAAAGTAATAAAACGTAAAAAATTTTGCACAGAGCCTTCTTTTGACTTCACTATGCCTATATGTCGGAACCGGTCCGGGCCGGATGACTACTTCTTGGAGATGCCATAGGAACGATCGGTCGGAAAATAAGTCTAAGTGAGAAATGCTTTTAGTTTTCAATGTTAAACTCGGTCAGTATTAATATTATATATTTTAACAAAATCGCTGAACTGTATATTTGACCTCGGCATAGTATCGGAAATTTTCAAGGATTCTATATTGTTTCAAATTTTTTAAAAAGGTGACCCACAGATCGCGTCAAACTACAGGGGAATCTCTTTCCAAAATGCAATAGCTAAGGTTTTTTCTGCGATCCTGCTGGAAAGACTAAACTCTTGGATAAGCGAGGGAGATCTTCTGTCAGAGTTTCAGGTCGAGGTTCCGGAAGGGTTACTCTACCATTGACAACGTCTACTGTCTTTCCAGCATCGCGGAGAAGTATATTTCAAGTGGCAGAAAGCTGTACGCTTTCTTTGTAGATTTCAGAGCTGCATTCGACTCCATAGACAGACGATCCCTTTTATTAAAGCTGTACAGCCTAGGCATGTCTACAAAAATCATTAAGATCTTGGAGAGCCTCTACAAAAACAACCGACAAGCAGTATGGGATGGCACAAACTTGTCACACTGGCTTACCACCGAAACGGGAGTAAAACAGGGCTGTTTGCTTAGTCCGCTTCTCTTCGCCTTATACCTAAACGATCTCACTGATTGTCTTCCAGAAGGATATGAAATGAAGGCCTTATTGTATGCTGATGATATAGTTGTCCTATCTGATTCACCTAGAAGTATGCAAAAAACAATTGATGCTCTGCATAAGTAATGTATGCTCTGGAATCTCACAATAAATATGGAGAAGAAGTTTAAAAAACACTGGAGAGGGCTAGCAAGAGATGAAAAGTGGCAATTAAACGGCGTTGAGCTACGAGTAGTCAAAAGTTACAAATATTTAAGAGTTTACTTCAACCACAACGCCAGTTTCAATCTGCATCTAAAAAATAAACTGGCAGACTCCAAAGTAGCCATCAATTGTACCTGGATTACGTTGCTTGGCAAAAAGGATGTGCCTACTAGCACAAAATACAAGCTTTTCAGTGTAGCGGTGAGGTCCATTATGTCGTATGGCGCTCAATTGTGGGGGTTATACCACTTCGACGAAGTAGAATGCCTACTAAGATATTTCATTAAAAGATTATTCCGCCTGCCGCAGTATACGCCAAACAGAATGATATATCTGGAAACTAGACTTTCCCCTCTTCACGTATATACAGCCGACATCCATTTCAGGTATATGCAAATCACCGATCACCGACTCCCAAAGATTGTGTTTTCGTATTTACTGCGTGAAAAACTACAACACTTCCAAGAGTGGGAAAACCTGGCGGAGAAGCTATCCGTACCTTTACGTTTGGACGACAAAATGGAACGGGCGCTCTGGTCAGGCAAAATTGTACGTAGGATGGGTGAGAGCTGCAGAGACGAATTTATAAAGGAGGCGCAGCGCAGCTCGGTTCGCCTGCTAGGAAGGGAACTAAATTATGAGCTCGGTACAGTCAGCTACTTCTCGGATGTACATATATACGATTGACCAAATTACAAGCATTTTTATGGCGCGTGGTGAGATCCTGGCATTAAATTTCATACCACATATAAGGTCTGGAAATTGTACGCTTTATGATATGAGAGTGCGTGAGGACTTACTACACTTTCTTGTCGACTGTCTCATTATAGCAGAGACCAGGCAATTGTACTTCAGAGGAACTGCTTTTGGAAGGTAGATGGTCTTGGATCTCCTAAATGGATCGAACTTACATTGCTGCAGCATTAAGGTACAGACACAGAATTGTAGCGGAGGATTTTTTAAAAAATTATAGATTTCAAAATAATTGAACACAATAGAAATAATAATCAATAATAGCCTTAGGAGTTTGCCGAAATGTATAATCTAAATAGTAATAGAGTAAAAAAAAAAAAAATTGAATCTTTAATCTATCTTTATGCTTTGAACGATGCGGTATCTTGCGACGAGCTTGGCAGCCGTGTGTAGTACTGGTGTGAAGATGGAAAAAGGATCAGGCTGACGGTTTATATATGTACCATGCCTTTAGTATATCTCTAAACGTGTCTTTTAAGTTCGATACACATGTATGTTACAATAAAAACAAGTGAGAAAGTCGGTCAAGCCCGACTATAACATACTCTGTACCCTTACACTCGCATTTGCTCAGGAGTCAAACGGCCAGTTAACACCCCGCGCACAACGCGGTGCGCTCTCTAAGTTTCTCTCTCTCTCTCTCTCTCTCTTTCTCTCTCGCACTAAGATTGCCTGTGTTGAACGGTTAGGGTATGTTGCTGAGGTTTTTGGGGGGTGGGTGGGTGGTGTTAAGTGGCCGTTTTTTGCCCATAACTTGAGTATCGTTCATCCGATCTTTATCATTCCTTCTGCAAATCGATAAATAATTTTGTTTTCAAGGTATTTCTAAAAGGAACGAACGATCTATCTCCAAAACTGTAGGAGATATGACGTTTTTTCCAAATTGCGGGGGCGGGAGGGGGCGCGGCAAAAATTGAAAATAAACTTGATCTGCCTGCAAGTATAAGAAATATATGTCCCATACATGTCAAACCTCTATCTCTTACCATCTCTGAGATCTCTTCGTTCATACGGACGGACGGACGGACAGACGGACAGACGGACAGACGGACAGACGGACAGACGGACGGACGGACGGACGGACAGACGGACATGGCTATATCGACTCGGCTGTTGGTGCTGATCAAGAATATATATACTTTATAGGGTCGGAAACGATTCCTTCTCCCTGTTACATACTTTTGCACAAACTTAATATACTCTATGTACCTTCGGTACAGAGTATAAAAATTTAGAAAAATTCAATTTAAATAAAGACTACAACTACTATATTTTCAAAGTAATCTGCGAAATTTGGTAGGCGTTGGAGTGTGCTTTTTCAAATGTTTAAAAACATCAGCACAGACAAAGTTTGCTTTGCTTTCCCGCTTTTATTGACTTTAGATATAAAACATGATATGATACAATATAAAATCTAAGAGGTTTGAGTGGTGCTTAGAGTTCTAGTAATGTATTATTAATACGAAAGTTGTTAAGAAAATATTGTATTTGGCTAGATTATGAAGTTATTTTTGCTCATAGCTTAAAACCACTTATGCAATGTACACCAAATAGTGCCGTTTGCCTCTTTAACACTTTTTCAAGAACCATTCGATACTATCATCAGTAGGTTCGGTTTGTGGTACGTATCAAAAGACCCAATAACAGTGAACCGGACCTTTAATAAGAGGCTCGGCTCTGAACCGAATTGAATGGTTAATCTAAATACTTCTTTACTTTAAACATTGAAACATAATCTCAGTGAGTTATAATGATGCTTTAACTGAAATACATATTTGGGCAATTCTGTTGTAACTACTTCAGTTTTATGAATCAGAGAGAGTTCCACATCATGTTGGCACATTCTTTATTAGATTAAACTAAGAGTGGTTGTGTGGTTTTTGCTGTTTTCCCTTATAATTTTTACAGCTTGTTCATCGTCTTCTTTCTTTATTCAGTGGGTTTGTGTTCCCCCAGGCCGCATACAAACTATTAGTGCAACTCATTGTGATGCTACTTCTTGTTGTTGCTGCCATTGTAGTCATCTTTGTAGTTTTATGTGTGTTGTTTTACAACACACAACCGGCCACGCCCACTCAGTGAGTGAAGGGGTCCCAGCCCTTGGGAGAAATTACTTAATTTTGGAATTTCAATTTAGCACTTAGACTGGAACAACATGGCGTTGACTACCGAGGATGTGTAAGGATGAGGATGAGCATGAGGCGAGTATGTTTTGTTGTGGCGTTGTGTAAAAATCCAGCTTACACATGTTGTGACTCTTAAAAATTTCCGGAATTTTTGGCACGCACTGTTTGCCTTTGTTTACTTTGGCAACCCAACTCGTTGCCGCTCACGCCATCCCTCTTCCACAGGGCAGAGTTTTATTTTAGCATTTTATTTTGGTTTTGTGTAAATTTATTTGATTTAAGCCAAGTTTCTTAATAAAGCTAAACGTAATTACAATAAACTGCACATCATGGTAAGCTTGAATCCTTCTCTACTCTCCCTAGTTATTTGCACCTGACACACACATCGACGACGACAGCTGTGATGACCCCCTCCCACCCCTTCGCCTACATATGAGCAGACCCAGACACATCCTGCGGTGAGTGAGTTTGTTAAACAGTGTAAAGTTACACGCAACTAAGCACTTAACTGCATGAAAACCAGACCAGAGGAAACCCGAGAATGCATAAGGGCAAACCAGCCACCGCAGGCGGCAACCAACCTTGGACTTGCGTGCGTTTTTATGAATGAAGTCCACGAAGCAACAAATGTAAATCCGCGTCCCCGTTGAAAGGTCGTCCACAGGCGCTGTCCAAAGCCCTCGGTGGTGTTGGTGGTGGGTTGCGGAGTGCCTGCCTGCCGTCTGTTAGTGCTTAGGCGTAAATTGAAGCGCAGTCAGAGGGCCAGAGCTCGTCCATAAAAAGACGTCTCGTCGACTCGTTGCCAAAGGGCAAGCAATGTAAACAGACACAGCTGGAGCTGGACAAGGACTGGCCAGGACAGGACTTTGTCTCGGCCATATGTCGTTGCGGTCGGTGCGGGTCGAAAGGCCGAAAGCTGTGGACCATCAATTGAGTTCTGATCTGACACTGTAGGCCATAGAAAAGCGCTTTAGCTTGGACATGGAAAGCGTATATATATATAAATGTTTGTTGTAAAAAGGTTAAGCCGCCGAGAGATATATTGAGAATCGTGGGAAAGGGAGATACACAGTTTACCTAGACAAAGAGGTTTTAAAATGTGAAGCAAAGGGAATAAACAAAAATTTAATGTATATTAATAAAATGAAACCACCTGTAGTTCCAAGGTACGGGAAATCTTCTGTTTTGGGTTAACGAAAGTTGGGTTAGAGATGCAATGTACACTGCACATGCCAACGTTTTGACACCCTTGCCACTATTTCTCGATCTCTCCTCCAAGAAGTGAGAACTAAAAGTGAAACTGTCTCTCTCTGACATACAGTGATGCATGACTTTGGCAAGCATTCGGTGTGTATTGCCAAGTGCTGGTTACTATGTCGCATATTCGATTGCTTATACCTCCATTATCTTTCATCTGATCTTTACCAAACTTCATAAATTCATAAATAATGCTTATTACTATATATGTTTATCTCAAGCCCTAACAATCTACCTATAAATCAGTGTGAGATATAATGATTTTCTCAAATTACACGAGGGGCTTGATCTGCCTTCCAGTATTAAGATTTGCACATTTCGAGGCACTTGCTCTATCTCTGAGATCTGGGCGTTCATAAGGACAATCAGCGCTGCTGGAGCCTGCATCAAATTACCCCTCAAATAAGGTGGGAAAACTGAATAACGTGAATCGGTTCATACTTTCTCAGTAGTTTAGTTTGGACCCAAAGTAAATTACGATTGCCGATTGTTGGACAAAAAAGGGGTTGAAAAGGAAAGGAAAGCTGCAAACCCAAAACATGTTTGAAGAGATATGGTTCCCCGGCTCGAACCAAAATTTACAAATGGTTAATGTTAGAAAATTTGAATTTCAAGGTTTTCGGCCGAAGGTTTGGGTGTTAAACTTTGGTTCGATGCACGACTCACATAAATATTCGAGATTCAATAAAATACTCGATAAATATTCACTAACGTACTAGAAAGATAATAGATAAAGAGAGAACTACTAGCCAACTAGGGTAACCCTAAGTGGTACGTTTTTATTCGTTGAAGTTTCGAGACACTGTCTTAGGCAACATACGAAGGTTTTGCACATTGGGTAAGCAATAGATGCGACTATTTTGGTTCATAACAGGTTCAGGTTCAGCCATTATTCTCACGTGGTTCGGCTCAAGATTCGGTTTGCAGTAAATAAAAAGTCGGAATTCCGGGTTCAGAGCCGTTGTTATAAAAGTGCGAAATATTCGTCTAGAATGTGGTGTATAAGGAATCAATTTAAATCTTTATACTCGTGTCTTTTAGCCCGACTGACTGATTGACTAACATATCAGCCCACACTCCAAACAGCTTATCATAGAGATCTAAGATTTTACTAAGAGGCTGAAGACATTTCGCTATTTACACATATACGAGCCAAACTCATGACGAAGCTGAGGCCAAGAGAGCAAACAGCTTTTCAATCGCTGGCTAGCGCTCGATGCGGTAAGGTCGAAGCTAGATGACGGTGCTTTATTTTCGTTCACCAATACTCTCTCACTTTTTGGCCTCCCTCTTGTTTATCAACCCTGACTTAGACCTTTGTTGCGGCATATTTTCGAAGTACTAACTTCATGAGGAGAGACACGAAACCAAAACGCTTACAACAAAGACTTTTGAGTTTCAAGACTTCATCTGCAGCTGGCCAGAGACTGAAAAACTGTTTGTTCTCTTGGCACAATCCTTGGCATGCGTTCGGCCCCTGCGCGCCAGGCGTGACAATCGATGTTCTGAGCGCAGCATTGTGAGAGAGCTTTCACACGGGCAGCAAAGCTCGCTGCCTCGTTTAGGAGCCGCGCACACATGTAGCTGAAAGATGAACTGACTGCAGAACCGAAAGCTTTGCTGACAACAGAATTTGATTCAGCACACCTATAATTTTGAAGTTGCGCACAAATGTTGCTGACCAGAGCTTTTAGCTTATTCATTTTATTCTTGCTAGCAACATGGTGTCGCCTCGATTGGAAAATTTTTTAATTGCGGAAAATTTAAAAGTGCAGAGAAAATTTAAGCAAAGGAAAAAAAGAATATGGGTTCACGAGATTGTTACTGTTAGAGAGACATTAGATGAATTTCATAATTTATATGGTCAATTACAAACGAATCCAAAAAATTTTTATGAATACGCCAGAATGGATATGGACACTTATATTTACAATAAGCGACAATATTTTAAATAAAATGGGAGATCGCATTCAGAAGGAGGAAAGTCTTATTCATTCGCATCTATGTACATAAGTCTCACATACATACTTATGTACATAGATGCGAATGAATAAGACTTTCCTCCTTCTCCTCCTCTTCTTAATTTTACATTTATTTTTGTGTTAAAAGAGCATATAACATACTGCGGCTGAATTCAAATGTTCGCATAGTGTGCGCACTTCCATGCATGTAGTGTGTTTGTCTGTTTTTCGAAAGCTTAAAGCTCCGCCTAAAGTTCTGCCGTCACTTCATCTTTCAGCTGCATGTGTGCGCGGCCCCTTAAACATTGCAAGCTTAGAGCTTTTGCTGAAATCTCGTGCATACAACCTTTCGCATCATGTGAATACTGCCAAAGACTATTAAATATTAACTAATCGGTTGCGCAGTCGACGCCAGAGAACGGCTTCGTTCGATTGCAAATCGCTCATACATTTATCAACACCCGAATAAACTATCTTTGTGATCTATGCATTACACTTGCTAACACAACAAGTTCGCCGATGAGTTTTATTCAATCCCATTGTTGGCACTCTGCTTATAATCATGTTCGTCCTCATTCCAATCAGTTCGGCTGATTGTTCGTTTGGCTCAACGACGATTGTTTAGAGTGAGCAAAAATCACCTCGTATGAATAAACTCTTGGAAAAAGAGCAATGCTCTAGAGTTTCACGCTGAGTTTTGTTTGACCGAACACATAAGTGTTTGATCAAAAAACTCTAGCTCAACCGCTCGATGCATTTGCACAACGCGGGGCGCTCTCTAAGTTTCTCTCTCTCTCGCTCTTTCTCTCTCGCACTAAGATTGCCTGTGTTGAACGGTTAGGGTATGTTGCTGAGGTTATTGTTGGGGGGGTGGGTGGTATTAAGTGGCCGTTTTTGCCCATAACTTGAGTATCGTTCATCCGATCTTTATCATTCCTTCAGCAAATCGATAAATAATTTTGTTTACAAGGTATCTAGAAGGAACGAACGCTCTATCTCCAAAACTGTAGGAGATATGACGTTTTTTCCAAATTGCGAGGGGCCGTGGCAAAAATTGAAAATAAACTTGATCTGCCTGCAAGTTTAAGAAATATATGTCCCACACATGTCAAACCTCTATCTCTTACCATCTCTGAGATCTCTTCGTTCATACGGACGGACAGACGGACATGGCTATATCGACTCGGCTGTTGATGCTGATCAAGAATATATATACTTTATAGGGTCGGAAACGATTCCTTCTCCCTGTTACATACTTTTGCACAAACTTAATATACTCTATGTACCTTCGGTACAGAGTATAAAAAGTGTTTTTTGTAGTTATCTCCTTGGTCGACACCAAGATGAATTTACTATCAGGTGACGTACTCCGTTGTGGAGAGGGAGCATTAATTTTTTTCAACTCGCTCTTTTGGCTCTCTATGACAGATGACAGCTGCTCCCAGCGGCGCAGAGCTCAACGTGTTCTGCCGAAAGTATGCATTACGCCTGACGAAAAAGTAGTGCAATACAACCGCTGCTTTTCGTTAGAGATATAGTTATCGGAAACAAACTGAAACAACTAATCGTGCCACACACTAGCCGATGTCTATTTCGTTCGCTTATGTGCTTTCCGCCCTCACCCATAAGCGTTTTTTGACATTTCTTCTATTTTCTAAAATTGTATTTGTTGCAGAACAAATGTGTAAGTGTAGCAGTGACTTGACACATACATAGCGAGGAGTCACTTGAATTTGGCTTAGTTGTTAAACAAACTAGTATAGTTGAAAACTCAATTGGCAAAAGTGATGGAGGCTCAGAACACGATTATGCATAGTCAACCAAAAATTTAAAAATGCCAAATTGATATATTGGCCATCCTTAAAAAGCTGACAAAAAAGAACATGCCCCCTGATAACGATGTATTTCCCATTTGTAGTCTGGACAATTTAAAGTGTTGTTAAAACATACATTTTATTTATCAAGGAATAACAAAATCATTTAAAATAAACTAATATAAAAACCACTGCATTACTACATCATTACCCACTCATATAGGCTGTAATGCACGTGCATTACCAACCCATATACATACTTCTCTGTCAATAGTACACTGCATCGTAAAACAAGTACTTTACCCACCCGTATACTTTTCCATCTTTAGTAAATTGAATCGCATTACAAGTGCTTTGCGACTGTGTATACGATTCCTAAATTGTGTGTTGAATTGTAAACAGACTGCGAACATTCTGCATTACAATTTAAAAAAAAATATACTCATTCGTAATGGGAATCCGATGGCAGTTCGGCTCTGGCTTACTTGTTTTATTACTAGTAATGCAGTATGTGCGCACCCCGTTTACAAAGCGGCCATGCATACGGCAAAGTAATGCAGATTGTATGCGATTATTTTCTTCATACTGAAGGCAAAGTAATCTAGGAGTAATCGATTTTGTAACGGCAAGTTGCGCCGCTGGGCTAGAAAGAGATAGAAAAAAGATAAGGCCCCTCGAAAGAGAGCAGCTGTGCTGAGTAAATTCATCTTGGTCTACATCATTTTACTTAAATAACAGTCAACTGTACGCTCTCATTTACGCTCTCTGAGTTCATTTGGGGCAATTTCCGTCTAGCTTTAACCACCATGATTTACTACTCGGACTATAGGTAACTCATCAGCGACTTTAAGTATGTCAAAACAAAACTGAGAGGCATTGCTCCATGCTACTGCACACTGAAGTCGTGGGAGCTGAGCAGAGAGCACACTGAGCGCTGACCATACCTTCTATCATGGAACATTCCCTTAGTTCATGGTTTGTCAAGAGGAGCGAGGCCAAAAAGTGTGAGTGAATTGGTGTGCAAAAAGAAAGTGACCGCTTATCAGCGACTGAAAAGCTGTTTGCTCTTCTGGCACGATCCTCGGCATGCGTTTATCTCGTGTCGGTGCGAAAAGCGAAATGTGTTAGGCCCCTGCGGGAACTTTATGAGCTTTTTGTTTCTCAAAAACTTGCTCATTATCTCCGTGTGCAAGCGAAAGAAAAGTAGTGCACAGTTTCCCAGCCACAGTTTAACAGCCGCGCGTCAAGGCAAGCAAGTCGACGTTGGTTAGCCACCGAGCTGGTCTGCTTAGCTCCATGTTTTGATGGCAAAATAAAAACAAAATGTGCAAATATTTTCATTCTTGTTTGCTTCATGTTTTCCCATCTCATAAACACGATTTGAGCCGTTTAATTTATAAGAATGGTTGTTTTTATTTTAAAATTCATTCATGTATTTGGAACCCATAAAGAGTTATAAAACTCCATAAAATTTGATTCGCAGGCTCTTTTATTAAAGTGTCAAGCATCAAACGCACCACAAAATCTATTAACCAACAAGTTGCTTAGCTCAAAATCTTTGCTAAGCCTGCCTCAGCCTCAAACTGACCACACAGGACAGTGCGTTTAATACTCAATCAGAGCACCTCTTCCTGGTGCCACATACCTGTTTTAGCCTTGCCGCAGCTTAACCTCATATACAAGCGTTTAATGCATGGCATCGACCATCTAAATTTTGCCAGACTTTTTGGCTTGGCATTTAAGTAATTTACTGGCAACAACCTGTGGGTAGCTTCCATCCACTCATTCTCCTTTTTGTGCATGGTGGGTAATTTTTCACCGGCTGACAAGATGTCGCCATGGCTGCTGGGCTGCTGTGCTGCATAATTGCTTTGTGGTTAAAGGTTTATTTACTTTTTTTTCTGGCTTGCTGTCTGAGTTTGTCTGCCTGCCTGCTGAG
Source organism: Lordiphosa magnipectinata (assembly GCA_037044535.1). Lineage (NCBI taxonomy): Eukaryota > Metazoa > Arthropoda > Insecta > Diptera > Drosophilidae > Lordiphosa > Lordiphosa magnipectinata. The sequence goes on along the minus strand of JBAMBO010001670.1, from coordinate 12,261 downwards.
TCACTTAAGTCCGCGTCGTACGCTAAGCCGGCGGCTTGCGCTGATTTGGTCTTAAATGCATTTTGCTCATTTAATTTTCAGTGCACCCGCAAAGACTTAACCATATCGTGTGTTGGAAGAGCAAGGAAGAGAGAGAACATCTAGCTGATGTTTGCAAATTATATAATTAAGTTAAAGTGAGCGCTCCAGCTTCAGCTCCGGCCGCTGCCCCATTTGGTGAGTTCCAGCTAATTTCTTAATTTTCACCTTCCGCTGTTGGCGGACGTAACCCATTCCTAACGAATTCATTTCCGTATTTCCATTATGATGACTTTTATTGTTACGAGCTGCGGCTGGTGTTATCAACACCCGTAACACAATAGCACGACGACCCCAAGCCCAGATCCAGAGCAGGTCCAACCCCCTTGGGCTGATTGCTGTTCATTCGCGCGTTAAATGTGAGGGGGAAGACTGATGCTGCTGCTGCCGCTGCTGGTTTTTGAAAACGAAACCACCCATCCCTCTGGTCCAGGGAACTACTATACTCTTTGGCTCTCTGGCAATTTTTGTGTTCAATTTAGCGTCATAATTTCGTTTATTTCTACTTTCGGATGAAGTACCGGCCGCCCCCCTCCTGCCACTTGGACTCTTTGCTGCTGTCAAGTGTTTTGTTGAGTTCATCAAAATTGTCGCAACGACTATGACATCCACTTAACGCAATTTCCAGCAGCTCCAGTTCACTCATTCATTTTACGCCATTTACAGTCACAATTAATGTTTGTTTGCCCAACTCCCGCATGTCAAGATCAAAGTGTAGACCTACGTCCCTAACCTGTAGCTTAAAGCTTGCATATTTAATAACTGTGTTCAGCTTGGAAGTACATAAAAATGTCGGTACCCAGACCGAAGGCCTCCAGGGAACGCCACTCCGCCCCCGATTAAAAAGGGTCGCCGCGCAAAAAGCGCAACCTTGCCAACAGAATGTTTTGCTCTAGACTTTACACCTGAAGTTGAGGTGGGATGCTGCCTGCTTCTGTGGGGCCTGCCATAAAGTATCTTAAATATTTGAGCAAGGTGTGCCAGTTATTTCCAAAGGGGGGTTCATTAGATGTGCACTGAAACTTAATTGTTGTAAAAATATGGCTCTGGTCACACTGGCAGTGAGTGGCATGGGGCTTCGTGCAGAATTTTTATGTTTGTTTTTTTTATATACCCTTTCAGAGGGTAATTCCTGGTATATTTTTGTATGTACGTAAGCCTCTTAGTGTGTGATGAAACTAGGTTGCCTGCAGTGTTGCCAGCTATCGATGACAGAAATGGTCGTTAAAATTTTGTACTTTTTAGGATATATAATATTGTAATCCTTTGGAAAAGTTGTGCCGTAATAGCACTGCCATAAACTTAAGCTGGTTACAGTGTATTTCGTTTGTAAAGCTCCGAATTCGCATTAGTCAGTCAAAAGCTGCTAAAGAGAGCGAGAACAAAAGCTTTGCGTAGACTGAACAACTTTTACACACATAGACAGTATGTGCGATCAAAAACGTAACTTTTAAACAAGGCTGTAACCCTGTACAATTTTGATGAAGGTTCGGTCCGGGGGTTCGAAACCGTGGTAAAGTCTAAGGTTCCTGTTTAAGTCGAACCTAAGGTTTTGCTTCGAGTCTGGGTTCATAAATTGTTAAATAGTTGACAGATTTATGGCTTTTACACTCGGTCAAAATTTAAACAAATATTTTTTCCAGATTACCAAGCTAAGTATATAAGTTGTCAAGTCGACTGGACCACATTCCTTATTGTTACCATTCATAGGTCCTCTAAAACGTATTTCAAAAGCGCCTGGTCTTTGAATTTAGCAAGCCTTAAAGGAAAATCAGGTATCCTAGCCGAGACTCCCTTAGAAGAGTCGTTTATTGACCCTTTTTCTGACCAGTTTCGACTCATATTCCCAATGATTTACACAGAAAAAAATCCAAAATATTCGGGCTGAAATCAATCCCAAACGATGTCAGAAATCGGTGAAGCCCGAATTATCTCAAACCAAGTACAAGAAGGATTGATTTGAGTGCGGAATTTTCAATCCCGGAATTCTTGTCTTGATCTTTTATCTTGTTATTCGAGCTCGATTTGATCCCTAAATCGGATCCAATCAAGAAGGTCCAATATTGATTTAAGCTCGATATACATACTTGATTTGATGTCGAAGTCGGCTTGGTGCAAGTGAATCCGAGATTAAATTTAGCTCGATACTCGAACTACATCCAACGTGAAAAATGATTGCATCCAAAATGACATGAGATTGACTTTAGCTCGATGTTTAAAATCATTTTGATCCCAAAGAAGCAACTCACAAGAACTCCATGCTACTTTTTTAACGACCTTTTTGATTATCAAACCAGCAAGTTCTAGCCGGCTCGAGGTCATTAGTTTGCATAACTGTAAAAACAGGACACGAACAACATAACAATGGAGGCTGGTCGCTATTGAAGTCTCTTCAATAGACTTGACCCATCAACTGCAATTCAGCAGCTACCTTCTCATGCTGGAAGTGCTATAACTGGTAGGGAATTCCAAGGCAACGGTTAGAGCAAAAAAACCCACACCATCAATAATTGCTGTGTTGTCCGAAAAATTTGTATATGTGGTTGTACCTATTTAGCCTGAGGGAGCTTTTCACTCTCAGTTTCAGTGGAGTTCCGTACTTACTTCAATCTCGATTCAGGATCATTTGATTTTCAAGTAGAATTCGTACTTTAAATGAGCGTTTTCGGATTGATCCAAGCCTTTTACGATTGTTCCAATCCTTTCGTGCTTGATTCAAGTGAATCTAGTTCATAAGCGGTTTGCAACCTTGCTTTTAAATACTCACGGGAAAGTATTTTGACTACACAAAAAAAAAGATTATTTCTATAGAAACGTATTTCTTAGGATGCCTAACTCCTACACAGAGTTGATGATAGTCTTCTTAGTGTTCGCCAACGTAATAGAAGAGGCTTATGTCTAAAGTTTAGATTCATAGTTTTTAACATTTTAGTTGTGCGTTGATGACTAATCAGTGATTCAGTCCGGACAAACAGTTCACTAAGAAATATGACATTTGGTTATGGTTTTCTTCTTATTTAAGAAGAAGGGTTAAAAAGGGTTGAGAAAATAAGAAAATATATTAATATTTTAATGATTTTAATGCTTTCTCAAGCCGAGAGAACTCACGAAAGGGAAATTAAGGTACATTCTATTTTGTGCAAAAAATATAGACAATGTTATAAACACCTCAAATTAACGGAAAAACATAACAAAAAATCTTTGCTTGACTCGAGCCCACAGCTTTCTCCTTCGAAGGTAACAGTCTAACCCTCTGGACCATCGGGAATTGCTGGGTGCTTATGGGCTACATTCTTTACTGTGATTTGGTCGCACTGTCACCCAAGTGCTTGATAGTCGTATGCGCCAAGATGCAGGCGATTGATAACTCTTTCAGTCAAGAATATACCTGAAAGGGCATTTAAACTTTGGCACGCGGAAGTAAGCACCTGGTCATGTTAATCTATTTTTTATGCATTTCGCGACGGGCATTCGCCTAAAAGCGGGCTTGAATTTGCGCTTGCCTGCTTTTGGATTTGATTTGATTTTCATTATGTTTGTGCGTGTGAGTGTGTGTGTGTTGTTTTTTAGGGCTATTCTTTTGTCATTTTCGGGCTCAACCACCCTAATTTGGTTGTTTTTTAGGATTTTTGCATACAAATGGAATTCATTCACATGTTGTTATGTCTGCACATATGTACATATTTTGAAATATAGGATCAAACGTATTCAAACCTACTTTGCCTTCACGCTGACTCCTTCTCCTGTTTGGTTACTTTTCACTTCACTTTGTACCGAATTTTTGAGCACTTAACATAATTTATTTCTTTCTTTGCTTGCACTTGGCACACAAACACTGATTATTGTTGTTGTTGTTGTTGTTGGTGTTGTTGTCACAATTTTGTTTTGCTGTTGGCTTAAAACATTTTTCCTTTTGCTTTCTTTTTTCCAGCTTCTTTGGCCGCTTGCTTTTGCCTTTAATCTAAAAACAACAACAATGAAACGAAAACACACGCCGTCCGTCGATCCCGAAACAAAGTTGAAAACCGCCGAGACCCCCGAAAAATGCTGCAAGCGAAATAATCGCGCAACACTCTCTCAGCCTGCTTGCTTGCTTGGCTATTGTCGTACGAAAAAACCGTTATTTTGTACACCCACACATAAACGTCCGCTCGCCATGCAAGTCGTCGCGCAACTGAAACTGAATTTGTTAAGGCCCACAACAGCAAGCGAACTGGCTGGAAATGAAATGGAACTGGAACAAAGTTGTTGCTGATGCTTCGGCATCAACAATGCCGATGCTGTTGCGTTCTCTTCGATGGCTCTGCCATGCAACGTGGGGACAATGCATCCAGTGATGCCAGCAATTTGATGAGTGAAAAAGCCAAGAAAACTATTTTTATATCAGGGAACGGCAAAAAACACATGCACATTTTGGCATTGCGTATGTACGTGTAGGCCTCTGACACGAAGTTTATTTTCCTCGCCGGCTTTGTTGGCATTCCTGCGCTGCTGCGCTGTATCGACTGCGCTGCTGCGACGCGACGAGCCCTGATTTATACACTGAAAAAACGAGAGCGTAAGTTAAAGTCGGCTTTAACCGACTTCGATATACCCGATACCCGGCTCCGATACAGCCGAATAGTTTGCAACGTTTTTAAACTCGGCTATTTATCATCCGATCTTGATCAAAATTTTAGGGCTTATAGATATTGCGAATATTTTTTTTTTTTACTCTACGAGTAACGGGTGTAATAATATTTTGTATTTAGACGTTTGGCTTTAAATAATAGAGGAAAGCTAACTTCGGCTGGACCGAAGTTTATATACCCTTGTAGCTTGATGGCGCCACTACTTTGAGCAATTGCTTGCCAGTTTGTTATATGGCAGCAATACGATAAGTTCTTCTGATTTTGACTTAACTCCCCAAAATTGTGTGAAAACTGATAATATTCACAACTGGAAGGTATAAAGACGCTACCATTGATCACAAAAAAGTTGTTCTCACTAGAACCGATATTTCCTATGGCAGCTATATGCTTTAGTCATCCGATCCGGCCGGTTCCGACAAATGTGCAGTGTATTTGTACCAAAAGACTTCCTGCAAAGTTTGGTTGAGATAACTTTTAAACTGACGGAGGAGATAACATAGAAACAGACGGACGGACAGACGGACGGTGTACAATATAGGAGTCTACATTTCAAATTTGTTTGATCATGATCTTCTAGACTCTGTGATCTCAAAAAAAGCTTTAAAGTTAAAACGAGAAGGCCAAGCTAACTTCGTCTGTGCCGAAGTTTATATACCCTTGCAAATGCAAATGTCACAGTTTAAGAACGCTTACAAAAAATCACAAAATGTTGTAACTAAAACCTATTTTCCGACAGATAAACGTCTGAAAAAAGTTTTTCTCACTAAGACTCAATTTCGGACCGATCGGCCCTATGGCAACCATAAGATATAGTCACCCGATGTCGATCAACTTTTTCAAATTAGTTTGAAAGCGTTTAATATTAATAATCACCGACCTTAAGAACTATTTACTTTAAAAAAAAAAGTTTTTTTTCACTAAGACCCATTTTCCGACCGATCGGTCCTATGGCAGCTATAAGATATAGTCATCCGATTTTGTCCAAAATTTGCAAATCTGTTTGAAAGTATATAATATTATTATTAACCGAGTTTAATCACGTTAACATTGGAAACAAAAAAGTTTTTCTCACTAAAACCCATTTTTCGACCGATGGTTCCTATGGCAGCTATAAGATATAGTGATCCGATCCGGTCGGTTCCGACATATTAGCAGCGTGCAGTAAAAAGAAGACTCTGTTCAAAATTTCAGCTCGATAGCTTTAAAACTGAGAGACTAGTTTGCGTAGAAACAGACGGACAGACAGACGGACAGACAGACAGACGGACAGACGGACAGACAGACAGACGGACAGACAGACAGACGGACGGACAAAGCTCAATGAACTCAGCTCGTCCCCCTGATCAAGAATATATATAGTTTATGGGATCGGAAATGAATATTTCTATGCGTTGCAAACTTCTGGGCAAAATTATAATACCCTTTGCAAGGGTATAAAAAGAGTGGGTTTCATGGGACGCCCGGTACAAACAGAGCCATTTACGATAAATCTGATTGTAAATTTAACTGTTAAATCAGTGTTAAGTCACTGTTAAGTCACTGTCAAGTAGCTGTCAAGTCACTCTTAGGTCACTGTTAAGTCACTGCCTAGTCACTGTTAATTCACTGTAAACTCACTGTTTAGTCACTTTTAGGTCACTGTTAAGTCACTTTTAAGACACTGTTAAGTCACTTTTAAGTCACTGTCAAGTCATTGTCAAGTCACTGCCAAGTCACTGTCATGTCACTGTCAAGTCACTGTCAAGTCACTGTCAAGTCACTGTCAAGTCACTGTCAAGTCACTGTCAAGTCACCGTCAAGTCACTGTCAAGTCACTATCAAGTCACTGTCAAGTCACTGTTAAGTCACTGTCAAACAAACAAAATTTATCGCACTGAATTCACAACTTGACCTCATGGCAGTTTCTCTTCCCACCCCCACTTCCCCAAAATCTGTCGCAAATACAAATTTTTTTTAGTTTTAGTCCCCCAATCGAACGTCCGTTAAAGAGCCTTAAAAAAGGCATTGCTCGCACAGTTGTGTAGATAGATGGTTCGCATCTTCTATAAATATTTAGTAATCAAGATTTTTTGTCGATTTGCGAAAGTAATGATAAGGATCGGATGAACTATACTCATGCTATGGCCAAAAGAACGTTCGCTGCAGCAGCAGCGCTGCTTTCAGCTGCTACTGCAGGTGCAGAGTATATTATAGTCAGGCTTGAAAGACTTTCTTACTTGTTTTCTTACGTTTTTTCTGTTTTTAAAATCAAAATTTTGTGTTTTCATATTATTGTTTTCAGCAAAGTACCTTGAAGTGTTTTGGTCTTATATGTGGGCCTATTAATTAGCTGTGATTCAATAAATACCATTTTGAAATCCATTTGTTTTAATAAAGCTTTCGATTAATGATCCGCGAAAAATTTCCTTATTTCAGAATTTAAATTTCCGATATTCATAAAAAATCTTTCAAAACAGTAAGTTGTTTAATACATTATTTTTGTTCATTATCGAAAGTTTTAACATACTGCATTCTTACATATACTTGGCTTTTTTCCAGTAGTCTGATTAGGCGGTAAAATAGCTAAATAGACAACACTGACTGCAACCGCAAAGCAACAATCGTTTGAATTTTCTGGTAGATTGACTAAAGGGGGGAGGGATAGAATTGAATTGAAGCGCACTCGAAGCTTAAAAAAGGCCCCAATAATTAAATTAATTTAGTTGAGAAATTCAATTATACGGTACCTACAAACAGGGTGGAACCAGTAAACATATGTCAGAGTAATCAAAAAAGGGCAAATATAGTTTATAAAATTCTTTTTACAATAATAATACACAGACGGATTATCTCATGAATAATTCTGATAATGTTTCAGTTACCAAAATAATTCGCAATTGTTATTCGATCTGCCAACATGTTTCAATTCCCACGCATTCCCCCATTAGTAGTTGCTCTTAAAGTCAGTCTCTCTTGCTCTCGCTCTTGCGCTCTTAATGCTTGCCTCCCGTACGCGGTACACTAAGCGACGGTACAATTGGTGGTACATTTTTCGGGTGCCATACTCATTTCCGGTTTCCGTTGCTTTGTGTGCGGGTAAAATTTGAATTGGCAGGGTAAACAGTTTTGGCGCCCTTTGCCCTTCTCCTTTTTGCGTATCACGAATTATTGAAAACACATTAACGCGAAGCGACAACTCCTGACACTTGAGCGGATGTTTGCAATTTCCCTGAGCGTCTGTCTTTTGTGGGCGTGGCGAATCAAATTGCCTCGTCGCATTCAATTGCCGGCAATGAACGGAACTTCCCTTGGAGCAGGCTAATCAACACATTTAAGAGAGAGTCAGTGAGCTTGGGGGCTTTTGAAGGCCCAGCTAGATAAGAATTCGGCTGCATTTGTTGATTAGATAAAAAAAAAGTGGAAAAGAAACTCAGTTGCGGGTTACGGAGTGGAAGCTTTTTCTGGTTGGGCTTAGTCACAGGTTGCCATCGGGCATAGGCAGACACAGACACAGAAAATGGACGAAACAGACTTGTCCCTCTTCGGTAGCAAGAACAAGCACAAGAAAGACAAAGCGGATGCCACACAAATAGCCAAGACGCCCACATCGGAGGCTGATTTGAAGCGAATCATTATCTCCAGGCCCACCACCGATGACACCTATGAGAATTGCCAGCGGGCTGGCATTGCCCTGATACTCAATCACAAGGATGTCAAGGGCCAGAAGCAGAGAGTGGGTACTGAAAGAGATCGTGACGATATTCAGCATACCTTGCTTTGCTATGGCTTCGATGTGAGGGTCTTCAATGATCTGACCTTCGAGGAGATCAATAAAATGCTCAAGGAGGGTAAGCTGGGTGGAATACAGCCGGCGACTATATTGTACATCATTCAAATCCATAGTGGCTCGCGAGGATCACAGTGATAACGATTGCTTTGTCCTGGTGGTCATGTCTCATGGCTCCGAGGGCAAGGTCTATGCCAGGGACATGTCCTATCCGGTGGAACGCTTGTGGAATCCCTTTCTGGGCGACAACTGCAAGTCGTTGGTCAACAAACCCAAGATCTTCTTCATCCAGGCGTGTCGCGGTGAGAATTTGGAAAAGGCCGTTGAGTTCAGCTCGTTTGCTGTCATGACTAGAGAGCTGGCCCCCGCCGCTGCCGCCCCGGCCCCACAACCCGTGACCTATGCCATACCGAGCACTGCAGACATGCTGGTCTTCTACTCCACCTTTGACAGTGAGTGAAAGTCTTCTCCACACTTCTCCCAATTGTACGCCTTTTGGTTCCAGAGTTCTTTTCATTCCGCAATGTGGACGATGGCTCCTGGTTTATACAGAGCCTCTGCCGTGTGCTCGATCTGGCTGCTTGTGATGAGGCCCTCCGGCCGGACGGTGCCGAGCTGCTGCGCCTGATGACAGCTGTCAATCGAAAGGTGGCCTACGAGTATCAATCGAATACCAAAAACGAGGCCCTCAACCAAATGAAGGAAATGCCCAACTTTATGTCCACGCTGACCAAAACATTTCAACTGCGTGTGAAACCGAAATCAATGCAGAACAGCGGTTGAGGGGGAGGTCTGAGTCAGACCCTAGGAGTACGTAACCACAGAATGGTGTTAATAATAATGTTTGCTATTTGTTTATATGTACCTATCCGTATCGATCGTGTGCGGGGCACTTATCTGGAATTGGCTTAGTGCCGTTGGGGCGCGATAACAAAACGCCAGTGTCCGCCGGGTAGATGGCCATATATAGATAGGTGGTGGGGTGGCAGCCAGAGGTCAGTTGACCTGGTCATGCCACGTCTGCCGCACGTTTGTGAGCTTTGTCTGCTTATCCGGCTTTGGCAGCTGGTGGCCCTGGCTCCGCTCCGCTTTAAGCCCAGGCGAGAGGGAGCCCGTTGTCAACGCTTGCTTACGGCTATTGCCATCACCCGTTGGCTGATCCTGGTGGCAGTGGCCCCTTTTGTCTTAAGCAAGAGCCCATCCATGTACGAAGCCACCAATGTGAGACATTTCCGGCTCTTCAAATACATCGCCCTGGGCACCATAGCGGGCGATATGGTCATCTCGTTGACTCTATTGTTGGCTCACATTTGGCAACGTCAAAAAGTGGCTAGATTAGTGAACAGCTTGGCTGGTATACATCGTCGCACCAAGCTTAGCTTGTCAGCCAGGCTACTTCTGTGGACCAAGTTGCTTGTCTCACTCTACGAAGTTCTGTGCAGTGTGCCCTTCCTGACGGCCAGTCGTCTGCCATGGTCACAGCTGCTGGCCTATGGCGTTCAGCTGTATATCCAGCATATAAGCAGTGTCTATGCGAATGGAGTGTTTGCTGGACTAATCCTCTTACTGGCTGGCCTGGATCAACTGGCACGGGACTCAACTTCAACTCAACTACTGCGTCGTGAGCGACATTGGCTTCAAGTGTGTGGCCTATTCATTTCCACCTTTCAGCTGGGCATCTTTCTCCTGGTCATTGGCAGTTTTGTCAACATTCTGGCCAATATGTATGCCTACATGTCTTACTTCGTGCTGCAGCATGGTGTGCCCCTAACAATATCCAATTATTGTCTAATTGTGACCATTCAACTGTATGCCTTGATATGGGTGGCTCATAATTGCCAGGTACGGCATGCACGTCTGCGACAACGCTATCAACAACTGGCCCATGTGCCGGCCGATTTGACACAGGAGCAGGTGGGTGGAGACTAGGTAGTAATCGATGAAATCCTTTGATTTTGATTCTCTTGTCTAATATGCAGGCTATGCAACCCACTTCACCTTTGCTGATGTCTCCCTTGGGTAGCCTCAAATTCTCCATCTTGGGTCTCTTTCATTTGGACCACGCTTTTTGGCTATTTCTTGTCTCTTATGCTCTAAACTTTATTGTGATTATCCTGCAATTCACCTTGAAGAATATGAAACGTTAGGCACCATTTTCATACTCGTCAATGTATGGCGAAAGTGCGAAAGTGCATGAAAGCACTGCTTCTTCGGAGAGTCACGAATTTAACAGATTATTAGGTTCGGTTCCGAATTTCTGGTCGATTTCCGAGTAAAGGCCTATATCTAGCACTAAGAAAAATTCCATTCGTCACAATATTTTATATAACTACACAGAGAAAAAAATCAATCTAAAACCAAGATTATAATCTTGAAACGAGACGAAACGGTGTCAGAATTCGACAGAGACGAGATAATCTTAAGATTATATTCTCAATTTAAATCTTAATCCAACAATATTGAATTAAGATCGTTTATACTCGACTTTAAGATGAAACAGTCTCATTTTTTAATATGAAAAAAAGACAAAATTAAATTAAGCATTATTTATTTTTAGGTGATGGGTGGGAAAGGGTGGTGTGATTGGTTGGTTTAGTTAGTTGTTTTAGTTATTAACATATTCTTCTTTCTGAAAACTTATATAAATTGTAAATTATTAATCCGCCGATACTGGGACTTGAGCTCAGTACCTTCTGCGCACTGAAATACAAACACCACCGCTTTACCACAGAACGTCTACGGTTTGGTACAACCAGTTGCAGTATAAGAGCAGAGATAGTCGCAGCCTGAGTTCTTATACTGCAACTGTCTGCGCTTAACAATTGACCCCCTACGGCTAAATCGACTAATCGGCCATGCAAATGTGTTATTGAACGAAGAGGTCGTGGTTCGAGTCTCAGAAGGGGTGGGTTGCAATGCAACCACTGATCAATAATATATGCTATGACACAATTTTGCCAAGTATGATCCAAATCGGATGAAAATGGACTATAGCTGCCATAGGAACTATCGGTCGAAAAGTAGTTCTAGTGAGAAAAACTTTTTTGTTCTCAATGGTATCGTCTTTATTCCTCCCACTTGTGGATGTTGTATTTTAATACCCTGTACACATTGAAAATGGGTAAAAGGGGATCATGAAGCCTACATTTCCGACCCTGAAGTATATATATTCTTGATCAGCATCAACAACCGAGTCAATATAGCCATGTCCGTCCGTCTGTCTGACTGTCAATTTAAAAAAAAAGTTATATCTTACACAGTTTTGTAAATAAATGGTTCGTACCTTCTGAGACTATTTAGTTTTCTCCAATTTCTTTTTGGCCCAATCGTATAACGCCTCGGGAGAAACAATTTGGTCAGCTGTGTTCACGGTTCGAAAACTAGCCCGTGCTGCATGTCTTTTTAATGTTCCACCAATGCCCTCACAAGCGCCGTTCCATGCGCCGTTCTAAAAAGGTGCCACTTCCCGGGAATTTCAAAGTATTTTTGGCCTCAAAATAATGAAAGTGGCAGAGGAGTTGACCGTCCGCTTTAACCATGCGAAAACGGTACCAGGTACTCACAAATACCACAGCGTCATTCCCATTGTCAATAACCATCTGATGTTTAAGAAATATTCCTACGCTGATGACTTCGATGTGTTTCCAAAAAGAAAGAAGATCTGATCAAATTCAAATATGTTCAATAAAAAATAAAGCTTGATTTTATATTACTACTAGCATATAACCCGTCGCGCTTCGCAGCGTCGCCATCAGTATGGTCTATCGCTATCGTTATCGTTATCGT
>JBAMBO010001667.1:0-48096 GCA_037044535.1 Lordiphosa magnipectinata | reverse complement strand
AGCAATTCTTTTGTTTACCTTTTCGTTTGCCCTACTCGTGAAACTATACAGCAGCTAGAGTTGCAAGGTATCATTTTTAATTTGGCGGGTGGCAAATTTGAATTTTTTGTTGTTTGAAATAAAAAACATTCAACTCCGTTGAAGAAAATTAAGTTTATTTTGTTTAAAAAAGAACAAACCAATTCCTTTACATTTAAAAATATTAATAAAAACGCATAAAAAGGCTTACTCTTAGTTGCGTTTGCGGTGTGTCTACCCTACGCAGTCAAGTTCGAAAGGGTTTGTGAACAAGCTTAAAAACTGAAATCACTCGACGTTCTGTGGCATGGTGAAAGTTTTCGCGCGATTTGGCAAATCGCTAGAAGCCAAATCGCTAGTGAATTCTGTGGCACCCCTGATAAATTTGTTTAATGTGATATTTTTCAGAACCAGACTTGGCGGGTAGGAAGTGGGGTTGTGTGTTGGTGGTCCTCTTCTGCTCTGAGATGATGCATAGCGAAATAATTGAGCGTTCAAGATAGCAGCAGCGTGCGCACATATAAACAAAAATAAATAAATAAAAAGTGCGCAGTCATTTTTTTTTTGTGTAAGTGAAAATTGTACGATTTATACACGTTTTGACCGGCATTTTCAACGCATAACGTTTGTGTAGCTTTTCTGCACGCCGCGTTTAGAAATGAGAAAACTAAACGCGGCATGCAGAAAAGCTACACGACACGTGTTGAAATGAGAAACCATATTAAAGTATGTATATTCTTGATCAGCATCAATAGCCGAGTCGATATAGCCAGGTCGTCTGTCTGTATGAACACCTAGATGTCAGAGACTCGAAGAGCTAGAGCAACCAAATTGGAAATGTAGACTCCTATTGTCTGCCCGTAGACCAAGTTTGTTTCAAATTTCTGCCACGCTTATAATAAATAGATTACTACTAAAATGTTAATTAACTCTCCCTTTTGAAAAATATCAAATTCTAGGCTGCCGTTTTGCGCTTCAGTGTACTTGTAAATGTACATATATAACCATTTCCTCGAGGGCGACTGCGCAGAATGAAAGTGAGAATGAAATCGTAACGCATCGGAGTGGGAGTGTAATCACAGTTCGTACAACATTCATTCCCAAGCAGGCCACAGTTGTGCGCAGTACCCTAAAGACTAGACACATATCGTGTTTTTGTTCCCTAGAAGAAATAATCAATTTGTGTAAAAGGCAAAAACTAGTTAAAAATGTTGGAATTGTTTGGGAATTGTGGCAATCTGAAGAAAGTGATGTACTTTTCCAAGCCAGCACTACTTTATGCCGCAGTGTTGGCCATGCTGGGTAAGTGGGGCAGAGTAGAAGCTGGAGGCGGGGATAAAAAATCAATACTTGTGAGGACACACAGCAGGATACAAATGAAAAATTGATAATTGTGCAACTTTTTCTGTACTTTTTTTTTGTTGGCAGTAGCCAGCGCTCAGGGACTGCAGTTAAGCGCCTTCACCACAAAGACGCCCAGGGTCAGCAAGTTCACAACCAAAGCGCCCTCGGTAAGCGTACGACACACAACGAAAGCATCTCCAAACCAAACAAATGTAATAAATTTGCAGGCCTCCTCAATGAATCATGATGCCACCACTTCAATCTATCGCTTCAATGCCACCAATGGCGTTACCTGCATACTGATGCAGGTGGATGGGCTTATAGGCATTAAATACCGCAATAAACTCAATGAAGATGTGGAGGCTGATTTGTATCTGCCCGACAATCCGATATTGTCCGGAGAGTGCGTGGAGTCCAACTTTGAGATTATGGCCATGGATTTTAAAGGTTTTCGCCTGACCCTGACATTCAAAAAGGTGGGTAGACGTTTAGATGGTTGACTTGTGAAGGTCAAAGGTTAACTTTGTATGTCCTTTTGTTTTTGCATTTAGTCCTCCGGCGGTGAAGGCTGGTACATTAATCTCTTTGAATTGACATACTCCTCTTCGAATCCACTTTTCGAACATCCCGATCGTCCGGGGTTGAATGTAAGGCTCACCTCACCGGTACATCAGCCCATGTTCTTTCCCACGCCCGTGGGTAAGTCTTATTTGTGTGATAAGGAGCAGACGGTGGTTATGTACGCACCCGCGGATTCGGGCGATCAGTCTGGACATATAGCTCGTCTCTATTTGCGAGATTTGCATATGCAAAGTTTCATGTTCAAGGAGACTGGGAAATGGGGTCCCTCCTTTCATTGCAGTGCCACTGGTTCCTATCGCGATGAGACAGCGCCTTTGGCTGTGGGCACAGCGCTAGCCATAGCGGTGCTATTGACCATTTCGGGCTATGGAGGATGGAGGTAAGTTTGGATTTAAAGGTGACATTTGTTCTTTTACATTTGCCTTTTCCTCCTTTTAGGTACTTCAAAGTCAAGAAGGTGCAATATGGTTCCATGGAGTAATCCTCCTCCCCCCCTCTTTAGCTACATTTATTTGATCATATCTTTGTCTACATATCTCACACATACACACACATGTTTGTTGGATTTCCTTTTAATCCCCCCCAAATTTACAGAAAGAAAAGACCTATAGATTATTATGTACCAAATAAATGTACCAGAAATTATTGAAAGCAACTTAAGAAACATTGTATGAGAATTGCAAAATGTCTTCCATATCGTTAATGTATAAAAAAAAACATATATATATATATACAAGTACATAAATATATCATATCAAAAACTAACTATTATACCACACACAAAACTTAATGAATATTTGTTATATGCTGCTCCTCTCTTTTATATCGGATCAAATGTTACTGTTATGAAATGCCAATACTTTATCATTCTTTATATCGAAATTCCCAGTCTGCACCTTTTATTGGATTAAGTCTCACCCAAACAACACACACACACACACAAACACACTTTCGAAACATAATAATGTATGTACCTATTCTATTTAAGGAATATTTAACTAAAAAAAAAAGCCACTGTTTGCCAATATTAAGACACGAATGTGTATGACAAAAAAGAACCCATCAAAAATAGATCATATCATAAGCATTCCGTGAATATCGAATGCTTGCCAAGATTATCCTTGAATAAATGCAGTTATCAGAACAGAACAATTGTTGTTTTTTTTGTTTTTCTTAAGAAATTAGGCAGAAACATGGCCACGGAACCTGAGGGACAAGAAAGTTAAAAACAATGTGTTGAAGAGTTCATTAGGAGTGGATAACATATTGTTATATGTCTGTATCAGTTGCATAGTCTGATGATGGGCGAATCAAATAGTAGAGCCAAAACCACACAGATGGGGGGGGGTGTAGGGTGTTTACTGGCCGTTTTTTGCTCATAACTTGAGTATCGTTCATCCGATCTTTATTTATTCCTTCAGCAAATCGATAAATAATTTTGTTTACAAGGTATCTCTAGAAGGTATGAACGATCTATCTAACTGTATCTGTAAAACTTTTTCTAAATTGCGGGGGCGGGAGTTGGCGTGGCAAAAAATTGAAAATAAACTTGATCTGCCTGCAAGTATAAGAAATATATGTCTCATACATGTCAAACCTCTATCTCTTACCATCTCTGAGATCTCTTCGTTCATACGGACAGACAGACGGACGGACGGACAGACAGACAGACAGACAGACAGACAGACGGACAGACGGACAAACGGACAAACGGACATGGCTATATCGACTCGGCTGTTAATGCTGATCAAGAATATATGGGACGTTTCACGTCAAGCGGCCCAAAGCTATCTCCAAAATTCTGTGCAATAAAAATACAAGTTATATACGTCAAAATACTCGTTAACTCATCCCCTTTCAATTGCAAAGTGGCAGAATTGAAAATTCAAAATGGCGTCCTTACTATGTCAAGTAGAAGAGGCTAAATTCGGAAATAAGTAAATATATTTATTAATTTCTTCTAAAAAATGATGCATAAATTTTTGGTCACAACATATTTTAATGTTTTTGGGGTCGCTGATTACGAATATGATGTCCGATTTTAGAAATTCAAAATGGCGGATCCAATATGGCGGACGAATTTTTTAAATTTCGTAAATTCGCTTGACACTTGTTACTCGGGGGTTTTTGGGGTCGCTGATTACGAATCTGAAGTCAGTTTTTCAAATTTCAAAATGGCGGACCCAATATGGCGGACAAATTTTTAAAAAATTCATCGAATTCACTTGAAACGAGTTACTCGGGGGTTTTTGGGGTCGCTGATTACGAAGTCAGTTTTTCAAATTTCAAAATGGCTAGTCTAATATGGCCGACAGGACGTAAAGCCATTCATTTGTTCGACCGAATGAAAATGGCGACCATGTTTTCCCAAGGGAAAAAATTATCTTCAGATCGCGTCACAAATGTCAAATTAATCAAAAAAATTTGTACTCTAAAAGGTGTCTAACGTTGGTTTTATGTTTACGTGATCTTCATATGTTTTAGCGAATGTCTTTTTTTTCACGTTGTTCAAATGTTTTTATTGATCCCTTAGTGTGTCAAATGAACGTGAATAGTTTTAGATGAGATTTATTTGAGAAAATCTCTAGTACTCTTATGTTGATAAGATTAATCACTTAAAAATTAAAGATTATTAATTTATTTTCTTTGTTTTCATCGCTTCCTGACAAGGAGGATTATTTCTATTATAGTATTGTATTGAGTTTCACTGACATTAATTGATGTTTTGTTTTTTTCGTTTTCTCCGTTTCCTGATAAAGTAAATTATTTTATTAACGGAGTTTTTTTTCAATTTTATTATTCGTTCTAATTCTTGCGTGAATTGTTTGATTTATAATTTTGTACTGAGTTTCGTAGTTTCTGTTTTTCAGTTTCTTTGCTTTCTAACAAAGTGAATTATTTAATTTAGTGTCGTACTGAATTTTAGCGACATTATTTAGTTCCGTTTCTCTCCTTTTTTTTGTTTTGTGCTGATATTTTTCAAATCATTATATGATTCGTTTCCTGTTAAGGTGAATTATATTGCACAAGTTTGGAATTGTTTTTTTGTCGTTAAATTTTTTCATTATTTATTTCGTTTTTGTTTTCTGCCAAGGTAAACCGTTTTATCCACAGATTTAGTACCTAATTTTATTCTGTATCATGGCAGAGAGTAAAGAACAGTTTGGTGGTTTGTCCGCCAT
This sequence comes from Lordiphosa magnipectinata, assembly GCA_037044535.1. Taxonomy (NCBI): domain Eukaryota; kingdom Metazoa; phylum Arthropoda; class Insecta; order Diptera; family Drosophilidae; genus Lordiphosa; species Lordiphosa magnipectinata. Next base: position 42,970 of record JBAMBO010001667.1, on the reverse strand, counting down.
ATTGGGTCCGCCATTTTGAAATTTGAAAAACTGAGTTCAGATTCGTAATCAGCGACCCCAAAAACCCCCGAGTAACTCGTTTCAAGTGAATTCGATGAATTTTTTAAAAATTTGTCCGCCATATTGGGTCCGCCATTTTGAAATTTGAAAAACTGACTTCAGATTCGTAATCAGCGACCCCAAAAACCCCCGAGTAACAAGTGTCAAGCGAATTTACGAAATTTAAAATATTCGTCCGCCATATTGGATCCGCCATTTTGAATTTCTAAAATCGGACATCATATTCGTAATCAGCGACCCCAAAAACATTAAAATATGTTGTGACCAAAAATTTATGCATCATTTTTTAGAAGAAATTAATAAATATATTTACTTATTTCCGAATTTAGCCTCTTCTACTTGACATAGTAAGGACGCCATTTTGAATTTTCAATTCTGCCACTTTGCAATTGAAAGGGGATGAGTTAACGAGTATTTTGACGTATATAACTTGTATTTTTATTGCACAGAATTTTGGAGATAGCTTTGGGCCGCTTGACGTGAAACGTCCCATATATACTTTATAGGGTCGGAAACGATTCCTTCTCCCTGTTACATACTTTTGCACAAACTTAATATACTCTATGTACCTTCGGTACAGAGTATAAAAATAGAGGAAAGCTAACTTCGGCTCGACCGAAGTTTATATACCCTTGTAGCTTGATGGCGCCACTATTTTGAGCATTTGCTTTCTAGTTTGTTATATGGCAGCTATACGATATATTCATCCGATTTTGACCGAACTCCCCAAAATTGTGTGGAAACTGATAATATTCACAACTGGAAGGTATTAAGACACTACCATTGAAAACAAAAAAGTTTATCTCACTAGAACTACTTTTTCGACCGATAGTTCCTATGACAGCTATATGCTATAGTCATCCGATTTGGATAAAACTTGATAGAATTGTGTAGTAGCATATAATATTAATAAATGACAAGTTTGGGAGCGATAGCATTGAAAACAAAAACGTTTTTCCTACTTAGACTTTTTCTCAGACATATCTTTTATATGGCAGCTATACTATATAGTTGTCCGATTTTCATAAAACTTTGTGAAATTATGTAAAAGCATAGAAAACTTAGAAATACGAGGATTGGGGACGTTTGCGTTGAAGACAAAAAAGTTTTTCTCACTAGAACTACTTTTTCGACCGATAGTTTCTATGGCAGCTATATGCTATAGTCATCCGATTTGGATCAAACTTGACAGAATTGTGTAGTGGCATATAATATTAATAAATGACTAGTTTGGGAGCAATAGCATTGAAAACAAAAAAGTTTTTCCTACTAAGACTTTTTCTCAGACATATCTTTTATATGGCAGCTATACTATATAGTTGTCCGATTTTCATAAAACTTGGTGAAATTATGTAAAAGCATAGAAAACATAGAAATACGAGGATTGGGGACGTTTGCGTTGAAGACAAAAAAGTTGTCTCACTAAAACTACTTTTTCGACCGATGGTTCCTATGGCAGCTATATGATATATCCGATATGGCAGCTATATGGTCATCCGATCCGGCCGATTCCGACAAATGTGCAGCGTATTTGTACCAAAAGGCTTCGTGCAAAGTTTGGATAAGATAACTTTGAAAATGACGGAGGAGATAGCATAGAAACAGACGGACATGGCTATATCAACTCAGCTCGTCATGCTGATCAAGAATATATATACTTTATGTGGTAGGAGATGCTTCCTTATCTGCATTACAACCAAAAAAGTTTTCCTACTAAGACTTTTTTTCAGACCTAACTTTTGAAAGTTTGGGACCGATAGAATTGTAAACAACAAGTTTTTCCTACTAAGACTTTTTTTCAGAGCTATGGCAGCTATACTATATAGTTGTCCGATTTTCATAAAACTTGGTGAAATTATGTAAATGCATAGAAAACTAATAAATACGAGGTTTGGGAACTTTCGCGTTCAAGACAAAAAAGTTTTTCTCACTAAAACTACTTTTTTGACCGATAGTTCCTATGGCAGCTATATGATATAATCATCCGATCCGGCCGATTCCGACAAATGTGCAGCGTATTTGTACCAAAAGACTTCGTGCAAAGTTTGGTTAATATTGTTTTAAAACTGACGGAGGAGATAGCATAGAAACAGACGGACTGACGGACGGACAGACGGACATGTCTATATCAACTCAGCTCGTCATGCTGATCAAGAATATATATACTTTATGTGGTCGCAGATGCTTCCTTCTATGCGTTACAAACATCTAGACAATTTTAATATACCCTCTACAAGGGTATAAAAAATATTCCAGATTTAAGGGGCGCGTGAAAGCAACAAAGAAGAGAAGGGTAAAAATTACCCATACTCCCCGGATATACGGATATCCCGAATTCTTGGTCGGCCCCATTAAGTCCCGTATTGGACAAGTCATATAGCCTGCCTTGTTAAAGGACTGTCCTATCAATACTTTTATTTAACATGAGAGCTCGAAGGTTAACACTATAGGAAGTGCGAATGCAATTGCCCACCAGAGAACGGCTTCGTTCGATTGCAAAACGCTCACACACATTATTGAACACCCGAATAAACAGGCTTCGCGCTCTATTCATCAAACTTGCATACTCAACATGTTCGCAGCAGAGTTTTATTCGAACCAATTGTTGACACTCTGATTATAATCATGTTCGACTTCATTCCAATCAGTTCGGCTGATTGTTCGTTTGGCTCAACGACGATTATTTAGAGTGAGCGAAAATCAACTCGTATGAATAAACTCTTGCAAAGACGCATTGGCAATGACAGCTATGCAAAAGAGAGAGATGGAAAGAGTGAAACCTCTCGCTCAACGCTGAGTTTTGTTCGATCGAACACATAAACGTCCGATCAAAAAACTCTAGCTCAACCGCTCGATGCGACAGCCGGTATGAGCTGAGTATATTCAGCACTGAGTTCTGTTCGTTGAATAAATATGAACATACACGTTGGATCACATAACGCCGCTCGATGCGATTGCGTTATGAGTTAAATATATTCAGCTCTGAGTTTTGTTGATTGATTAAATGTGAGTAAGAATTTTTGTGTGTGATGTGATTTTTGCAGTTCTCTGTTGCTCACCAACTGAACAATTTATCGGGGGACGCTCAAGCCGCAGTATTAGACGCATCGTCCACAAAATAGTTGGCCTCTACCAGGACTATACGGCGAGAGGAAAATTTTGGATTATCTTTACGCTATACCTTAATATTGCCCCCGCCCATGCTATGGCTAAGGAGGAAAAAAGAAATGGAAATAGAGACAGACGCTCAGGCATATGAGGTTCAGACTTCCGATTCTGAATATTTGCTGGAAGAAGAGGCCAGTTTCAGTGGCAGTGTGCTAGAAACCAACAAAATGTATGCGGTCTGGCATACCAGCCATATCTAAGCTTCACCATGGATATCGAAAAGATTTCTCCGAAATTTGTGGTCTCAATTATCGAAGGTCTTATGAAACATGTTTTAAATCAAAGTCTTATGAGTCTAATTTATTCCATCTAAGCAAAGGACATTGTGGGTATAAATAATTTTATTTGGTATCCATCCCCTATTCATTGCTAACTATAATTTAAATCAGAGTAACCTTTTGGAAGTACGAAAACATTTTGTTTAAAATCAACGCCAACTACAGAAATACATAAAGATCACAGGCTACACTGCGTATGAGTAATATCAAAACTTTGGAGCCTCTTCGCGCCCCTTAAAACATAACTTTCAACTTTTTTTTCTTTGTTTTCACTTTAAATATGCAACATAAACTTAAGAAACAAGGGGCGCCAATATGACCTTACATTTTTTATACAAAACAAATGCAGTCTAATGTTCATAGCCTCAACGGAGTTGTAACAGGAAAAGGAACCTCTGAAATTCTGAAGAAGGTTCGATCCTGGGTTTCAAACCAGCTGCAGTGTCTAAGATTCTGTTCTCAGACCAGTTTCTTTACTTAACGAACTTATGCTTGTGGTTCGAAGCTTGGTTCATGGTTCATGGTTCCTCACTACATTTTCAACATACAACTTACAATTTTATATGGACACTTGAGATGCCAAAAAACTGCATTTTGAAAAAAAAGCCATTCGACAGTTTTATAGTTTTTGTTCGATATTCCATCATTTTTGGCAAGTTGACAAAGTGGTCATCACTACTTAAGGGCGCGCCAAATGGCAAAAATTAGAAATTTACAATTAATTTATACTCTTTATTAACTTATCAATAATTTCAATAATAACACAATGATTTGCAGAAAGTAGAGGCGTCTAATGTAGTTTATATTGGACTCAAGAGACCACAAGCCATCTGTTGGACCTCTGGTCTTAACAAAACAATGCACAATGCAATCAAAAAAATTAATGCCGCTCTGACAATGTAGTGTGACCAGTTACCAGAAAAAAGTCAGATGTTGTTTGTTTAAAAAATTGTCGGCCTAAATCAAATATAACAAAAAAGAGTGCATAAAATTGAAACTGGAAGTCACTATGGGAAATCGGAGGTCATGGGCAATGCCATGGTCTCTTTCATGGAAGCATTTTGTGAGGGGCTGGAGGTATAAGCAGTGTCAGTGAACTTGACCACTAAGACATACTGCTATAACGACAACCCAAAACACATCGGAAGATTAGAACTATCACAATAAACCAGATGTAATATTTATAGCCACAATCAGCTCCAAGGACTGGAGGCGGATCATAATCGCCAGGCGGAATTAGTTGAATAAGGATTTAAAGGTAGCTGGTAGGTGACCACAACAGTAGTAACGGGAGCGGTGGGGGCTACGGAAGCTACCAGAGTAAGCCGGATGAGATAGTATTATAATGGAATGTGGAGACTGGAAAGGCTTAGGGCTGTTTGACCGTGGGCTGTGGAGAACAGATTCCATAAAAATGGTTGCGACTCGCCCACTTTGACTGTTTCAAATAATTGTTGTTTTTTCATTGGGTGCTCAATTCTCAAATGTGCCTCAATTACAATTATCAAACAAGTTTCATAATTTGAAGACCCTCTCGACAATTTAGCAGCTGTTGTCAAAAAAATGAGCTGGCAGGTCCATGCGTACTGCCATAGCGAATTGTTGGGTGCTCAGTACTCGCTCTGAAAATTATCTCTGACAATTTTCAAGCGCGGATTGTCAGAGCCATTACATAATGGATTACTCTTACGTTACTTTGACATGAGTATGAAGGACAAATCCCATACAAATCCCATCGGCTTTACATTACCCACAGCCTGCATTACTGGTAACAAAACAAGTATGCCAGAGCCGAACTGCCATCGGATTCCCATTACGAATGCGGATATTTTTTTTATACAGGATGGTCCATTTAATAATTGGAAATTAGTTTTGCTATAAAAAAAAGGTTCGATATTTTTCAAAGATTGAACATTTATTGGAAAGGTTGGTTCGCGCCATTTATTTATGAAAAACAATTTCGGTCAAATGACCACCACAGCTGACTTGGCAGTAGCCCATTCGATCCACCCAATTTTTTGAGAACATTTTCAATTGTTTCGGCACGTATGTCAGCAATAGCAACTCGAATATCGTTCTTCAACTCATCAATTGTTTCAGGATTGTTTGCATAAGATTTGTCCTTGACCGCTCACCAAGGAATGTCGGATCACAGCTTCTTGGCGGCCAATTCACATCTCCATATTTGCTGATTATTCGATTTTCGAAGATAGGGCGCAAAAGATCGATTGTGGCGTGCGCTGCGTGGCACGCAGCGCCGTCTTATTGAAACCAAATATCGACCAAGTCTTTCGCTTCAATTTCCTCGAAGAACCAATCACTTAACATTCACCATTCACGGTCACGGTGGCTCCTTCTTCATTTTCAAAGAAAAATGGACCAAAATCCGCACCAAACAGTGACACGTGGTGGGTGCATTGGCTTCTCGACGACGATATGCGGATTTTCTGTGCCCCGGATGTGACAATTTTGAAATGTGCTTCATCCGAAAAGATGATTTTTCGGTAAAATTCACCATCTTCGGCCAAACGATCTTCCGCTCAATTGGCGAACTGTAGACGATTCGGATGGTCAATTGGCTTTAGCTGCTGCACCAATTAAACTTTGTATGGCTTCATGGCAAGGTCTTTATGCAAAATTCGCATTAAAGAAGTGCGCGAAATGTCTAATTGTTGAGATCGATGGCGAGTTGTCGATGGCTGCAACCGCAGCAATGTTTTCGGTCGAGCGCACCGGACGAGTACGTACACGGGTTGGTTTATCCACCAAAATTCCAGTTTCACGAACTCGTTTCACAAATTGATCCAAAAATTGAGTTTTCGGAACATTTTTTTGTTAAATGTTTTTTTCAAGGAGGACTGTTTGTTTGTTTGTTTGGATATGTTTTTAATATTTCCCAGATTTCTTCAAGCGAAAAGCGACCCATTTCGTAAATGTCAAAGTTTTTTCTAAATATTAGTCGCTTTCCGAATGACATTTCCCGTTTTTAAAGTCAAATTATGAATAGTTCAAATTCCAAACACTAGATGGACCACCCTGTATATTCTTTATGGAATTCAACACACAATTTAGGTATCGTATACTCTGCCGTAAAGCACTTCAATATACTAAAGATGGAAAAGTATACGGGCGGGTAGTGCACTTGTTATACGAGGCAATGTATTTCTGTCTCTAATGATGCAGTGGCTTTTATTTTAGTTTATTTTAAATGATTTTATTTGTTATTACTCGATAAATAAAATGTATGCTTTTACAAAGCTTTAAATTGTCCAGACTACAAATGGGAAATACGTCGTCATCAGGGGGCATGTCCTTTTTCATATATCAATTTGTAATTTTTTCAATTTTTGATTGGCTTTGCAGTTGTCAGTTGAGTTTTCAACTTTGCGAGTTTGTTTTCCCGACAATTATAAGCATGTACATTGAAATTAACTAACAACTAATATCATAGTTCCACACACTGCAAAAATTTTTTCGGGTTCCTTATCTCTCTCGTCAAAAAGAGAGTTTGGCGATATTTTGAGGGGAGAGTTTTCTGATAGTTTGGCGATTTACCCAAGTTATAAATAAGCGATATGTGGTATCGCTTAACGCTAAAAAATCGCCTTGACGACATGAATGCGATTCTCGACGCAAATTTCAATTTCACTATTTATATGGGCTGAGTAAGGAATTCGTTTTTGAGCATTACAAGCAAGAAAAAATTGGTGTATGTTTTCCATACAAGTACATCTAATTCAATATAAGTGACACATTAGCTGCGTTGCTTTACACGCGCGGCGTGGCGCAGCCGTCTAAAGCGTCGTTCCAAACGTGTTTCACTTTTCAGGGGCCCCTGAAATCGAATCCTCGCCAGAGTAAGTAAAAATTTTTCATAAAAAAAATATGTTTGTTTAATTTGTTGTATTTTCGGATTAATACAAATTGAATCCTCCCACATAAGAGACTCATTCACTCATATCATATCTTCAAGAAGAAACGATTTACTATCTCCAGAATATACTTTTTCTTATCTCCAGAAAAAATCGGTTTTTTTGTCCCTTAGAAGACACTTTTTCTGATCCCCGAACGATTTCTTAACTCCCAGAGGTGTCGCAGAGTGGCACACTTCTTCCCGAAGGGAGATGAGAATGCGATTGCTATGCGATATCGCCAGATTTAAGCGATACCTATATGCGAAGAATCGCATTCTTATCTTCTCCGATAAAAAAATGTTTACTGGGCAGACACATATACATTCATATGTATATTTTCAAATTTGGTGATTCCACTGAAAATGTGCATTCTCAAAAATCAAGTATAAGAAGTTATTCAGCCTTGCTCCCATTTTCGCTTTCGCAAAAATTTTACAATTTTGAGTCCAAATTTGGTCCAAAAACCGGTTTGAAATCGCGAACGCATTGCGAAAGGGAACATGGAAGCATGGCTGTATGTCCCATATATGTCAAACCTCTATGACTTACCATCTGTGAGATCTGTGCGTTCATACAGACAGAAATCCTTCTGGCTATGGCTATATCGACTCGGCTGTTTATGCTGATCAAAGACTTTGAAAGACAATGACTTCCCAACAAAAATTATCAAATCCCTGATTGAGAAGAACGGCCAACCAATTTCCAAAAGAAAACAACAACCCAGAATTTATAAGTCTAACATATGTCCCTAAGCTTTCTGAACGGTTCGCACATTCAGACTGTTTCAACAAACATGACATACAACTAGCCCACAAACCCAATAGCACAATGAGAAACTTCTTCAATAAGACGAAGTCCAAAATAGCCACAGCCGATAGGAGTAATGTTATCTACAAGATACCATGCAATGGAAATGCAGATAACAGTTGCAACAAATTGTACATTGGTACAACAAAATCAAAATTAAAAACAAGAATATTTCAACATAGATCGGACTACAAACTCAGACATCAAACAACCACACAAAAAACGGCGCTCGCGACACACTGTATGGATAGCGGACACTCGCCGAATTTTGAAGCAACAACAATCCTGCAGCAAGAAAACCACTACAGCAAACGTTTCACTATAGAGATGCTACATATAATTGACACACCAACAGACAAGAGACTTAACTACAAGACGGACACGGAAAACTGTGCTCACCTATACAGACACTAACTGATATATAATAGATCAGTATCCAACTCCACGCCGAACGGAGCAGACGTGTAAAATAATGTATGTGAAAAATCTCTTTTTTGTTTTGTTTTGATTGAATCTATGTTAAATTGTAATTGGTAAATTGTTTTTTAGTGTCCCTGAAGATGGTTGCCGAGGAGCAACCGAAATATATTGGAAAACATCATACATTTTTGTGTGTTTCACTTGACCTAGAGCCGGCAATACTCAAATTTCTACAATTTAGAAAGGTCGCTAACTATCAACTTTACTGATCAAGACAATATATAGAGTATAGGGTAGGAAATGATTCCTTATCCCTGTTACATACTTTTGCACAAACTTAATATACTCTATGTACCTTTGGTAGAGAGTATAAAAAGCTATAGCTCAATTTTTTTAAAACACTTGTTTGTGCTCTAAGAAACATTGATGGAGGCGTTACAGATCACCCTTTATAACTCTCCCATTGAGGTTCTTCCGGGGAAGTGGACAAATTCATCAACTTCGTTTGCCTGCATATATTTACAAGGAGAATACACGTCTAAGAGTCTCAAGCTGTCGCCATCTCTGAGATCTGTGCGATCGTACGGGCGGAAGGACAAGACGATATCGATAGACCATAAAAAACATTTTCTAAATGTAATAAGCAAAAATATTATATGTCAGTTTATCTTGCGGCTTTAAAGGAAACAGAGGTGCAAACCTGTTATGAACTGTACCGGTTTGAACCAGGAATTCCGACATTTTGTTAACTGTGAACCGAACCTTAAACCAAACAAATTGCCTTGCGAAAACCTGCAGCTTCAAAAACAGATGACAGCTACTACTTATTACGGTTGCAAAGTATCGCCAAAAGAATTTGGAAACGATAACCATGGTTACATCAATGAAAGCTGCGTTGGAAATTGAATGTTGCGACTTTTGAGCCCAGCCTACGTACTTCCTATAAAGCAGAAATTTCACAGCTTCGACTTTGACAGTTTTTTTTGAAACTGTGGCCAGTGTGAATTGACAAAATCTATGAACCTAAAACTGTTCCGAACCTAAAACAAAATAAAGAAATTCTGAAATCTAGAAAATTTATTGTTGTCTGTTTAATATTGTGCGGCAAAGTCTCAAAGGAAATTATGATGATGAAAGGGAGGAAGGAAATTATAGTAAATTTTCAATAAAGGTTCTAGGTTGACGTTTAAAAATAACCAATTGAAACGCCACCCATAATAACCTTTGTTTTTTAGATCCGCTTACCAAAGGGTTTAAAAAAAAAGCGATTACTGGCATTATTAGAACCTTCGGAGGCACTTGTAGAGAACCGACTAAATCAAACATTTTAAAGATGACATTTTAGCACTGTAAGCTTCTTAAAGCTATTGCGCTCACTGTCGTATCATTACCTACAAATGAAGTCTTAGTTGATAGGGCTCCTAAGACTTGTTTTGTCTGAGTCAAAAGTAAAGAAATTCTGAATATTGTTTTGAATACTTATGCGTAAAGCTTGGACCGAGTCAAGGTTCGAACAAAATCCTTCTTCCAAAATCCTCGAAACTAAAATTCAAGAAAATTAGTCATTGGCGAATTTCGGTTCAAACCCCATTGAATGGGTTTGGAGCCCTGAAAGGAAAGACCTGCTGGCATATCTAAATCCTGTATTATGTCATGGATTAAGCGGAGAACTTGCTATGTTACTATGCTGGGTTTTATAGATCGCTGATCAACATTTTGTTCACTTTAAATGAAGGAACACAAACTTCATCTGAAAGACCGTCTTATATTCAACAAACAAACAGAACAAAGTTTTGTCTTTTCATTTTCCGTATTCACTTTGACACCATCGAGCATGGCACAATGTTCTATTTGAAGGCAGAGGATTGGCCTTATGATGGCCGTGGAAAGCTATTTTGTCCCTGAAGTTGTCAATAGGAGTCAAGTGGCTACTTTAAAGTGGCTTCCAATACTCTCACACAAAACAAAAATCCTAAAAAAACGTAAATGCACTACAAATTCATTGCCTGCTTTTGGGGGTCACAAATTAATTCTCTTTTTTTTTACGCTGCCAATAGGACAAGTCAACGATTGGTTAAATCTTCACTCACCTGCCACTTTGCTGTGTTGGTATATTGGTATAGCTGGTGCGGGCTCTTTTCGAATGACCGTCCATGTTGTCACCTATTTCTGGAGCTCGACGTTTACCCCGTGGCATGACTTAAATGTGATGTGTGTGTGTGTGTTTGTTGGGTCTGCTTATGCGTGTGTCGGGCGGCTTCTTATTCAATCAAATTTGTGTTGTGGCTGTTGATGATACGACGATAAACATATGTATGTTAGTCCGTGTGTATATAAGGGAAGGAGATTTATGGTTAACTCACCTGCAGTCGTTCAGTGGAGAATAGTTTAAGTTTCAAATATGGCTGACTGTAAGATATATATCGGAAATGAAGGCAAACCCAATTTAGGTACAAAAAAAATCGTTAAGCTATTGAAAGCAGTGTCTTAGGCCTACTAGGTGAGATCTCAAAATTTGAAAGCTTAAACTTGGTGAAATGATTTTTCGCCCATGAAGAAGTTTCACGGGATGCACAGGATATTTATACACACACCGAGAACGAGAGTAGCATTTGTATGCGTTTCTGTGTGTGTGTGTGCAATCGCGTAGAACAACAACAATAAAGGATATCTACATATACATATGTATGTATGACGGAAGGTTTTACTACTTGTATGTATGTTTGTCCGTATGAAATACCGGCTGCTGGCCAGGACTTTGTATGTGGCTGGTTACGGTTCGGCCTTTGGCACTTGATTTTGGGTTGGTGTCGGTGTCACTTCGTGGAGCCGCAGCCGCAGCAGCTGATATCGTTTCGTTTCCTATTCACAATTGTTTATGTTAAGTTAACATTTGTATGTTAACAACAGACTAGCCTGCGCGTGCTTGGTTTTTTACGTCGCCAACCGAAAACTTATTTACCGCCGCCAACGTTTGTATTTGTATATGCTTTTTGTTGTTTTCTTCACTTTTATTGGTACGCTGCTTATTGCAGCTGCATAAATGCCGTAATATTTACCATATTTTAATTAAATAAAAAAAAAACAACTTGTAATTTCACAGGTCTTGGCGCAGTGTGACCATAGCTGACAAGCGGCTAAATACTAGTGATGTGAATCTATCGAGTCACTATCGTTACTAACGATATCGATAGTGATAGAGATAGAGACTGCTTTCGATTTTTTTTTTATTTACACGGTTTACTATTTACAATGTCTGTGTTTGTCTTGTCCATTTATTATTTTTAGTGTCGAAATGTTGCTCCCCGATGTCTTTCAAATTACAAAACGATTATTTAAAATATTTTAGCCTTCGGATTTTATAAATCATTATCGACTCATGTCTAAGTTAATTGTGAAGAAATTCGGTATGTTAAATTGTATATTAAACAAATTGATTGATTTTCTATTTCATTTTGGTAAAAGTTAGACGAACCAACTTTCGAACCAAAACCAATAACCCAAAAACCTCGAGTCTTAAAATTTCGAACATTAACCATTGGTAAAATTTGGTTTGAACCCGCGAATCGGAGCTCCGAAAAAATTTATTGGGTTTTTCCATAAAAACTGAGAAGAACCAGAGACCTGAAAATCTATCATCTATATTCTTGATTTAATACCGCAGATGTAATCATGTTTTTGAGAGATAATTTCAGTATGGATTTTGGATTTGCTGCAATCTCATTACGATAGTGCATAATAACGGTCTTTAAAAATCAAATCGTGCAAAGTTATCGACTTTTTGGTTTTCAAGGAATCCGAAAAGACTTCTTTCATTAAGGTTTATTGCGATGAGTCGGACTTAGGGACAAGAAATTCCATTTATATTCCGGGCGCATATGCCTTTAGGATTATATTTGTTAAAGTTACACCCTTTAAAAGTTCAAGAAAATTCGTATTTTGCAAGTTTTTGGTGTGCCAAACCGTTTGAAGCTCCATCCTTCTTGAAACTCAAACTCAATAAATAACAGAATATTTACATTTTATTGCCATTTATGGTTCACCCTAAAGCCGAAGCGTTTAAAAAATAACCTTTTACCGCCCATCTTAACAAAGCTGTAAGACAATGCAAATTATCGTTTTAAGTTGGCCATCTCTATCTAGTTTAGACGCACAGCTGACCAGCTAAGTGGGTGGCAAAAATCAATTTTTCTTGTAAATTATTGTCTACGCTTACGCTCATGATGGCCCTTCAGTCAAACAAAGAATAGCAGCAACACAACAACAACAACTTTCAACATCAGTATTAGGCCACCATGCCAAACAGTTATCTATTCGCCACGAGCAGTGAGGGTCGAGTTTATACACTCTCCACCTCCTCGGCAGCTTGGCGAGAGTTTCCATATCTAGGACTTGAATTTAAGAAAATTTGCGCAGTACAAAATTTTATGTGGGCCATTGGCGGCGATCGTCAGGTTTATGTACATGTGCACGGTTTGGATGTCCCCATACGGTTAAAAGAAGAATCCTACGAGAATGAACGCTGGCTACCCATTGAGGGTTTCTCCAAGACGATGCTGCCCACAGATCGTTATAAATACTCCTCGGTGGATGGCAGTGTGGAGCGTAGCGTAGACAAGATACGTTTGCCCTCCATGGCCTGGCAATGGGATGGTGATTGGCACTTGGATCTGGAATTGGATGGTCAACAGTTGGCCGAAGATGGTTGGATGTATGCACTGGATTTTCCAGCTTCGTATTCGGCAAAGAAATCATGGAATTCGTATGTGCGTCGCCGTAAATGGATACGGTTTCGACGCTATGCGGCTCTTAATAGCTGGTGTGCTGTGGCACCGCTGCACAAGGATCCCACACAGGAACCGTTTATAGATGTGGCCATTGGGGGTCAAATGGTACCAAATGCTGCGGCTGGTACACTTTGTGTTTGGGCCATTACCGCACACGGACGGGCCATGTTTCGGACGGGAGTGACGGCCACATCGCCAGAGGGATTACGTTGGACAGCCATTAATACGCCCACAGGCAGTGAATTGTCACAGATCAGTGTGGGACCCACTGGTCTGGTCTGGGCTGTCTTGTATAATGGACGTGTGATTGTGCGGACCGGCGTGACGAGGGATAATTTGTCGGGTGAAGCTTGGCTGGATGTTAAGACCCCGGGACCGCGTGTTGTGCATGTCTCAGTGGGTACTGATGCGGTATGGTGTGTGACCAGTGATCATCATGCCTGGTTTAGACGCGGCATCAAAGGTGAGGCTGCGGGCATAAGCGAAGACTCGGCCATAGGCAAAGGCTGGGTGGAAATGGTGGGCAATATTTCCATGATCTCGGTGGCGCCCAATGACCAGGTGAGTTTCATTTGATTACTCAATCCATTATTTTACATAGTTTTCCCTTAGGTTTTTGCCGTAGGCGCCGCGGATCGTGCCCTCTACTATCGCTCCGGGGTCACCGCTGCCGATCCCACTGGCAAAAAGTGGCGTCAACTGCAGTGCCCCATGCAAATTAGTCGCACTTCCAGTTCCTTATCAATTGTCTCGCGTAAAAGTGGCGGCAGTAGCTCCACACCTGGCTCCAAGCATCAGAGTTTCTCAAATCTGTACTCCAAAGAGAAGGAGAAGGGCGTGGTGGAGACTTGCGCCAATATCGAGACAGTGTTGTCAAGTCCTCCTCCGAGTGTTCGTTCCTCCTGCAGCAATGGCGTTGGACGGTTAATGAATGAACGTTGGAAGCTAAGCGCCATTTCGCCACCCACCATTGGCAGTCTGAATCTGAATGATCGTCATAAGCAGCGTATGGCTGCCAGTGGACATGCCTCCAGTGCCCCAGCCGCTGATGTGGCCGAAATAACTGGAAAATTTGAGACACAATTGAAAAATCCACGCGCCTGGTCACCTGTACGTAGTGTGGGTTCGGTGGTAGGCACCGAGGCACATCCCGAAAGTGATTCAACCGTTTTCGAATCGGACTCCCAGAATCATGGTTCGGATGTGTTTCTGGGTGAGGATGATGATCATACTGGCTCCCAATTCTGGACGGAATGCGGCATTCTCTGGAGCTGTGTGTCCACCGGAGCTGTGTGTGTCGATTCCAACAACATGCCCAACTGGTTTAATGAACAGAATGGAGGACAGCAGGACAACAAAGTCGATGTGAATGCCAATTGGCGCAAGGATATTCTAAGCAAGTTGCATACGCGTCAGCAAAAGCTAGCCAAGCTCCAGCAGGTGGCCAAATTTGAGAAGGCTGTGGAATTGTCGTCCTGGATCAAGTCATCGGATGCACGCTACCAGCGACCCGGCGGGGATTTCGAGGATTGCATTATTGAGTTGGAATGGGTCAGTGCCAGTGCTGCCGATGGCGATTCAGGCACGTTCACTGTACTCAGTCCCGATGGTGCAGCCACCAAAATCCAGTTTCCGCTGTCGGACATCACGTGTGTGCAGTGTTGCAGTGAGGCTGGCGCCCCACGACTGGCCATTCATGCGCCACATTTGCCGGTCAATTGTACGCCAGTGAAATTACAATTCCCTAGCGATGCGGAAATGGAAGATTGGTTATCGCATCTGTCCTCGGTGTGCAGTCAAATAAATACACTGATGGGGAAACCGGCTAGCAATTCGATTTGGATAACCAGCGATTTGGGTGAAGTATTTGTCTTTGATGCAGCCAATATGAAGGCACAGCAAATGGATAAGAACAATCCGGGTGGTGGCTATATGGAACGCATGGATGTGTCCACCTGCGAGACTCCCTACTATAACACGCTTTACAATGGGTAAGTTCAAAGAAAGTTTTCTAGTTTTAAGCTAAAGTAAAATAAAGTTAGTGTTTTAACACAAGAGAAGCGAGCAGTAAACAAGGGAAGAAACTGATAAAATATAAACAGGACCTAGAGCCAGCAAAACTCACAAATTAAACATTAGAAAAGTGGCTTTTTTGTAAACCAAACTAACAAAAGATTCAAAAAACAACGTAAAAAACGCTTTTTTGAATGCTTTGAAATTAACGGGCACTTCTAAGCTCGCTCAAAAGTTTCAAGCTTTTGCACTTAGAAAGTTCCGCCCCAAAGCTTTTTAGCAGTTCCCAACTGATCTATGCAATGATTGTATGGAGAGGCAGTTGGCAATTATGCTTTCTTCAGCGAAAAGCCTACTGAAGAGTCGATAGCAGAGCTCGCCAATAACCCTCAACATTTTTTTCAGTGTGATCAGCCCACTGACAAAACAGAAAAAAACAAAGACGACTCGGTCTCTCACTGAGCAAAACACTTTTTTTCTCTCATGTGTTTTCTGTTGAGCATTTTCGGTTGATCAAAACAAACGAGACAGACCGTCAATAACAACTGAGAGGAACACTTGTGAGCGAGCGCTCACGCAAAAACAGTCTTCAAATGAGCAAAACACAAAAAGTGTCAGCAAAAAGTGTTATTTGTTTTGTTCGTGTGGTAGGCGGTGGGCTTATGTACTATACGTACAATATACATAATTAAATAAATATGGTTTTTAGGCGTTAAGCAATTACCAAAAACTAATATTTTCTGCATTTCATTCGATAGGTGAATAATAATAAATTTCTCCATACTAACACATATGTACAAAGATCCTTGACTGAGACAAACACACACACACACAGGCATCCCCAGTCACTAACTCGCTTACATTCTTCTTCGAAGACACTTTGGAAGTCGGCTCTCGGCAAAACGGTCAGTGAAAGACATGAGCAAAACAGAAACGAAAAAAGCGATCTTTGGTTGAGCGAAAACAGCTATTGAACAAAACAGAATTAAAAGTGTCTTTTTGCAACCTCTTTTCGTTGTGTCTGTAACAGAACAGTTTTACACAGACACGCTGATAGTGTTAACAGTTTTTTGCGAGCTCTGGTCGATAGGGATAACGATGAAACAGTTCTGTATACGCAACCAGCTCTTTTTGGTGGTACAATGGATAAGTAGTTTACAGTTGTGATCAAACACAACTTTTTCGGACCTAGAGCCAGCTAAACTCACTAATTAAACATTAGAAAGGTCGCCAAATAAATTACAAAACATATAAACATCAAAGGTAAAACTCACGAAGAATGAAGCAAACAAGAAGATGAGATTATAAAGAGTAGGCCAAAACTACAGTTTAAACCAGGGTTCGTAAATAACACACAATCCAAATAACATCGAGTTCTAAACAATTTAAAAAACAGCAATGGCCTTGTTCAACAGCATACATCAAATATCAAAAATCGTACACCAAACATCATCCATAAAAAAAAGTTGATTGGCTTAGTCTGAACCAAGGCTGCAAACCTCTAAAATTTTGCAGAGGGTTCGGTACGGGGGTTCGAACCCGGTGATAAGTCTAAGGTTCGGTTCGCGGACCGGTTCCTGGAACCCCTGAACCCAAGGTTTTGGTTCGAACCTCGGTTCGCTTGAACAAAAAAAGCAGCCTTCATCAACATTACATTCTCCAAAGTTGCACTCCTTTTCCGCTATGCAGGTGTCATTTAAAAGTTCTCCTGCTCGAACCATATTTGCTCCATTATCGACGGTGATAGTATAAATCTGTCCTAGGGAAATGTCGTAGGATTGGAGAACTTGTTGAATGATAGCAGTCAAATTAAGACTTGTGTGCTGGACGTGGACCTCTTTCATAGCCAGAGTGTAAATGCGAATCTCGTCATGTTTATGAATCTGACAGTTAATTCCAATTATGGCGCGATCCAAACGACTTACGCAATCAACTTTAATTGACATCAAACTGAAATTAATTCGTAAAAATATAATTTTGATTTAATTAGTACATTTGTGCAAATACATATATACATACATATATATTATATATGTATGTAATGTACACGTGGACAAAGTCCCTAACGCTATTGTGTGTATGGGTGTATGCGTCACACCCACGCAATGCGTTTGGCGCCAAAATTGGTGTGGTGTAGGGGGCATTAAGGCATGATTTTTCTTGCATAATTTAAATTTCACATGGAAAATAACTTCATGTATACATATGCATACATATACTATTTACCACTATGACATATACGATATCGCTATGATATATGCAAAGACATTGCATCTGCAACTCGAAAATGTAATAGCAGCACAACAAATATGCACATATCTTTGGCTAACATACACACCTGATCATATGCAATAGGTACACACCGGAATTTTTGTAATTATAGATGGTTTTTTTTTGTACTTTTACGTCGCTTGACAACTTTTTAATTTTTGGTATTTTTGTACTTTTGTACATTTTGTACTTGTACTTGTACTTTTGAAGTGTTGACAACTTTTTAATTTGTGTGGCACTTTTTCTGTTGATTGTCAAGTGTCTGGCCACACTGTTGACAAAGTAGTTGAAAAGAGGGGCTGCCACGTCATATCAAAGCTTTTACTAATGAGACAATTTGCGAGGGTCCACCACACATGCTTCGCCTGGATAGCATAATAATAGGCTACAGTCTCACGTTTTTTCACAAGGTATGCAACGTTGAAGTAATTTTGTAATCAGTGATGTTTTGTAGCTACCACTAAAGGCTAAATTAAGTATAGCTACCTGTCAATACAGAGAAGTTACAATACATTGATTTTTTTCACGCAAAAAAATGGGTCGAAATGTCTCATTTGTACATAAAGTTTAACGAAGCTCCGATTAGTTACTATAGTCTAAGAAAAGAAGGCACACCATCTTTGACAAGCCATCGCCAAATTAATGAACAGGTCTCATAATTTTGTTAAAAATGCATTAGAAAGAAAACCAAGACAGGAAACCCGTGGAAGGCCACAAAAAACAACAGAAACCCTTGACCACTACATAGTAACTTTGAGCAAAAAGGACCCATTTAAGTCATCGAAGGCTATTGCAGCCGAAATTGGGAATTCAGTTAGTGCTCCAACTATCCGAAGACGACTGACTACAAGATGCCAACCTACCAGAAAGAATTGCCAGAAAAGTCCCACTTATGCGCAAAAAAAATATCACCATGAGGCAAACTTTTGCAAGGGACCACAAAGACTGGGTAGGATGCACCGGGGAGAAAAAAATGGAGAAACATATTATGGAGCGATGAAACCAAGATTAATTTGTTTGGGAATGACTGTGAAAGGAATGTTCGACGCCCTAATGGAAAGGAATTCCATCCACGGTTTACAAAAAAAGCAGTCAAACATGGAGGTGGCATACATAATGTGCTTCTCCTGGTACGGCGTTGGTCCAATTTATCAGACTACGAACAAAATGAATGCTCAAGAGCACAAATCCATATTGGGAACAGTTATGGTACCGTATGCTGAGGAAAATATGCCATTACGTTGGGTATTTCAGCAATATAATGATCCTAAACACTCATCAAGGCTGTTATCTAAAATTTTCGAGGACCAAAAAGTTGACGTTCTGAAGTGGACAAGCCAATTCCCCGACCTTAACCCCCCATTGAAAACTTGTGGGGAGACTTAAAAAAGTAATTGGCAAAGCATTCATTTTCAAATAAACAAAAATTATGGGAAGGTGTCCAAAAACTGTGATATGAGACACCAGTAGAGACCTGCCAGGCTCTTATTAAAAGTGTGCCAAAAAGAATAGCAGGAGTGGCCAAAAATAGATGTGGATACACTGGATACTAAGTTAGGAAATACTAATTTACCTAAAAAAAAGAACACAAAATGGAAATTAAAATTTTTTTTCTTACCAACACATGAAGTGTACCTATTATTATGATCACACTGAAAACTTATCTGAAACACAAAATGATCTCTTTTATGTTATATTATTCTATGTTACAATTAAGTTTATTTTATTAAAAACAAATAGTTTAAGAACCAATGAGAACAAATTTTAATTCTGAAACAATGAATAAAACTGTTTTCATGTCTACCTTAAAGTCAGAGTTGATGTGTGTACCTATTAATATGATCAGGTGTGTATGTATGTACTCTCCGATTTTTTAGAATTCCACTGATTTTATTGCGAATAGTTGAAGCCTTTGCTTTCACAAGGCTTCGAATATTTTGCCGATTTATGGAAATGTGCTTTTTAAAAGCATTACATATCGACTCAAGAATTTTCTTGAAGCCACAGTCTTCCAAAATTTTTAGACGTCGTCCATTTTTTGTGACCATTTCAACACACGCGTCCAGTTGCTGGTCTTCACTCAATTTTAGTTTCAGGAATGCTTGTTCCATCTGTATGAATGTATTTATGGTTGGCTGTTGATCAACTTTCTTTTGGCGCGTTTTTTTTTTTATTTTCAATTTCTTCGGCTACTTTTTAATGCTGAAGCTGAATTTTCATTCTGAGATTTCATTCAAACGGTATCTTTTCAAATGATCTAGTAACCTTTTTACTTTTTTTTGGGCGATCGTGACTCGCTGATAACGGTTGTTTTTTTTTGTTGTTGTTGTTGGGCTGCTCCCAAACTTAAATTTCATGCCTACCGCTATTTTAAAGGATATAAAGCAGGGTTTGTTAAGACGAGCGACGCCAAAAAGAGAGTGTATTGGTGTGCGAATATAAAGCGACGCAAACCAGCTCCGACCTGCTTCATAGACCGCTGGACAGCGATAGCTGTAGCTGGATAGCTGTTTGCGCTCTTGGCAGAAGCCTCGGCATGCGTTCGGCTCATGTCGTCGGTGTGAATAGCGAAATGTGGTCGGCTCCTGCGGGCCGGGCGTGGCCGTCGCTCATCAAAAGTCTCATCAGACTCGGTAAAGTGGTTTGAAACATTCTTAATGCACTTTTCCATAATTTCACCATCGGTCATCCATGGTTTTTTATCGCGTTTCAGTATAAGCAATCTCAAAATGGTGCAGTCGACTTATTTGGAGTCTTAAAGCATTGTTTCTTAAGTATTTAGCAGTTCTATGGAGATCCTTAAGCTAGAAATACCCTGATGCTCTGAATCCTGAGATATAATGATTCTCATCCGATATTACCAAACCCTGGAAGGATCGATATAAATATATAGTTGATTAGTATGTATATACATACGTCTAAAAGGAACAACCATTCTACCTTAAAAATTGTGCAAGATATGAGGTTTTTTTTTAAAATTGCGGGAGAGGCATGCTTTCTTTTCAGCAAAAATTCAAAGCATGGAAGCTAAAAGGTTGAAAGTTAAGCTAATTCATTTTGTTTTAATTGTTTATTTAATGTAAATTTGGAAGGGAAGTTCTATTTGTAGGTACAGTGTTCAAAATGTTATTGCTTTCGTGTGTCGAAATGTTTTTATTGTGTTAAGGCCTATAATTATAATAATAGCCACTTACTGCCCACAGCTACTCACTATAGCCTAGTTTATTTTATACTAGGTAACAGTATTCGGAGACCTTTAATATTTGTCCAGAAATCGTGAAACATGGAAGTTTATATATACTAGCATTTTAAGTAGTCTAAAAAGATTATTTGAATTTGGCGCCAAACAAAACAGAGCATACTTATTGGGGCAATTATGTTATAGAACACACTAATATGTTACCATACTAAAACAAAAATACTACATCGCCGAGGTGTACTCAGAAATATGCGAATGACTTCGTCATCAGGTAACCAAATTCATCGAGAAAACATTTGTTCAACGGAGAATTAAATGGGCTCGCATAATAAACTTTGAGGCAAAATTGCATAGAATAAAATAGTTAAACCAGTCGAAATTTCGAAAAAAAATCTGTAAGCCGCATTTCTCAGCCATCGCGTTAAATCAGTCAAACCATTCATTAAAATATATTAGATTGCTCTCGTCGCTATCGGAATTGACAAGGTTATAAACAATCAGACGGTCCATGCGCGCGTTATATCTATTTAATTGAGGTAAAAAACCAAAAATCGGTTTTTGGCCCATAACTTCAGATTTTGGGGGGGTCCCCGAGGAAAACCAAGTATGAGGAAGTGCTATACGCGACCTGCTCCATAGCGTACGCTATGTCAATACCCAGGTTATTACATGGTTTTGAAATTTGTAGCACTGTGTAATCAGATGAGATCAAAATTTACGCCCTTGATAAAACAGGTTTACAAGTTTTTGCCACAGCAAACTTTCCATAAGTACTTTTGGTCGCTGAATTCAAATCAATTGTCCGTTTTCCCCCAGCCCGTCAGGCTTACGAGATATTTGCACAAACGTGTGTTGAGCAAGGTTTGTTTACTTTTGTAGGTCCTGTGACCACATTATCAAAAATACATATGGAAAGTTTGCTATCTTCTCTGTGGCAAAAGTTGGACTTTTTCCGTATCTTGTTAATAATTTTACTTTAGTTTTTCTTATCTCTGCCCACTACTAAATACTACATTTCATATCATAATCTTCATTGGTTCACTTCAGAATGCCCTGTGGTACCGAATTGGAGATAACGGGCTGTGTCTATGATGATGCGGATCAAATACGTTTCGATTTGCAGTGCCACTCTACAGTTAAAGTGCTGCCTCATCGTGTGGAGAAGCAACGGGTGATAGCCATGCATTTGAATCCGCGCTTCAATGAGCGAACCACAGTACTCAATTCCATGAATGAATCTGAGTGGTTGGAGGAGATACGCAATGATTGCATGGCATTTGCACCGGGTGCTACTTTTACATTGAAAATCAAGTAAGTTGCTGGACATTCATTTACACTGTTCGACGCATGAGACATTATCTTTTTCAGGGCTCTCTCGCAGCATTATGAGATTATGGTAAATAATTCTGCCTATGCGGACTACAAATATCGCACAGATCCCGAGGCAGTGTGCCGCCTTTATGTGAGTGGGCGTGTCAAGCTGTTCAATGTTCTATATCGTTGTCCCTCGCTCATTGTGTCCATGCAGCAAATGCATTGGCGTCAAATGGGCGGTCATGTGAAGCGCGTGTTTAACAGCGGCGTGGATGTAATCTGGGGGATTTCATGCGACAACACCGCCTGGGTCTATAACGGTGGTTGGGGTGGCATGTTTCTTAAGGGCCTAGAAGGTAGCGGAAAGATTAATGCCATGATTGATACGCACACTTACTATGTGTATGAGAATCAACGTTGGAATCCTATTAGCGGTTTTACGGCCAAAAGTCTGCCCACCGATCGGCATATGTGTAGCGACGTCACTGGACGGCAGAAACGTAGCAAAGAGCATACCAAATTGCTGTCCACACATTGCGAATGGATTTCGGATTGGGTTATTGATTACCAAATTCCCGGTGGTGCGGATAAAGAGGGCTGGCAATATGCCATTGACTTTCCGGCTGCCTATCATGCCCAGAAGAAGCTCACCGATTGTGTGCGTCGACGACGCTGGATGAAGAGATGCCGCCTCAGCAGCAGTGGACCCTGGCAGGAGTTGAGCCAATCGAAAATATTGGATGCCTCTCTTCAAGTGCTGGACGATGAGGTGGATAGCGTTTGTAATGTGGAGGATGCGCCAGTGGCTGCCTGGGCCATAGCCTCCAATGGTGATGTACTGATGCGCCATGGGGTGAGCACTTTAAATCCACGCGGTGATGCCTGGGAGCATATAACCAGCGATCAGCCGTTGATTGGGATAAGTGTGGGTCCCAATGGTCAGGTGTGGACAGTGGCACGCAATGGCATGGTATTCTATCGCTATGGCATTAATCGTCAAAATCCCTGTGGCGATGCCTGGCAACAGGTGGAGGCACCGCCAGGTGTGACCTTCAAGGCCATAAGCGTGGGACGCTCTGGCATCTGGGCCTTGGATAATCAACATCGATTGGCTGTACGTAAAGAGATAACACGCACCTTTCCCGAGGGCTCACATTGGCAGATACTACCAAATGCGGCGAATGTTCCACCGCATACGGAAACACACTGTGGCTTCCGTTCGGTATCGGTGGGTAACGAAGTGTGGGCAGTCTCACTGAATGGCATCATCTGCAGACGTTGCGGCATTACCAAAGAGAATCCAGCTGGCGTGGGCTGGAATCTGGGCATAGCGGTAAGTGATGAACTTTTTTTTTTTTTTTACATTTTTAATGGTTGGACTAACTTGCTCTTTCAATTCTATTCTTGCAGGGTCAGTGGCAACATGTGTCCGTGGAGGGTTATATGTAGAAGGCTTTTTGTGCAGCTTTATTTGTTTAATTATTTGGTTATGCTTATGTGATTTTGTTTGTATGTCTAGGTGTATTTATTGTACACTTCATTCTAGTGTTGGGTAACGCAATTTGAGTTGTTCATGAGTGAGTGAACAAAGAGGAGTTTGCATACAGTACCCTAAAAGCCTGCTAAACGCTTGTTTCACAGCCAATTGGCGTCTACTAAGCGAATCTTAATTTGAAATCTGCTCTTTTGGTTCGTTGACTTCAACAAATCAAGTAAATTAAACTGCAAGGGCTCGCTTTTCGAGTTTGTTTGCAAATATTTAGCGAATGTTCGTCAAATTTTTGATATTTTACTCACTGAACTGAAGTTAAATGAACTAAACTACTCAGCTACTGAGTAAACAACTGATTAATTTGTTTGATTGAAACAAAAGGCACAAGTGAACATGTTCATTAAAATGAACAACCATTACCCAACACTAATCCATTCCTAATTTTGTGCACAAATAATGTACGATCCTGTCCTATTCTGTGTATTTGTCCTCCACTCATTCCATTTGTATTTATGTAATAAGTATTTAAGTAATCAAATTATATACCTAATTATTTCCTAATCCGTAACTAAAGGGAGTTCCATTGCATGACTGTCCCTAAATTTACCAACTATACTTATAAATTTGTATTGTATATTGTATTGTAATTGTAATTGTATGTATGTATGAATATTGCCATTTATTCGCTTTAAGTCCTTTTTTTGTTAAGCCAAATTCTATTTTCTTCCATTTTGCATTCCTGGAAAAAATAATGTTGAAATGACTATTTTGAATATATATTGCTGATATACGATAAAAAGTACACCAAATTTTATGTGCCAGAGGATCTTACTGTTCGGGGATTATATTCAAAACATTTACTTCAGAACACTTTAGACTAAAGGAAGGGATTACTGTATAGCATCTCAGAAATGGAATTTAAAAACATTCCCAATGGGAATCAGATACGGAACCAACTGTACATTCCGTCATGTTGCATATATACATCTTCTTCTAGTTCCAATTTTCCATTTGTATTTGTTTTCACGCGGCCGTAAGCTGAACAAATGGTCCATCACGTCTAGATTTTCGGTAATTTGGGCTTAAAGTTGCTTAGCATGCCTATGTTGAACCTTTTTAGGGGCGTTTGGTGATGGAGCTATACATTTGTATTGACTTTCTTTGATAATATGGAATTGTACTATTTCTTAGCTTTAAAATAAATTATCGCAAACAATTCTACGATTTTCTTAAGCGAAATGGTATATTTTGCATCCTTTTCGGGCTCCATGCAAAAGACACAATTCCAATGGGAGGCAGGCCGCCACCCATCGATCCCGCGGAGAGGACCCTCACCAGGCGCGCCAGGGCGACTCTTGCCCAGCTCCGGTCAGGGAAAAGCAGGCACCTAAATTACTATCTCGCCCGCATCAACCCAGAGGTGATCGATGAATGCCCTAAGTGTGGTCTCAGCCCACATGACACCAGACACCTCTTCGAGTGTCCCCTGAACCCAACTGTTCTCACTCTAGGCCCTAGATTTATGGTTCCAACCAGTAGAGGTAGCCACCTTCCTCGAACTGGACAGGGAATAGCTTCTCTACATCCAACTAATAATTTACTCTCTTCTTTCTCTTTATCTTCCTTTCTTCCACATACATACGAAACTTCCCAGCCGTTACAACAACAACAACCGTGTTAATGGATCCAAAATTTTTTTCTTGTTTCATTCTTAGGAGTCTTGCAAATAGCCAATTATAAACGGGATTGTCCAATTAGGTGCATGGGGAATCAAATCGAAGCACAATGCGGTTATTTTTATCATTGTTGACATCGACTTGTGGCTTGGTTACTTATGTCTAAAAAATTTTACTTAATTTGGAATTGTGAGTCTTTTTTAAGGTAATTGTTAAAAAAGAGCACTAAAGCAAGGCTGCAAACCTGAAAAATTTTGGTGAAGGTTCGTTCCGGAGGTTCGAATTCCTGGTAAAGTGTAAAGTTCGTTTCGCGGACCGGTTTCTGTACTAATCGAACCCAAGGTTTTGGTCCGACTCTGGGTTCATAGATTGTTGAGTAGTTGACAGATTTTTGACTCACATTCGGTCAAAATTAAGACATATATTTAAAAGGAGAGTTCCCAGCTATGTATGTGAGTCGTCAAGTTGACTGGACCACATTCCTTATTGTTATAACACCAATGATAATTATCATTCATAGATGTTCTAAAAAGTCTTTCAAAAGTGACTGGTCTTTGAATTTTGGAAGCCTCACCTTTTACGTACATACCCAGCCAGCATTTTATGAAACTGTAACGAAGTTCTGAGACAATTAATAGTGATATTCACGAAAACGATTTAGATTTCATTTAGATTTCGTGAAAGAAAATCTAAATTAGTTTACGGACCAACCCTTTGTACACACCGCTGATTGTGTGACCGAACACTTGATTGACAATTGGCGTAAAAGTAAACAGAAAGCCACGGCTATGGGCAAAAATACAGTCAATGGCAAAAGCTTTTTAGAAAGCGGTAGGCATTGGGGTTTACTCTCATCATTTCTATGCTCATTCCCTAACTCCGCCTTTGCAGTTATAGCGAAGATCTGGAGCTGGAAGATGCCGTCCACACTGCCATTCTAACGCTCAAGGAGGGTTTCGAGGTGGGCATTTGCTATCAGAACGAATTCAAACCTCTCGCCCCTGCATCCACCAAGGACTACTTGGCCAACATCCCCTAAGTCCTAAGTGCGAGTTTCAAGACCAAGCTAACTTTTTCTATCAGTAAATAAAAATAAAATTCTGAATTGGTGTCTTTTGGAAATGAATGAGAAGTGAAACTTTTTTTGAATATTAATTGACTCCAATCGCCTCCACGCAGCCCACACAAATGTCGGGATCGAAGATGAACAGGTTGCGATGCGGTGACTCCATTTTAGTCACTACTTGGATTACTTCGTGGGCCACAACGTGCGACGCCCCACGGGCTCGCAACCTATATCTATCATCAACATATACACCTGAAGTCATATTTTATAATTTCCTTAGAATAAGTTAAATAAAAGATTCAAAACACGCGCGCACTTTCAAACCACAAGTGCGAGCCGCGCGCCATCAATCGATAGGCAGCCAGCTGATTAACCACGCCATCGTTATCAGCATCGTACGCTCTGCCACGATCAGCTGCGCTCGCTGCCATTGTCTGCGCCCAGCAGCCTATAAAAGCAGAGCATCAGTCCCCTAGATCGCCCCGGCCCGATCCTCCAAGAGCGGCGCACTGCATCCGTCATAGAAGCCCCACGGCACACGAGATGTCCTGCTCAGGAACCAAGGTCACCCTCTGAGAGAAACTTCAATAAATTAAGCGAATACCCACGAATAAGCCGGTGCCTACTTATTTGGGCGGGTGAACGATGTCAGCAAACAAGAACCAAGCGTCCCGGAATCAAATAATAAAATAATTTCTGTGACAAACCCTGGCAACGGCGAGCTACGCCCGTGCCACTAAAAGAGGGCGTTACAATGTCTATACTATAAAAAAGATTTTTTTTTCAGTCATAATATTGAGAAAACTAGAAATGATCTTAAGAAATTGACTTAAATGATTGTTTGAACCGAACTTTTTTTTGGCTCGGGGGCTCAAATATTTGAAGTGTTTGGTTCATGGTCCGGTTTGAGGAACCCGGAAAACCCGAACCGAATCGGTTCCTTGGGGTTCGGTTCAGGACCGGTTCTACCGAAGTTCTAGATTATTAATGAGGCTTATGAATGTAGACAAATGTGTCACTTTTTCCTTCCTATCTTACGGAATTACGTATTAGCCGAGTGCTGTGACTATTAGAGCAGGCGAGATCTTAGATTGACTTCACCCTACGCCAACGGGAAATGGTCAGTGTGTATAAACGTCTGTCTGTGTAAAAGATAATAATGACCAAAAAATTCAACTTTCTCAAACATGTAACATAAATTTTTTCGGACTGTATGCCTTTTGAATATCCAAACGGAACCAGATAGGGCTTTGACGATGTCGGCTCCGGCTTCGACCATGTCGGCTAGGGCTTTGACGATGTCGGCTTCTGCTTCGATTTTTACGACTACGACGTATTGGGCTCCGACTGTACTTTTTCCCGTACGTGCTTAGGTTTTCATCTCGTCTTGATGGGCCGGGGCTGTGATGCGACCTGCCGGTCCCATAAGTATAGCGCGCCATTGGCGCAAATTGAGACGCCGACGCTTGCGGCATATTGAGCCTGCGGCGTTGGACCTAAAGGGACCAAAAGGCATTGGCCCATCTGCGGCATCCACGCGTACGACATTTTGCACTTTTTATTATTTTATTTCACTTAAATTTCATTAATAAGCGTTTAGTCCAAAGTCGTATGCAAGATGGTGGATAAGGTTGCCGGATTCGATGAATATGAATACTCATCGAAGTTGACATTTTTATCGAAGTTGACAATGTTATCGACTATCGATATAAACTATCGATGTATCGGAACCAGTCTAGTTCAATCACATACATATCGATAGTTCATTTATCGATTACAATAACTGCGACTGCCGCTAATCTCAGCTGTTGTCGCATTGCCAAACCACAAACAAATACAAAACATTAACAATTATGTCCGATTATGACAACATCCGCATTAAAAAACTGGTTCTCAAAGGAGAAAAACACAAGTGGGTAAACAAAAACTTAACTAAATGTTAATTCATCGATTCAACTCACTTGCAGGAAAAGCAAGAAACGCAAGAAGGAAAAGGATGCCAAAGATGGGGAAGGCGGCAGCAGTAAAAAGACCAAGGTACTCGTAGACGAGGATGCTGTGGAGCATGGCGGCTGGTGGGCAGCCAAAACCTCCATTGACTTAACTGGCACTGTGGCCATTGAGTTTGGTAATCGCTGCTACTTAAAGGCCTTGGACAATGGGTATATATTCCAATTCGGATCTCTTGCTTATCTAATATTCCTGCAGTTTATTTACTTTAGGCGCTCCTCATGATGCGGGCGATGGCCCCGATCCAGAGGAAATATTCACTGCCTTTCCCATTAACGAACGTAAAGTGTCCTTTAAATCTGGCTATGGCAAATACTTGAAAATTGAAAAGGATGGCATGGTCACTGGACGTTCTGAGGCTGTGGGCAGCATGGAACAGTGGGAGCCGGTATTTGAGGTAAGTGCATTGCCAAGTTTTAGCCTAAAGCTTTTGTTAAACAAACTCTTTGAAGGGCAAAGAAATGGCTTTACTCGCTGAAACGGGTCACTTTATGTCCATTGATCCCGAGGACGATGCCTGTGTGGCTTTGCGTAAAAAGGTGGGAGAGCACGAACTGTGCAAGGTGCGCAGCAATGCAGCCCAGGATGTGGTGCTGGACGAAGAGCCCAAAGAGGAGAAGGGTGATTTGGGCGAAGTGGAAAAGAATTATGTGTAAGTTAGTAATTTTGGATATAAGGGAACTAACTTATTGAATACTCTCTATTTTTGTTTTAGCAAAAAATTCCAAAAATTCCAAGACAAAAAGATGCGTATTAACCAGAGCGATGTCAAGGAGCTGGAAGAAGCCAAGGCTCAGGGATCATTGCATGAAACTTTACTGGACAGACGCAGTAAAATGAAAGCTGATCGGTATTGCAAGTAAATGTAGATCAGAGATGGGCGCGTTGCGACGATCCTATGCATACGAGGCAGCGCGCCTCGTGTGCATAGGGCCTCTGCCGCGGCCGACTGCACAAAATCACACGTACGCTATAAGCATTGAAAGCAATTTATAGAACACGAATGTTCGGTCGTCGTCGGTGTGCTTGTATGCGTGTGAAAAGTGTGACGATATGTGTGCATGCCCATCTCTGATGTAGATAGATGACTTGAAATTTCACGTGGCATTTTGCTCGTCTTTACTCGTAGATCGTTTAAATAAAGTGATTTTTTTTTGTAATTCATTACTTTGGGACGTATTGGGAGGTATTTAAAGATCGGCGTATTAGAACAACAAATATATGTAAGAACTAACAAACAAATAATCTCTTCATGTCTTGCTGGTAATATGAAGCAGAGCTCTCCAGCCATAGCCCCTGAGGGCCGAATGCTTGCCGAAGTCATGTGTCACTGTGTGTTAGATAGAGACACAGCCACATTTTCGCGCTCTCTGCTTGGGGAACCCTGATATGAAGTTAGTTATTTTCGTTGCAGTTTGCGTTTTCAGTCGCGCTTTTAAAAGTTATGGACCAAAGACTAAAAAATTGTTGACTTTTTTTTTGGATAACATTTACCATTAAAATTTCTTGTAATGTAAACCAAATCAAATTTGTTATAGCTATTTTACTTCAAATCTTGTTCATTTAAAGACATTTTAGAGATTGAAATTATTTAACAATGTAGATAAGAGTCGTAAATGTTTATAGTTTTTGGTCTATAACTTTTAAGAGTGCGATGATATTCAAAAACTGAAAATGTGTTCATTTAGAGGAAAAAAGATCAGTCAATTATTATTTTCAGAATTTTTTTCTTAAGATTCATTTAAACTTGCAAAATTAAAAGAAAAACGATTTTATCAAAGAATAACCATATTTTCCATATTAAATTAAAAAAATTTGTAACTTGTGAAAAAATCCAAAAATCCTTTTCGATTTTTCGTGATCGTTATTCAACTCAGTTTACATAAAAACAAATTTGGTTTGAATAGGGGTACTTAATGTGGCTACAGGGACCTTCAAATGTCAACAATCCTCGCTCAACACTCGTTTATACAAATGTCTCATAATCCAGACGTGCTGGGAGACAATGGACGGACAATGGATTTGAATTCTCTGGTCCAAAAGTTGGACTATAATTGCAAACCTGTGTAATTTTCAAGATATTGCTTTTTAGTAGGGATGCAAACTTGTTCTGAATCAAGCCGTAACCGAACCTCTAGTTCCAGCTGATAATTCAAACCGATGTACTTTTGTACACCAGTCCTGTAGGCTGACTTCGCTTCCGAGCGGTTGGCGCCCGCATCGCGCTTTACAATCATACAGTAATTGTTAGCAGTTAAGTTATGTTCAATAAACTAGTTACACATATTAAACACCGTAGCTAAAACCACTAAGCAAAACGGTTCGTGTTGGTTTAGTTCACTGACGAGATTTAAGAGGTAAAGCGCTTGTCTTCAGACAATTATACTTGTAAATTTGAAAACTAGTTGATTGATGATAAATTAAGTTTCGCTTATGGACCCTCTATTAGGGAGGCCACTCATACATCGAATTGATACCTAGCGGTGCCGGATTTTATAGCTTTCAGGGATGACTTGTCAACCACTTCAAAACGTGATCCCGTACATCTCCTGCAATTGTTGACAGATCTCTTAATATACCTCTCATAAGACTACATTTCTTTCTTGGAAGTTGCTAATTGATTTTTATGAGTATCCCGTTTCCTCTACGGTACGATATTCAGCTTTTGTAAGAAGCACTTATAGAAGGACCAAATGTTTTCTCGGAATTCCATTTCGAAAGTGCGCGAATAATTTGTGATGTCAAATAATTTTTTTCCCCTCAAATCTGCCGTTTTTGCAAAACTGATTGCTTGAAATATTAGCAAATTGCGGGAGGCGGTAAATAGTAGTAGTAGTAGATATTTATTAATATAAATTTTTGGCTTGATTTTTAACCGTCAGCTATAGCATTTAAGTTTTTGTACATTGTTAACGATATAAACAAACAAAAATTTAGAACAAAGAAATATAGTTTTCGATTTAAGCATTGACCAAGACGAAAAATACTAGGTAGAAAAGATACTTAATTTAATTTACAAAAAAAGATACAAATATTCATTTATAACAGCGGTTCTACATTTTAGCGCCTGTTGTAGAAAGGAGGATAATGTTGTCCAGTTCTTGCCATTTAGCCAATTTATGACGTCTACTTCTGAAAGGAAACGGCTTCCCAGATGGGCGCTTCTTATCTCAGCTAAAATTGGGTGCAAATTACAGAGGCTACAATCTGTGTTAACAGTGCTCCAGTGCGGCATTTAGTTGAGACTAAGCATCTCACAGCGTGCCCGACATATAAGTGAGATTGCTTGAGTGTCCTAACGGTCATGAAAATAGTTGGTCGATTCCAGATTCATCTGTAGTTTTTTGTAAGTGTTTCAGACCACACTTTGCCTGGCTTGACTTAGAAAAGAGTCTCTTTCTCTGATAACAGCTTTCTCCAATAGCAATTGGTGAGATCTTTCCCATGATCCGACGCTTTGAAGGTCTAAGGATACCTCATGATCCTGAAATAAGGACAGCCAATGGTAAAAAATTTGTGTTTTTGCGACAGCATCATAGCAGTGACTGTTTTGGCTAGTCTACAATTCGGCATATCCATAACTTTCCGTATGTATGTGAAGTGGTTTTGCAGACTGTACAAGAATAATGAAGGCAGGCCGGTTTCTAAGTGGAGCGCATAGTTTGGAGTAGTGCGGGGTAGTTTTAATATCCGTTTAATAAACAGCCATTGCAGTCGCTCCACCTCCTCATATCGGCAGTATCCCCAGACTTGAGATGCATAGCACATTACTGATCGAACAGTGGCTTCAAACATTCTGAATTTAGTGCTCGGTAAAATATGTCGTTTTCCGAAAAAATTTTTCCAAGTGCTATTAATTGCTTTCTTAGAGTCTTGCAGTTTTTCTTGTAAGTGAGGTTTGAAGCTTAAATTTCCAGTGATAGTCACGCCAAGATATTTAAAAGTTTTTAGCGGTTCCATCTCAACGCCATTTAAAAACCATCTGTCGACCCTTGCACTAAGGCCTCTTCTGTCTTTCACAATCAAAACTTTCGTCTTATCCATGTTTATCTATAAACTCAATTGTATGCAATATTCAGAGAGCTTATTAATCATGGCTTGAAGCATCTCGGGGGACTCTGCTAGTAGCGCCATATCATCTGCATACATTAATGCCTTGGTGGTGGTGCCATTAATGTTAACGCCTCCAGGAAGGTAGGTTGTAACGTCGTCGACATAAAGTGAAAACAGAAGTGGGCTAAGGAGGCATCCTTGCTTTACTCCAGTGTTGTTTGGAAACTGATCCGAAAGTTGTCGTCCGGTAAATATGTCGAGGCGGTAAATATATTTTTTTTTTGACAGTTGTAGAGTCAAATTAAAAAATGACAACATTTGAAAAGAAAAAAGGATTAATTTACCAACAAAAATGTGGAAAGGTTTTATTTAGAAATACAATTTTATTTTTAAATGAGGAATGGCGGCTATTAGCAACAATAACGCAATTGGTTGCGTTTGCTTTCACAGATCGGAGAAGACTGAATATTTATATTTATGTTCCGACTCACAAGATGTGAGCTTGTCGCTCTCCCAATACCAGAACTCCAAAGTCAAGTTCCCGCCATTTACTTTTTTTCTAATTTTAGGACTTTGAAATGGTTCCCATTTGGTTTTTCTAAGCTTAGTACTTTAGAGTTTTTTTTCCAGGGATTCATTCTGGTTCAGAGCCGAAAACCGCTTAATCGATTCGGTTCGTTATTTATGGGTTCTTCCAACCGGACCATGAACCGAACCTTCTATATTTATGACCTTCCCAATATGCTCCTGGTTGAAAATGTTTCGGTTTAAAAATTTACTTGGGATCCAATATATTTATATTTTTTTATTTTATTTTATATGTTTCTCAATATTTTTCTCAAAAGAATATTACATCCAATTTCGTCATATTGCGACTTCTAGAAAGAAAATAAAGCAAAAGTCCAGTTAAATAATGACAAAATTGGATATATGTTAAATTCACTATGACAGATCACAGTAATGAATGTTTTCCTTACGAAATATTTCGGTAAGTTGGATTTTCTTTATAGAAAATAAGGCAGTACAGATAGAAAATTAACAAAAAATAAGAGAAAAGAACCAATGCTCGAATCAAATTCGTAATTTTGATAATTTAGCTCAGCGAAACGAACATTAGACTTGTTTCCTAAGTTCATCTTTCGGTCGCATGTGTGCGCACGCCCTTAGCGAGGCATTAACTTATGCCCTCGTTTCATATCCTTTGGACGATTTTCGATACGATATTTTAACTATCCAGTCCAAATAGATACCGAATTTATCTAATGGATCATCAACGAATATCCTTTTTGTTCTGTGTAGCTTTCATTAAAAGGAAATTAAATTGATATAAGACTTACAGTTGTAACACTTATTTTCCCCCAGCTTAGATGTTCAGTTTAGACTGGCAGATAAATTGTATTTTAAGACCAACTTTCGCTTGTATTGAACATACTTGGATGATTCACAACTCTTCATGTTCCACCATCAAAACCATGAAGCATGTCAAACTATTCGTGTGGAGAAACATTCCAAACGAGTTGAATCTCTTTATTTGAGCCAAACAGCTTTGGCAGGGGTTTTTGATTTTTGTTATGAATAATCCCAAAGTTGGTTAAAAGGATTCTCTCTGCTGTTTCATTCATTCATTCAGTTGATAGTTTATAATGGCACATGTCCAGCAGACTTTCCACCCTTCGCAACAGACGGCGTCACAACATGACCAGGCCACCCAAGCCACCCCCTGGCTAACAAACACCAACCACCAGGCATTCGCTCTAATTTCTCTCTCGCCCTCTCTTTGCGCACTCCTCACACCAGCGTGAATGGTGCGCCTTTCGCTTTTCACGAAACAGGATATGGAAAAGGACATTTCGGGCTGTGCGCTCGTGGCTTGTGAGATTTAAGTCGCGTGCCAGTCAGTTCAGTTTGTTGTCATCGCTGTACGTGGGTGAAAGTGCTGTCGTCTTGGTCGCATCTCGCTTCGCCACAAAAGCGTTGTGGATAAGCCGGGCAATATTTTGATTAAGAGTGAAACTTAACGGTCAAGTGGCACTCGAAAATTGTCAAAATTGAATTGAAATGGAAAAGTGGCCAAAAAACCAAGTGAACCAGGCAAACAATGGTGCTTGAAAATGTGTTTGGTATTTGTGTCTACTGAAAAATAATCAAGTGTTCTGCGAAATACTAAAAATAAAAACTGGATTGCCAAAAAAATATTGAAAAAAGTTTTCAAGTGGGTAAGTGATGCATCTCTAAATTGGTTTCAAAATTGGGCAGACATCAGCTATCTAAAATTGTCTGGTGACTGTTTATGTTGTGTATCATTGGTGGTGTTCCTTTAAATTGCATACAATTTGGGGTGTGTTTTTTTGTAAACTGCTCCCTGAACAGGTATGGGATAATCAATTCGAAACCAAAATAGACTATTAAACATAAGGCAAAAGGGATTTCTTTTAAGCCATTTAAATGCATTTGGACTTTTGCTTTTATTTTATTTTACTTTGAAGAGCCATTAAATGAAATTGTCTGCATTTTCTTTGACACTGCTCAACAATTTTCCTTTACAATTTGCCTTTGTGTTTTGCTGTCTTTTCCACATTGTGAAAGGATGCGGAACAGCGGCAGCAATAGCAGTCGGTCAATTCAGAGACAGATTGAAACGGATAAACAGACAAAGAATGAACAAATCTGACAGATTTTGCCAATTTATTTTGAAATCCTTTTACTTTTCAACTTGTATTATTTTGGGTGGATTTAGCATACAAATAAAATAAACAAATATATAAAAAGTACAATTGGTTAGTGTACAATTGAATAGTATTTAGTATGGGATTGGGATTAGAATTCAATGTTCGTACACTAAAATTATAGATGTCTGTTGTTGGGGCTTCAATTTTTACATTTCCTTTCAGCAAAACATCAGACTTCTGTTTTTGAATTGATCAATTAAGCTCTTCATATTTCCTAAGATTTCTTTCAAATTAATTTAGACTCTGTGCCATATAAATGATTGGAATTTCTTACATTATATCAACAGAAACTCCAAAATAATGCGAGATCAGGCGGCACCTAGTTTAATTTAAAATTTGAAGTCTATATCAGTACAAAACGGGAAAGCTTTTATAATTCTTGGGGCTTGGGAGACTAATTCATGATCCCGATAGAACCAATCGATCCAATAGAACACTATTGGGTAAACAAATAAGTTATCAGAGATATTTGTTTACAACTTTGAAGCTTTGTTTTAATATTTTGTATCTTAAACAAAGTACTGTTTATCGTTAGATACGAATTTTCTCTAGCTTTCTGGCAGCATACGGATTTCGAGTTAAAGAACCTGCTTATACATTTTTATACTCTGTACCGAAGGTACAGAGAGGTACAGTTTTGTAGAAAGATGGTTCATACCCCTCAGTACGGCTCAGTACTGAATCAGAGCTGAATCAGCACTGATTTAAAAGGGCTGGTACTGAAATCATGGCTGCCTTTACATGCATTTCAGCCATGAATTTAACACAGACAGGGCCCACTACTTTATAACCTTCTCTTCTTTTAGGCATGATTTCAGTACCAAACTCATGGGTTAGTTTCATGGGTACTGAAAACAGTTCTGAAGTCAGTCATGAATTAGAGCAGTTCCTACTTGTCAGGTCTGAATCAGCACTGACAAATTCAGTAGTCAGGCGTAGAACTGCAGGGACCTTCTAGAGATATTTGGTAATCAAGATAATTTATCGATCTACCAAAGGATTGGTGAAGATCGGATGAACGATAGTCGAGTTATAAGGATAATGATGGCCGCAACGGCGCACCATCGATACTATCGATGGTTGTGAGTTGGGCCAACCATCGATTTTTGTGACCGCCTATCGATGTATCAAAGCAGAACATTGCGCAGTTCTAGAAACTTCATAGTATAATAAGGTATTATGGTATCTCTTTATGGTGCTCTGAATATTATGTCGAATTCAATCAAATAGAAAACAAAAAGTTGTTTTTTGTAACAATATTCCGCCAATTTTTGTTTATTATGAAAAATTTGAAAATCACATTGGTAAAATTTTGTTAGGTGAAGCTTTGAAAAAAGGTTTGTAGATAATCGGATGAAATACCAAAGATTTTCATACAACAGTTTTCCGTCCACTTTCCGACTTTGGAGGAAATATTCAAAAATTTTAAAGTCACTCATTTCATATTTTTGTGTGTAAAGGACAAAAAATGAGCTTGGAGCTTATCGCTGGAAACAAGACTTTCGCCCATATATCCTCGGCCACCCATTTTCCACCATGGTTGGTGAATTTTTCGGAAGACTGGTATGCAGTCATTGTTGAATTTATATACATATCTGGGAAAATAAGTTTGAACCTGATCGGATGAAAATAGTTTTTCAGCCATTTTCCGACTTTGGGGGTACATTTTCCTAAAATTGAAAGTAACGTTATTTTTATTTGCTTATGTGTAATTTTGATAATGAGTTTGGAGCTCTTTTTTCACCCACAGGTGGAAATTCATTTTAATTTTTCAAAATCAAATTTTTTCGATAGCCTATCGATATTATCAATGCAGCTCACTATCGATGGTGCACACTATCGATGTTTTCACAACACTAATAAGTACCTTCTCGCAAGGTAGATTTTTATTGGAATCAAAATTTATGAAGGTATAATTGTCTTAAAGATTTCTCTATGAAAAGGTTTACTGCAAACAACAAATCATTTCTAGATTCATTACCGATCCATAAGACAGATCTAAATATAGATCAAACGGCTTTTTCAAATTTAGCAACGAAGCCTTGGTTCGCGAACTACCTTCCTTTTTATACTCTGTACCGAAGGTACATAGAGTATATTAAGTTTGTGCAAAAGTATGTAACAGGGAGAAGGAATCGTTTCCGACCCTATAAAGTATATATATTCTTGATCAGCATCAACAGCCGATTCGATATAGCCATGTCCGTCTGTCCGTCTGTCCGTCCGTCCGTCTGTCCGTCTGTCTGTCGGTATGAACGAAGAGATCTCAGAGATGGTAAGAGATAGAGGTTTGACATGTATGGGGCATATATTTCTTATACTTGCAGGCAGATCAAGTTTATTTTCAATTTTTGCCACGCCACCTCCCGCCCCCGCAATTTGGAAAAAACGTCATATCTCCTACAGTTTTGAAGATAGATCGTTCGTACCTTCTAGAGATACCTTGTAAACAAAATTATTTATCGATTTGCTGAAGGAATGATAAAGATCGGATGAACGATACTCAAGTTATGAGCAAAAAACGGCTAGTAAACACCCCCCACCCCCGCACCCATCACCACAGCATTCTATTGAACGGCAATCTTAGTGTGAGAGAGAGCGAGAGAGAGAGAGAGAGTGAAACTTAGAGACGAGCGAGTATAACTCGTGAGCAAATGCGAGCTGCGACGTTAAGGGTACAGAGTATGTTATAGTCGGGCTTGACCGACTTTCTTTCTTGTTTATATTGGCAATGACATTAGAACAACATCTTAGGATTTAAATCAGTGTTTCTCCAGAAGAGTGAGGCCAAAAAATGAGAGTGTATTGGTGTGTGTGAAATCAGTTCTGACTTGTTTCACCGACCGCTCGACAGCGACTGAAAACATTGTTGGTGTCTTGGCACAAGCCACGGCATGCGTTCGGCTCGTGTCGGTGTTAATAGCGAAATGTGTTCGGCCATTGCGGGCTAGGCGTGGCCATCATTGATTTAAATCAGCGATGGTCACCAGTACCCCCCTGGGGGCGAAGACATTTCGCTATTTACACATACACGAGCCGAACGCATGACGAAGCAGAGGAGATGACAGCAACAAGCCTTTCAGTCGCTGGCTAGCCTTTGATGCTGTCATGTCGAGGCAATTTCACCAGATCGATCTGACGCAGCTTCGGCATGCGTTCGGCTGGTGTATGTGTAAATAGCGAAATGTCTTCGGCCCCTGGGGGGTACCGGTGACCATCGCTGATTTAAATACCCCATTGCCATCAAGAAAATTGAAAATGTTCATGAATGTGGCATCCAGTATCGTGGTTTTCCATTGGATGATAACATTTTTTGATGGATCCCAATTTAATTTTAATTACATACTACAAAATTCTTCTGTGAGGTTTTTGTCATACAATTGAATATTCTAGCCTGCTCTCTTTGGTCGGGGTATTAATCACCTCGGGAATTTGGTATAACAATTGTAGTGATCCCTTTCTTCTTTGGTGCAGTTTTAAAAAACTTAGATGTCATCTAACCAGTTGTTGTAGAATTGTGTTGCTAGTAAAAAGTGATTTTTTAAGCATTTGTTTTTTTGAATATTTAAAACAAAAAACAGCAAATTTGTAGTATGTGAATGAAATATTGGTTTGGAGCGATACATGAATGCCTGCATTTTACTTTTTAAAGATTATTCCTTATTAAAGTGGTCCGTGGCTACGCTTGAGGTGGTTCATCCGTAAGCTCCTATTTTGGCATACTTTTTTCAGCACTTCGGCCGGCATCTTACCAATGGCAGCTGTAATGTTGTCTTCCAGGGCTGCAATTGTGGCTGACTTTTCCCTGTACACGAGAGACACAAAATATTACAAAAAAATCACATGACTTGGCGGCCAATGGACTGATCTAAAACTGCTTCCGGACACAGCTAGAGCATATACTAGAATATCTAGACTGCAAAATTGCTGTCGACACCGCTACTGTCAGATATTAGTCAGCTGTTCGCTCTCATTTACGCTCTCTAGATCAGGGTTCCCCAAGCAGAGAGCGCGAAAATGTGACTGTGTCTCTCTCTAACATGCATGACTTCGGCAAGCATTCGGTGTGAATTGGCGAGAATGTTCGTGCCCCAGGGGCTATCGCTGGGGAACTCTGCTTTAGATACATTTGGTCAGCTGTTCGCTCTCACTTACGCTCTCTGGATACATTTGGGAATATGTCCGTCTCGCTCTAACCACTGTGTTTTCCTACAGGCTCTGTAAAGTATCTTTTTGGGCACTATCCTTTAGCACCACCAAAATTGAAAGGCAGAACAAATTTGTTCTCTAATACTCATTCTCCATGGTTAGAGCAATATCGTTTGACATAATGTCTCTATTTATTTTCATTGATTTTTGATTAAAGCATTTTCTTTTCTTTTTTTCCAATCAAATATTTTCTTCTTAAAGCACTGAGGGCGTTCGAATTTTCCTTTCATCGCATTATTCGAAAGACCTCAGTACTAGGTTTAAGCCTACGACACTTCTCACCGTGACTTGGCAGCAACTATTGAACGAATGCATCCATGTTACGGATTTTGGTTTCTTCTTCTTCATAACCGCTTGACAGTCTCGGCCTCTGCTATGAATGCCCTCCACTCGCTTCTGCTTTGTGCGAGCTGGCACCAGTTGTTCACACCAAGTTTGGAAATGTCTTTCCGCATTTGATCATAGTGGGTGGCGACCTCTCCTGCCTTGTTCTCCAAAGT
The DNA here is from genome assembly GCA_037044535.1 of Lordiphosa magnipectinata. NCBI lineage: Eukaryota > Metazoa > Arthropoda > Insecta > Diptera > Drosophilidae > Lordiphosa > Lordiphosa magnipectinata. Next base: position 3,004 of record JBAMBO010001667.1, on the reverse strand, counting down.
CAACCGCCTTCGCTTTGTATGCCTTTTTTTTGGAGCTTCTTCATCCATCCGGGTTACATGTCCTAAACAGCGCAGCCGCTGTTGCGTTATGCGCTTGACCAGTCTGGTGTCCCCATAGAGCTCATATATTTGGTGATTCATTCGAATGCGGAATCCATCGCCAACTTTTTTCGCTCGTACACGTCAATCGCCTCCTCATCCGCTGCTGTCGTTGTCCATGCTTCTGCGCCATATTGCAGGACTGGGATGACGATCGACTTGTATAGCGCTATTTTTGTTCTTCGAGAAAAGGGTCTGCTCTTGAACTCGCTACTTAGCCCGTAGCAGCATCGGTTTCCAAGAGTAATTCTTCTTCGGATCACCAGGCTGATGTTGTTGTCGCTGGCTATCATCGTCCCGAGGTAAACAAAGTCCTCTACAACCTTAAAGTTCTACTCCCCCATAGTAACAAATTGTTCAAGACGCGTATACTTCTTGTCCGTGTACACTAGGTACTTCGTCTTGTCCTCTTTTACCGCTAAGCCCATCAATTTGGACTGCTTCTCAATCTCTGAAAACGCCCTGCTTACCGCTCGTTCGTTTTTGCCGACAATATCAATATCATCGGCGTATGCGAGTAGCATTAGATCAGGAGACTAAAGGGTTTCACCCTGCCTAAAACCTCTTTTGGTATCAAATGGTTCGGAAAAGTTCTTTCCTATTTTGACAGAGCTTTGAGTGCTTCTCAACGTCATCATGCAAAGTCGAACGTACTTTGCTGGCATACCAAAGGTAGACAGGGCTTCAAAAAACCTTGACCTTATCGGTGTGTCAAAGGCCGATTTATAATCAACAAATAGATGGTAGATTTTGATATCTCACTCATAGGAGGCAAACCTTACTGAGCATTTTTGGCGTTACCACATGTTACGAATCACTCGTGAGAAATCAAATAGCATAAAAATCAACCTTTATATAGAATTATTTAGCGATCCACCAAGTCTGGTTTAGAAAAGACGGTAGAAACAAAACAAAAAATACGGCGAAACAGCTCAATCATGAGGTAATGAGTTAACACTCACACTGGGCAGCATCGACGGCATCGCAGCACTTTACACAGTTCAAGTTTTGGTTCGGTTCGGATTTTATTGAGAAGAAAACGTCCAATTTACTAAGCTATTTAACACGGTAATCAATAGACGAATGGACCTCATTAACTGTTGTTATCATTAATTATATAAGCAAACTGTAAAACAATTGGTAACCTCAAATTACAGCCATATTATCCAAATCCTTTAGACTACAAGTGTCTTGTGGCAAGATGTGTACATCAATCAGGATTTTCATAAAGTATGTTTCATTAGAAAGCCCCAAGCTGTATGCTTTTAATTTTGAACAAAATCCGTTTTTGTATAAAAGCTCCTTTGTTAGTGTATAAAATGTTAAATCGTTTTGAAAAATAATTATATTCCTTTCATAACTGAACTCCAATCACACCCATTGACAATGGAAATTGTGTGCCAGGAGTAGGGAGCATGGTTAGCTAAACTGTCCGGTGCCATGGCTAAGCACAACACTACAGCATATGCAATTTGTGCCCTGGGGTTACAACCAAACAACCTTACCTGCTATAAAAACAAAGTGAAGCGCAAAACGAAATGAATGGGAGTCCAGGTAAAGGTAACGGCGAGTGGGGTAGTGCGCAGACTTACAAAGGGGGGTGGTATAGAACCCCCCCACACTCAATGTTAGGGCACCGACTAAAAACCACCCCCGACATCCGTAAAATACATATGTATGTGTGAATACCTGAACATATGTTGTCCAAACTCCGCTCCAACTTCATTGTGCGGAGCGCAATTGCCTCTCGGACTAATTCGGGTTAATATGTATGCGTAGTACGTGTGCCTGACATTTGCTGCTAGAAATCTTTATCAAATTTGGCAACTTTTTTGGTAACATATCTTTCGGTAAGGCGATTATTATTATTTATCAACCGAGGACAGTGCCAGGCGTTAGAATCCTCTAATTTATTGATGTGCCTGAAGCATCAGAATTTCAATCCCAAGTGCTAAGAATATTTTCCGTCTCAATGCTCTGGCAATTGAAGGCGGGGGGGCAAGGGTGCAGACAACAGCCAGACAGACCCACCGACAGGCGCAATTGCTTTCATTTTTTTTGTTTGGGTACTCCGAAAATGCGCCGTATTTTTTCGTCTTCGCACTTAACTATGTGCCATGTACAATGGGGATGAAACGATTGCTCGGTATAAACAGCTGATGGTGAGGCAGCTACTCCCACTTTACGCTAAAAAAACATAAAGTTTACATTTTACGTCCGGGGTAACGTACACAAACGCCGATAAGAAGATTTCTTTAAAGCGATTGTTTCTGGGTGCATTTTAAGTTTTTACTGTGGTTTATTCTTTAATTTTGACTTTTTTATGGGGCCTTTAAAAACAAAATTAGCTGATGTAATGAAAAAAGCAACTGAGAAAGAAACAATCCAAGTAAGTAATTAGCGAGAATGTTAGTATTTTGAAACCATTTTCCCATGATTAGTAGAAAGTTGAAAAATATTTCTTAAGATAAGATTTCTCGATCTTAAACTCGAACTTTACAGAACAGAACAACTACGCTCTTTGTTTTGTGTGTTTCTGTCTGATGACTATAAATCAGGGGTCGGCAAAACACACATGCTCATTTTAGCGTTGCGTGTGTGTGTTTAGCCACGCGAGAGCGCGCTAATTTAGCACTTCTTTGTTGTTGCAAAAGAGAGTGGATTAAGCTCGTATACTGTCGGTGTGTCGACGTCGCTGCCGCAGAGCGCTGTTGTATACACTTTAGATAAGGACGTGCCGGACTCTGCTATAAATGCAAATCGCCTCAAAAACGGTAAGCAATTTAATTCGATTGATTGCTCTTTTCAAGAGTGTTAATCTAATCTAAATCTAAAAGTGAACAGTCATTTAAAAATTGTTTATCTTAAGAGCAAATAGAAATTAATTGAATACACACCTCGCACG
>JBAMBO010001666.1:0-242199 GCA_037044535.1 Lordiphosa magnipectinata | reverse complement strand
AGTACAGCCCTTTAAGGTTTAAAGAAAAGGAAAATGTCACTATTAATGAACGTTGAAAATATGTATAGTGTAGTTTCAGAAAACTAAGTCATTTAAATCTTAAAATTATTCTATTGAAAAGATAAGATATAACGGCCACCAGAAATGGTAATTAGCAGTTTTATGGTGAACACGTTCCTTAAAAGCTTCTCAGTTGTCTTAAGCTTTAGAAAATAACAATATATATCAAATATCGATACTGAAAATTTTGATTTTTGATGTTATCGATATTGATATTTTAAGAAATATCGACAATCCTACTTAGCACATTAAATTTTGTGTGCATAACTCATTGACTAATTACACAAGGTAACAAAATTCGATTTTTTCCAGTATATTGAAGAGTTGGTGGTGATTCTAAATAATTTTCGTGTGCTGAACACAAATCTGTTTTCAGAAATAGTCCAAAACGTTGAGTAATTAATATCTGTTAATTTGTGTTGGTTATAAAGATTTATAATCAACCAAAGACCTTGAGCTAGCAAGTTGTAACTTTGAGAATTTTAGTAATTTGAGCTTAAAGTTGCAAAAAAATGTATATTTTGACCTTTTCTTTAGACGCGTTTTGTGGGGAACCTATACTTTTGGTTTGACTCTCTTTGATATTATCGGAAAGTACTACTGCTTATCTTTGAAATACTTTATCCCAAACAATTCTATGATTTTTATACTCTGTACCAAAGTTAAGTATGTAAGAGGGAGAAGTAATCATATTTCCGACCCTATAAAGTATATATATTCTTGATCAGCATCAACAGCTATATGGACAGACATGTCTGCCTGTCCGTCTGTATGAACGCACAGATCTCAGATATGGTAAGAGATGAAGGTTTGATATGAATGGCACATATACTTCTTATATTTGCAGGCAGATCAAATTTATTTTCAATTTATGCCACGCCCTCTGCCACCCTCGCCATGTGGAAAAAACGTTATATTTCCCACAGTTTCTCGTTATTCGAATGATCGCCCATCAATATAAATGTAATCAAGCTAACTCCCACTTCCACGTCTATCAAAAGTGCTCTATAAAATGGGATGGTCGACTTTAGTAACTGTATATAAAATTTTGACATGAAAGTGTCTTGTTTAAAATAATAACAACCACACACGGTTCAAAGAGTTTTCTTCCATCAAATGCTTCCGTTTTCATATTTGGTAATAAAATGAAATAAAAGTATCTGTCTTACATATCTTTGGTCAATTTGAATCCATTTTCTCTTTCATCAATTCGCATTAAGTCTCCCTCCCTCACCTGCATTCAATTGTACCTCAAGTAGTCTAAATATTGACAAATCCACAATGGATTGTCCTTTATTTACTTGCCACAGGATTTTCAGTTTTGTCTACATTTCGCACCTTCAAGGGACTCCCTTAGCCTGTGCTTCCCTGCCTGCTGCTGGCGGGTGGCATTCGATAGCCACTACATTGGTAGCTTATCGGAAGCGATTAAAACAAATTTGCTAAATTTCACACTCCACTTCACATGAAAATAAACCAAACAATCAAAAACAAAAAAAAATTAAATAAAAAAATTTTAATTTAGACGCCGCAGTGTGAGAGGCGTTCGCTCACCTCTTTTATTTAAATTTTTCAATCGATAATCAGAGCTGTCGGAAGTGTCACTAAAGTCCCTTCTTAAGCGCCACTAGTGGGCGTGTTCATCAGGCGGTGTCACACTTTTGTTTTCTGCACACTTTTACCGCCCTGCTCCATTGACGTTGATAAACGCACTTTATGAGTCGCGTACTAAAATTTTGTACAAACTGTAATTAATTAGTAAGCATTTGTCAAGTACTAAACGCCACCCGGTGACTTGGCCAGGCCGCTGACGGTGGCAGTGCGGGGGCTGCTGGTTTACGAGTATCTTTTGATTTGTATTTAATAGGATAATTTTCACATGGTTCGTAATTGGCTGCTGCTTCTGTCGCTTCTGTTGCTGTTGGAGCGATTAAATGGCCTGCGGCTGTGGCAAATTCTTATGTCCCTACTAATTTGCGTGTGAACATGTTACGCCTCCGGCTCATAGTCCACACTTCCTTTCAGAAGTCGCGTGGGCTGCTGCTGTTTTATACTATTAGAGTTATTATTAGGTTCATTAATATGAGATTTTGTCACTTACTTGCCGGATTTTGGGCAAGTGTCTAGCGGTGGCGTTTCAGTTGTTTTTTTTCTTCTGCTTTTGGGCAAGTGTCAAAATTTTTGTTTTGTGAAATTCCGTGTATTTTTTTGGAGGTTTATATTTAGATTTAGTATTTGATTTTCACACATTTGTTTAAATAGGCTATCCAATTTGATGTTTAAATAAATTTTAGTAATTGTGGTGCAATATAGGGAATCATTAATGGGTGATTCGACATTACCAAGTAAAAGCAAAGATCATTCAATGCATAAATATTGTATGGAATTTCTTATACAAAATTTTAAGTTTTTGTATGGCCTTCTATGATGCAAGGGAGGTATAATTTTTGCCAAAAATTTGGAATTCAAGCCCGAAAAAATCAAGTGCAGGGGATATCAAAATTCGACTAAGTTCGATATATTCAATTCAGAGAAGAATATTTAAATTTTAAGCTCGTTTCATGATTATTAACTCCCGTAGACTTAAAATAAACTTTATATTATGATTTATAACTCTCTTAAGAAAAATGTTCATATCAAGCTTAAAAGTCTTAAGAACAAACCAAATTTAAATTCTATTACGATGTTATCTATATTTAGGAGGCCTCTAGCAGAAGAACCTGTCATACATATTCATTGTTAAAGAAGTCGCCTCTATTTATGCATCTCCATGAGAAACAATTTACGTTGCAGTTGGTTTAAGACTCGGATTAGTGCCAAATGATCGTAGTACGGGAATCCTTCAAAATATACATGACAAAAGGCTCATATCATATAATAATCGTACTATGCATCAACATAAAACTTAAAAATTTTTAAGCCTTATGTCCAAATCAGAGCTCGCAAAGTATGGTTATCCAATTGTTTCTATGCTGTCTGCACACTGAAATGACAGGAACACATTTTACAGACTCGCTCTCTCTCTCTCAACAGAACACTTGATTTTGTTTTTCCCGTGTTCTCTGTTTCATAGTTCCCGATGAGAGAAGCTTGATGGGGATGATTTCGTTTGGCTCTCAGCAGATGAACAACTAAGCGAAATGAGTCATGTGTCAGTGCCAATTTTTTATACTCTGTACCGAAGGTACATAGAGTATATTAAGTTTGTGCAAAAGTATGTAACAGGGAGAAGGAATCGTTTCCGACCCTATAAAGTATATATATTCTTGATCAGCATCAACAGCCGATTCGATATAGCCATGTTCGTCTGTCCGTCCGTCCGTCTGTCTGTCTGTCCGTCCGTCCGTATGAACGAAGAGATCTCAGAGATGGTAAGAGATAGAGGTTTGACGTGTATGGGGCATATATTTCTTATACTTGCAAGCAGATCCAGTTTATTTTCAATTTTTGCCACGCCCCCTCCCGCCCCCGCAATTTGGAAAAAACGTCATATCTCCTACAGATTTGAAGATAGATCGTTTGTACCTTCTAGAGATACCTTGTAAACAGAATTATTTATCGATTTGCTGAAGGAATGATAAAGATCGGATGAACGATACTCAAGTTATGAGCAAAGTCAGTCATCACCACAGCATTCTATTGAACGGCAACCTTAGTGAGAGAGAGAGAAAGAGAGAGAGAGAGTGAAACTTAGAGATGAGCGAGTATAACTCGTGAGCAAATGCGAGCTGCGACGTTAAGGTTACAGAGTATGTTATAGTCGGTCTTGACCGACTTTCTTTCTTGTTTTTTTGTTGGTGTTGTGCTAAGTTTGTGTTCTGGAGTTAGACCAGGGGTCGGCGCGTCGCTATCTACTGTGATTTCAAAAGTGCTCAACAGCAGCGCAGTCGACACAACGACAGTATAAGCTTGTTGCTGTCCAGTATCAGCAAAATGATCTTTGTGTTAGTGGCTACACACACATATGGGCATTTCCACAGTCACGAACGCCATATTTGTACTCCTTTAAAGTGCAAAAAAATAAAGAAAACTAAAATAATTTGATGGTCCAAAATTTACTTACAAAAAACCATCAGATTTATCACGCGACAAAAATGGAAGTCGCTTTCGACTGCCTCTTAAAATATGCATAAATCTGCAAATTGTAAAAAATTGTTTTAAAGTAGTCAACTTTTAGCTAAAGGGGAATAATGTAGCTTTTTATTGAGTATAATCATGTTCAACTATTTAAATAAGTTTTGTTTTCATAAGCTTTAGTTTTATGAAGAGCGCAACACTTAGCACGCGACATATTAAAAGAAAAAAAATATATAAATAAAAATGCCATCTTAAGGCACTAAAAATAATTGTGAAGTAGAAATGATTAAAGGTGGGTTTACTGCTTTAATAACCTGCAGATGTATGTCAATGATGACTTTATGGATGATACTCTTGCCTTGACGGCATATCTGTAACGTGCCCAAATCAAATCTAATGGCGAAATAACTTCGTCTCGAGAATCGATTTAAGCTTATGTTGCGAGTGTCTGGGATATAATTTGGAAAAATATTCCTCGATGGGCCGCGAATTATTGTGAACTTTTGGGTGACATAATACTTCAATACCCAAAAAAATACAAAAAATTAAATTTCCTCATGGACCGCGACCTATAATGTTTTTTCGTAAAGATGAGATTTGGCAGTCATCCATGGTTCTTTTAAAATTAGCGCTTTCTTCATACAATATATATGTTTAATCACATACTCTTTTCAAAATACGTTTTATTTTTTGTTTGTATAACACTTTTAGCACAGAATTTTAACAAACATTCTAGACAAAATATCGACACACTTTTTGGTGTGCCCGACTTTTCGTAGTCATGTAGTTGATTGCTGTTGTGTAGTCTGGAAGGCTTCAGGTACATGCATTTTGAGCATCTCTGTATATCTTTTCCTCACACCTGCATGCCTGACGGGAACTATAGGCTTCAAGGCAATATTGCTGGCTTCTTCATAAGAGTGGTATCGAAGGCGATCCCAATATTTTGCACACGCCTTGTCATAGGTTTTTACAATCGGGTCAACTTTCAGATCTTCTCATGTCCGTCCGTCTGTCCGCCCGTCCGTCTGTCCTCCGTCAGTTTTAAAGCTATCGAAACCAAACTATGCACGAAGTCTTTTGGTACAAATATGCTGCCCATTTGTCGTAACCTCGTATTTATAAGTATTTATAAGTTTTCTTTGCTTTCACATAATTCCACCAAGTTTGATAGGACAACTATATAGTATAGCTGCCATAGAAATTGGGTGTAGAAAATGTATATAGCCTTGTCAAAAATGTGTACATTTGGCCGAATGTACATATTTGTGTCAGTGAAATCAGGCTACTTATTTATATAAATCATACAAGCTACAAGGGTATAAAAACTTCGGTCGAGCCGGAGTTAGCTTTCCTCTGTTTTTTTTTTTATTAAAATTTGCCTTTTTGTCTTTTGCCTGCCCCTGCATTAGACATTTCATCGCAGCACATAAGCACGCATGCACACTTGCAGCTTACAGAGGCACAGGCGCAGCACACATACATGCGCATAAGACACTTTCGCCAGATGCTGCTCAGCAATGTATCCCACGGAAGCAAATGCACAAAGAGAGCGAAAAAAACTCATGCTGATGAACATAATGTACTTTGAGAAAAGACAGAGGATAGGTCATTTCATTTCGCCTTTTCTTCGTGTTCGAGGGTGACTGTCTGTTACTGACAGCCTGTTAAAAGGGATCACTTTTTGCTAGCTCTGATTCAAATTTAATACTGACATCCTCTTTAATAAAAAACTTTTGAAAAATTTTTTCATGCCTAGTTATATCACAGCGGACGCCAATGACTTTCACCAGTCATTGAACGGTTGTGTAAAAGTCTTTAAAGAAAAAAGCCTTTGTTTTTATTAGATGTTTCGAGCGACCTCTTAAACAGCTGCCACCTTACCGGCCATTTCGTGAAATTAATGGCCTTTGCAAAAGAAGGCACAAAGTCTCACCATAACCATCTCAAGCAAAATCAAAGGATTGCAGAATTTAAATAAAAGAATAAAATTAGTGGGATTCGAAATGTGCCAGAGGCTTTAATTTGTTATACTTTATATTCATCACGGTGCATTTAATGTTATTTAAATATAAATACGGACTTTAAGCCCAAGGGCTTTATGATATAATTCAAAGTTATGATCAGCATTTATCAAATGGGCCTCATGTCAGTTGTGCGTGCTGTTTGTGTTGACAACCATTGAAGATATCGTTGCATGTTTGTAAAAATGTTCTGCAATAGCAATAAAACTGATTCTTTAATAATTTTAGTCAGTGCTTTTGCTATAATAACCAATCTCGCTTTGTAAATCAGCGTAGAAAGCAATAAAATACGTTTACCGTCTCATTTCATTATTCGTTCCGCCTATACAGGCGTTTTCAGTCATTTTTAAGTTAATCTTACTAATATTATAAATGTGAAAGTTTCTATGTTTGTTCAAAATATTGCGAAAAGGAGAAAAAATCGAGAAATTTCCAAACTTCTCATTAGAGTTTAATAAAGACGCTAAGATTATTATGAAAATTTGATAGACGGCAAGAGTACACGGGTAAATAAAGTAGGTGTGGAACAAATGGTCAACAAAAATTCTCATTTGAGTTTAGATTATTATAAGGACGGGTAAACCGGCGGGCAAAAAGGAGAAGTAGATCAAATGGTAAAAAAAAACGCGAAATTTGCATGGGACTTAAGATATTTATGGAGATTGGATAGATGGCAATTGTCGCAAAATTTTCAAAATTTGTGAATCAGTTAGACTATAATGTAGACGGGTAAATTGACGGGTCAAGATCAAATCGTTCCAAAAATCCTTAAATACACAACCTTTTATGATTAGTTTAGATTATCATTAAGATTTAATAGTTGGCAAATAAAGACGGGTAAAAAGGAGGTGTCGGTCAATCGGTTTAAAGAAATTTTAACATTTGCAATATGCTCATATGTGTTTAAATCAGTGGTGTCCAAATTGCCAAAAGCATATCCCATGGGATAGGAATAATTCTGCCGGCGTCGCAGCCGACACACGCATAAAGAGAGAGAATACGTGTTTTCTATAAATAGCACGCTCGGCGGCTTGCTCTCTTACGATACGCCTGTTCGGCTTTGTGTTCTCTCACGAGACATTTGTATGTTTGTTTGTTGCTCATGTTGAAATGTCAACATGTTTACTTCGTGTTTCGCTGCTACTCACACATGCGCAATGCTTGCTTGTGTGAGTTTGGACACCACTGGCTTAGATGAAATAAGAGGGTAAATCGACGAAGGTGTAGATCAATCGGACAAAAAAATCTCGAAATTTTTAAAAAAGTGTGAGTTTGGACTATCAAGAAGATTGAAGAGATGGCAATTGCCAAGTAAGCTTTACTTCTTCATTTTGTGTTCAAAATTCTTAAGGAGGCGTAGCAACGCACGCCGGGTACCAGCTGGTTTGTATATAAAGGCAGCCTTGGCTATCAAAATTTAACTTTAAAAGGCTTTCAGATTGATTGATTTTTTTTTACAAAGTTTTGAAACTTGTAAACTATTCGATAAAAACAGATATTTGACTTATGTTGTTCCTTGCATTAGTTAACTTATAATCGGGGAATCAAACCGAATCTCATTTCGCCTCCGGTTGTGGCATGTACCGAAACTTATGTTTACGGTTTTGTGAAAATATTTAACTTTTTGTATTGTCCTTCTGCTTTTCATACAAATACATGTATGAATCGACTTAGCATCCACTTTTAGCTTAAGGATTTGTGTTAGCGTTGCTTTCCTCATTAAGTTTCACTTGAACAGAAATGGATAACACAAGTCCTTTTTTGTTCAAAGCTTATAATGACATTATAATGAGGATCTAAGAATATAATATGCAATATTTTCAAAGAGACTGGTCTTGCTTTTTTCTATTTCACATTGCAAAAGTTTTGCTAAGCCAGACTCTTTTATTTTTTAGAAGCTAAACTTAATCAAATTGCCTAAAAGTTCAGCAAAACTAAGTGCAAACTTTAGGGCCTGCGCACACATGCGGCTGATAGTTGAACTGACGGCTGACCATGGTATGTTAGTACATCAGCTTGATTGTATCCGCAAAGATAAACTTACAACTAAATTTTAAAGATCAAACCAAGCTTGTTATGCACACTAGCTTTGCACGGAGAGTGGTTATTTGTCAACATCAGCCTTAAGTTCTGCCGTCAGTTCATCTTTCAGAAGCATGTACTCGCGCGCCCTTACAATCTAGTTGTTGCACTCAGAACCGAAATTGTACCGGTACAATGTTTAGGTTCTTTTCGGTTTGTTCGGTAATAACGGTCTGTTATTTCCAAAAATATCGGTACTCAAATACTAGTTACCAAAAAATACAAAATATGTGCTCCGGTTCTGGTTCTGGTTCTGAGTTTTAATGCTTATAGCTGATAGACTTAATGAATTTTGGAAAATTTGGAATGCAAAACTGATCTACTACATCTACTGAACCTTTTGAGTAGGCAGAAGTATCCGCGGCTATGGACTAAGCCGACGGAAATATAAAAACTTGTGCGTTCTCATCTGGAAAGAATCACAGGTCTTGGAACAGTTACCAAAATAAGTCTTATGGGCGGTGAAGCGGTTGCGCGCTAAGAACCACGAAATCAAAAGATGCGTGCGCTGGGACAAAAACAGTCGCATCAACATTGAGCAGCGAGCCGTGACCTGAATACGGTGTTTAGACGATCAACGAAATAGCCAATATAAAGATGAATGCGGAGCGCCCCAATTAGGGACACAGATGGTAAATATCTGAGGACCGGTATGGACCAAATGAATGGATGGAGATCCCATTTTGCGGTAGTTCGCAAATGCAAGTTGCCTGCGAGCTGCCACAGATTTCAAGACACCACAGGGTAAGGATTTCAGCGCCCACTAAGCTCGAAATCATAACTGCCATCCAATCTCTGCCCGACAACAAAGCAGCTGGTGTAGACGGCATACCTGCGAAGTTCTTCAAGTGCGGTTTTACTATACCCGGTTATACAACGGGCATGAGAAACTGAGAAGCTCTCCACGGAATGGTTAGAGGGCGAACTACGCGAATGCAACTACTGGCGCTGGATCTGTGTGCTGCCCACTATTTCGAAGATCATAGCAAGAATCGTTTTGGATCGCCTGCGAGACACCATAATGGATACCATAGGCGAAGAGGTTATCGCGCAGTGCACGGAATACAGATCAGACCTACACATGGCGTTCGTAGACTTTGCGAAAGCCTTCGACAGCGTAAGCAGGAAGTGCGTATGGCAAGGGTTGAGAATTAGGGGGATACCGGTAAAACTTAGTTCCCTCATCAGAGCGACAAATGACAGCACCCAATACAGAGTAGTGTTGGGTTATTCATGAGTGAGTGAAAAAAATTGAGTTGTTCTTTAAACTGAACAAGTGAAAATGTTCTTTTTCAATTGTTAATTTTTGCTTAGCGAGTCTTGTTCAGTCTTTCTTGTTCAGTCTGTCTTGCTCTGAGTTGTTCTAAGAGCTGTTCAGTCTCTTTTGCTCAGATAGTTGCTCTGTTAATTGTTCTGTCTGCCTTGATCTGTGAGCTGTTCAGTCTGTCTGTGTGCTGTTCTGTGGGCTGTACCATGATACAACTATAACAGGTATGGCGCTCAACCAAATTTTCAATTAAGCGCCTTTGCTAAGAGCGCGAGAGAAAGAGCGGGAGAGTGAGCGCTACATATGTGTGTAGAACAAAAAAGCCAGGCAGAAATAACAAACACAATAAAGCGATCAGTGCTACAGAAACCCACCCCTTTGAAATACCGACGGCAATCCAAAAAAAAAACAAAAAAACTCGTGCGCTCACACAATCTGCCGCCATAGACCTAGAACAAGTGAGCAAGAACAACTGAAAAAGAACAACTGAACCAGTGACCATGAACATGCTCAGTGAAATGAACAACCTTTACTTAACGCTAGTACAGAGTGTTTTATTGTGGAAGCTCACGCAGACTTTGCCAGCCTTGAGCGGCGTTCGACAGGTTGTGCCCTGTATTCCATCCTGTTTATAATGATGGTTGCAGATGTATTCTCCACTATGCGACCAGCACCTAGCAACAGCGGCATTAGGTGGACAATGACAACCACATTGCGGCATCTGGACTAAGCAGACGATAATGCCTCTTAGCAAATGGGCTAAGCGACCTGGCAAGTGCGCTAGCCGAACTTGGCACCTCAGCTAAATCGACAGGCCTCAAAATCAACATGACTAAAACCAAATCGCTCAGCCATGCGCTGGATTTGGATGAACACCAAATTGAAGCAGTCCAGCAATTCAGCTACCTGGGCAGCGTAGTCGCTGTGGAGTCGCGCCTTCAGAAAGCTAAGGGTGCTTTTGGGATGCCGTCGGCCGTTTGGCGATACTCCTCATATCCACACTGGCTCAAATTCAGACTGTTCAAGTCAAACGTAATGCCAGTGCTCCTAGACGGTTCTTCCACAAGGAAAATAACACTTTCACAGTGTCGAAAATCTAAATTATGTGAACCGATGCCTGCGTCGCATATTCTGTATTTTCAGGCCTGAACTGCATACGGAACTCCGAGCTAAGAAGAGGGTTGACACCATAATACGCCGAATGAAATGGAATTGCGAAATAGTGAGAACCATAACGCTAGGAAGACTATGGAATGGAACCCGCTAGACGGAGTCGATCGCACACCAGGCAGATCCAATGAAACTGTCGGCAGAGAAGCGGAAAGCATCGGGAAGAGCAGGGGAGAACTCAAAGTTCGTTGGAAGCGAGCAGTGATGGATTGAAACTTGAAGAAGAAAAAGCAGTGAGACAGAAATGCTACTTTTTTTAAGCGTTGCACAGGTTGAGCCACTAAAATCTTTGAGACAGTTTATTGGCCGGTTCTTAATGTATTTTCTTAATTCTTTCCTAGCTTCTTTAAACTTCACTTTAAGTCGAAACATGTACAGAAAAAGATAAATGTTCAGGAATTCGATTATGCGATTTGCTAGATCAAAGAATGTCACCCGATTTCTGTATTAGGTTGTCTTTTCCAGGCAACACTTTTCTTACATTTCTCGTTTTTATGACTTTGTTTCTATCTTTACCAAACTAACTTAAGCTTGTTTGCAACTTACATACAACGAAATAAATTTCACGCCGCAATATGGGCGTTCTTTTGAGTAATCCTTTGAAAAATTTTCTCTGCTTTGCAGTTTTTGGTTAGGTAAAATAGTACCAAATTAGGCGCACTTTAGTCACAGATCACTAAGTCCTCCAATTTCAAGGCTTAAACAATATAACTGATGATCAGACGTAGCACAAAGAATCGATTTTATTTTCCGTTTTTTTTTTTCGAGTATCGAGTATCGCGCCGTAGAGTGTGTTTGCGGTGCCACCGTTCCCGAGCTAATGATCGACGATCGGTGCTAATTTGTTCAACCATCACAAGCTGCGCTTGCCTTCCTCTATTTCTCTTTGGCCATCTTGTTTACACGTTTGTGGCTCAATGGCTGGCTAACTGGCCATTGGCCGTTGTGGTACGGCCGTCCCGCTTGCACTCCCACGATCTGTGGAGTTAGGCCACACCTTCTAACAGGTAAGCAAATTGTGAAATCATGCATCTCGCTCGCAACTTCTGGACTTGGCAACAGGTAGACAGAGGGGACGCGTCAGATTCAGGTTTTGCCATATCATTCATATCGAGTTGCTCCGTTCGGTCAATGGGAGTTTTGTGGCGGGTTGCGATGATCAGAGACACAGTTCAAACACATCAAATTAATTAAAAGCATACAAAAAATCAACTGCAAGCATCCGAAGCACGGGAAATGCTCCAGAGCAATATACGCCTACGTTTTTTTGGTATAACAGATTCTCGTACGTTCAGTTTATTTAAAAAATATTTTTTTTTTGCTGATCCGGGGGTAACGTTTTGAGCCAACTATTTGCATGATCCCCACACTCCTCACACCGCCAAGAGACCCATTTGAGGCTGCCATAGTATCAACAATTTACCAGCGACGAAAGAAATATCAATAGCAAGAAAATCAGTAGTTGGAGAGGCAAAACGATCCCTAACAGGTCAACGACCTGTTCTAATAGAGCAGTGGCGGTTGTGCAGAAGGGAACAGGGGCAACAGGAGCGGCCAAAACAACCGACACACTTTCGAGAAGGAGAGAATCCTGAAGCTCTGGGGCCCAAGTCAGCGGCTTCGGACAGTCTTGGAGACAGAGGCAGCGGGAAATAGGTGGAGAAGGGTGCGACTTTCGGCCAGAGATCCAACGACCGGGTAAGTAAATTTTTCTTATTTCTAAAGTAAAGAGTACAGAAAACACTAGGGTGTTCGCGGATAAGGTACCATGCGAAAGCTTAACGGATATCATAATAAATCAAAAAATCACAAAATTTTAATTTGAGTTTTAATCTCTGCGCCTTCAAAGTTTCCACAAATATTACGTATACAACGCGTACACCGAATCGAAATTTCGTCAAGGAATTCTCCATATTATTTTAAAACTTGTACAAGTTCAACTTAATCGAGCAACAAATAAATATGGAGCAGGAATCGAATGTACTTTTGGTCGTTTTATCCACGCTCTTACATTCGACTAAATTTTTAAGACTGTCCATTTCGGAAAGTGCGACTACTGTGGCTCGCAGGTTGGAGTCAACATGGTCTACGAGCGGGGTTCCAACAAGGGATTTTCAAAATATTAAAAAGCAAATAATACAGCTATACCAATCATATTTTACGTTAAAAAAAATTTCTTTAAAGCGGGCCAACTCTTTCGTGAGCGCGAGAACCAGTTTTCTGAAGCGCTGAATGATATTTTTGAAATTGCGAATGGACGGGTTCCTGTTCTTGAACCCTGTACAGATGTGTGTATTGAAGCAACAGACCTGATTCAGAAAGTTTCAGACTATAGCGGCAAAGTTACAACGACGACAAACCCACACTAAAAAAAAATTTTCGCTTTTTATTGCTTTTATAAGGTATCCCGTCTAGAGGCTTGTCTTGGGACAATTCTGGAAAAAAAATTATAAGGTAAATTTGAAAGTGGAACAAATCAAGACATATTTAAGTCCAAACAATTGCTTCAGTAGACATGAAACGACGACAAATGTATAAGCTATCAGCTCTTTCTGATGTGGAGATTGAGACATTTCTGAAATCGATTGATTTTGACATTGATACGGACGGAGAAGAAGAATTGGAGGACGATTTGACTGATGATGTTTGCGAGCCGCTAGCGTCTTACCATGTCTGAAATATGAGCGATCAGACTCACAGACAGACAGATGGAAAGACAGACGGATAAATATGTCTGTATCGACTCAGCTGTTGGTACTGATCCAGAGATTTGTGTATCTTCAAGGTCGGAGATGATTCCTCCTGGCCGTTGACGAAACTTGTTGTCACCCTCAACTTCGATATGCATCGAATTACACCTCAAGCACAGAATACTGCAATACGCAAAGCGTACATTTGGTACTGAGCATGATAATTGCAAATCATGCTGAAGAAAGCACAATATCCGAATTCTTGTACAAAAAGGAATGTCTGTTTGGTCGTCTTTATCAAAGATCCAAGAGTATAACGCGCTTGTTCAAAAAGATTTTGTGGCAGCCAAAAGGAAGCTTAGTCATGCGACCCTAAATCTGCCATAATAGTAAGTTCGTCCTCCAAGGATTCTGCCGAAACCACGCCCATCCTTTGATACAAGAAGAGTAATCTCGCTTTTTCTTGAATCGTGAATCACTGGGTGTCATTTCATGAACGAAGTTTCTAAGTCAGTGTCCGATGAGCATCAACGCTTATGTGTCGTGATGAACAACATGTTGTGCTCAACGAAGATGAAGACCTTTCTTCGACAATATTTGGACACAGACGAACTTCTATCAGCAACATGGGGAGTGATATTCTTCGACCATTTGTGTGAGCTCACTCTGGGAACATTTTGGCTATAGTTTCGAGAGTATATTAAGGCGCATTTGGAGACAACGTTGGGTTCAAACTTTGGATCACTTCAGTTATACTTTTGGAACATGTCGGGCTCACGTCAGGAATGTAGTTGGTCTCGATTGTGGCAACATCAATGGGTTCCGTATTTCAAAAACCATGGATTATGTACTTGCGACAATTGCTTCTTTGCAGCATTTTTCGTATAAAATCTCAATATTCCGGGTTATATATATATACATATACTATTGGTTGAACTATTCGCTCGAAATCGACATTCGGCAATTATTGATATTAGACGGTGCCGATGGACGTTGATCAGCGATTCCAAGCTCTAAGAAATAAAAAACAAGTGCAGATTTGGATATTCTACTGAATTTTGGTGAGATTTACCTCTGTCGGTTTCCACAAGTATAAATTGTTCGCTAAACTGAAAACACAAGCCTACGTTGAGGCATAGATTCTGCTAAATCTTCTTTGGTTAAATACGGTAAGCTCTTAAATGTCACTTGAGCAGCTATAACAAGCAAACATGGGTTTTGGATTTTTGTGCGTACTTAAAAGTGGCACTACGGAAGTGCATATATCCTGGTACGTATATAATATGTATACAAATAAATAAAGTAAAGAGCAACAAGCTGCTTCTCTGCCAAAAGGACCAAGGAGCCCATGACAAGTTGCTGAAAAAGAAATGAAATACACAGGGAAGAAAACTTACCTACCGTCTAATGATGTACGTTATGATGGCGTCGAGCATTTTCCAATGTGCCTTTCACAGCAAACGAGCTAAACGAACTTTTTGTACGCAAATATTTTGGAGTTTTGTAAGTTTAATTTACTTTAGTTTTGATTGTTATTTCTTTTGTTTTTTAAGCCTTTCTTTATTTCCTTCATTATAAAACGTGTTAACAATAAAATTTTTTTATTGAAATTTTTTTGGCCTACTTTTCCAATGTCTTTTTTATCATCTTTACCAAAGGTACAAGAGTATAATGAGATTGTTCAAATGTATGTAACAGCCGGAAGAAAGCATCTCCGACCCTAAGAGTAGATATATTCTTAATCAGACGATTCGAAAGAGCCATGTCCGTCAGTCCCCATGTGAAATTCGATATGTGATATTCGATTAACTCAAAAGACCGCTCCGTGGATACCGTTTTGAATCGATAGAAGATAGAAGGAATTGAAGACTATACCGAAAGAGGACTTTGCAGAATGTTTTGAATATTATAAAAAATGTGGGCACAAGTGCAATGCATCCGGGGGAGATTACTTTGAGGGGGATAAAATGAATTTTCAAGATTTAATAAAGATTTTTTGATTTATAGTCAAATTCCCAGAATTATTTGCCAACAGTTACATTATTTTTTGATCTTCAAACTTTTGAGAATGATTAGATGGACGATTTTCTATTGATAAGTAGCACCGCATAAATGGACTATGCGCATCAACGGTCGCAACCGTAATGAGCAGCACTTCAGTTCACTTCGTGTGAAGCCTCGCTTACTATATAGCCTCTTAGTGTACGGCAAAAACTGGCTTTCATCTAGAAGTGAACAGCGCAGAATAGTAGAAATTGTGCAGTATTTAGTAAATATTATTTACATATTTTCTTGGCTATATTAAAAACAAATTTTTTTCAATGATCATGGTGTCTTTTTGACAAATGTCGGCATGTCTGCCATCGACTTGCAGAAGCCAACATATGCTGCAACTTCGACTTACGCCACTGAACAAAAGCAGAAGCAAAATCAAAATCATAAAGCGACGTCTGCTGCTGCTGATTTTATTTTTATCAATAATCGTTTTTTTGCAGAAGCAAGAGTTGATATTGAAAAGTGGAAAAAAGGTCTTATGCGCCAAAAATTAAGTGAAACGTGTTTCAATTGCGCACTACAAAGCCAAAAATATATATAATATATAAATAAAGAAGGAAACCAAATACCTAACCCACTAATCTCTGTGCTGGTTGGTACCTACCTGGGCACTCGCTCCAAACGCCGACTGACTGGCTTTGATTTGTTTAGACGATCGTTTTGTGTGCTTTTGTTTGCTCAACCAATTAAAACTTTGTAGTTTTTTTTTTCTTCCTCCAAGTCTGTTTGTTGTAGCTAAAACGGGTTTGACGTTCCAACTTTCAAGCGTTTTCTGCTGAATTTCGAGTTGTAAACTTTTAACCGCATACGTCAGTTTGTAGTTGTGGTCGAAATAAACGTATGCAATGGTTGGTGATTTTATGTTATTTGGGGGTGAAGCAGGTTTTGGGGCAGTCCGGTTTAAATCTGCATTTGAATTCGATTTGGTGTGGCTGGTGCTAACATTTTTATGACTCTAATGAGCATTTGCCATGAAATTGGAACGAAATAAATCGGAACATTATATTTGACTAATTTATGATAGGGTTGTTGTACCATTCTATAATTAAGCTTACAGATTTCTCCCATGTTGACTGAATAATCTAGGACTTCAGACAATCCCATAACAATGTATTTATGTAACATTTTTAAGCAAATCCTTAAGTTCTAGGACTTATACCTCTATAAAGTCGATCCTGGTAGAGCTCAAGAGCCTTTTGCATATTTCACCTTTACTTAAAACTCCAAAATATTAACCCTTTTTGGATTTTCGTAAAAATTTGAAAATTTTTGAAGTTTTACAATTTTTCACAATATTTTTCTCTATTTGGAAATGTAGTTATTGTAAGCAAAGACTCTAGTCCTCACTACCCAGCAAACATTTTTTATCGCGGAAGATAAGAATGCGATTCTTCCAGTAGGTATCGCTTAACTCTAGCGATTTCATAAAGTTATCGCATTCTTATCTCCCTGCGGGAAGAAGTGTGCCAAGAAAGCGATTCTTCCTGAAGATAAGAAAGCGATTCTCCCTGGAGATTAAAAAGCGATTCTTCCTGGCGATAAAAAAAAGTATATTCTGGAGACAGTAAATCGTTTCTTCCTGAAGATATGAATGAGTTAATGTGTCTCCGAAAAACAACAAATTAAACAAAACTTATATTTTTATACCCTGTTCCCATTAAAAATGGGGAAAGAGGATCATGAATTCGTGCAAATGTATGTAACAGCCAGAAGGAAGCTTCTCCGACCCTATAATGTATATATATTCTTAATCAGCATCAACAGCCGATTCGATATAGCCATGTCCGTCTGTTCGTCTGTCTGTATGAACACGTCGATCTCAGAGATTCGGATTTGGAACGACGCCTTAGACGGCTGCGCCACGCCGCTCGTGAAAAGCAACGCATCTAATGTGTTACTTGTATTGAATAAGATGTACTTTTATTGAAAACATACAGCAATTTTTGCTTTCTTGTAATTCTCAAGAACGAATTCCGTCTCAGCCCATATAAATAGTATGTATGTATGTATCTTCAAGCCGATATTCTAGCGATATATCGCCAAATTTACCGATTGGATGAAAAAAGAGCGGTACCACATATCGCTTATTTATACCTTGTATGTGAAGAATGCGATACCTTATGTATTTTGTTTGTGTAAATCGCCAAACTACAGAAAACTCTCCCCTCAAACTGTCGCCAAACTCTCTTTTTGACGATAGAGATAAGGAACCCGACAAAATGTTTGCAGGGCAGGATGAGTTACGAACATACAAGTGATTGCAAGAGGAAATTTCAATGTGGACCTTCGATTTGGCAAATGTAGGTCTGTGTGTGTGCGAAGTCTGACTAACAAACTTGGCCATTTTTGATTTCAATAAAAAAGATCCGAAATTAGATCTGCCGCAACACCTAGGGTATGCTCTCTGTCGCTGTTTTGAAGGTTCCAAATAACATTCAGACTTACTTACTAGTTTTTTGACTATTTTAAGTGTGATTTGCTATTTTTAGTTCTCCATTTCAAGAATTCTTCTGGTTCGTTTGTGATACAGTTTTTATTTTACAATAATTAAAGTGTTATAAAGAAATAAAATTTTCAGTAAATTTAAAAAATATGCTTCGTTTATGACATTATTATTTGTATGCTAATTAATATCTGTATCGTTGAAAAGCATTTGATTTTGGGTCTTTGCTCTATGAACTCTACTCTATAAAAATGATGTATGTATTGAATAAAGAAAGTTTATTTGAACTGATTATGAAAATATGTAAATTATTTAAAACTTTTTTGTGTTGTCCAAAATCACGCGCTCATAAGAAACATTTTTTGTTATTACATGTCAATGGACGTTTAGGGTTGGGGAAGAGGAGGTGGAGTCGTGTTTTTGGTACAAATGTTGATCAAGCTATGGAGCTGAAAACCAAACAGCAATACTAACAACAACTACAACAACAAAGAGAGCTGAGAGTAAATGAGAAAAATCAACAAACTATGAAATTCAATATAAAAAAAACCTTAGCTGATTGAGTAGAAAAGCCGCACACCGCATACCGCTCCCAGGCAATACATGCCCATACCATACACATGGCTTAAATCGTTGTTGCAGTTTCTGGTCATTCATTAGAGACCACGCGGTTGTTGCCATTTCATTAACCACCCGAAAACCGTACAGTTACTGCCTTACTTGGAAATGTGCCAGACTCAACCCTTCCACGGCCTTGCCCTAAATATTTACCGCATTGCATTGTAGCCTTGTTTTGTACCGTTTTATGGCAAATCCTTTCTCCGTGTGTTGGCAAAACAATCCGATTTTATGGCCAGCCTAAGCGAATTTCCCCGCCTCAATTACGAGACCGTGGGCTGTAAACTCATAAAAGGAAACACGCGATAGGGAACAGGCAGGCGGTCGGCAGGTTTACAAAGGACATGCACAAGGATCCGTGGGCAATTAAACGTCGTCGGGAAAACCCAAATCAATGTTGCACACACGGTGACGGCCAAGTTTGTGTCCGAAGTCTTTCGTTTGCATATCACCGCCTCAACTCGCCCCCGGCGCTGCCTAGAACCAAGCCTCGACCTCAGCCTTAGTCTCAGCCTCGGGTTAGCTAACATTTGCTCTGTTTACTTGGACCCAGACTCATTTACATACTTCAACCCATCGCTTTGGCCTGCTTGAGAGCAAAGTAATTCGTGTTTTCGTTTCGCCTAAGTATGTTTACTTACCCCGCTGCCCCTTTGCCCTGTTCCGTTTTTGCCGTTTCTGTTTGGCCAACAAACTCATCTTCGGCCGCAGCAGGATTTTCACTGGAAAGGAACAGCTTTTGAGCTAATCGAATGGTTCTGTCTACAGCCAATAGCAAATTTTGGAAATGGTGTTACTTGGCAAACAAAACGGCTGAGAAAACAAAATGGGGGTCTCGCCACCAAAACTTGATTCATAAATATTGTGCTTGAAACCGCTTAAAAGTTCTGTTCAGTTCTTAGTATAAAGTTTTTGGCTAAGAAGCTAAGATTCGTGCTCGCTTTTAAATAGGGCTGCAATTCGGAGTAGGCAATATGTGTCATAGCACGGTTTAACTTCTTAGAACTGGCGAATAATACTTTAACGAGAAAGGAAAGCTAACTTCGTCAGTGCCGAAGTTTTTATACCCTTGCAAATGCAAACGTCACAGTTTATGAACGCTTAGATAAAAATAAAAAAACTTTTGTAACTAATAGCCTATTTCCACTGGCTTCATTTCTTATCATTTTCATTTCTAAAAATGATGCTGTTTCCATTGACAAATCTTCATCATTTTGATATTCGCAATGCCACGTTGACAAAAACAGCTGAATGGTTTGATTTAAACAACAGGCGCCACTTTCAAACTCACGGGGAGTTTTTGCAATATTTACCCAAAAAAAGACATACCCGGCAGGAAAGCAATTACCCTGGGCGAACGCATTGTTAACGCCCAGAATTATCAGCAGAAAGCTAAATAGACAACTTTTTTTGACTATTTTATATTTTAAACAAAACTGCGCCTACTTTTTAAATTCATATCAACAGTTTATTGGTGATGACACTTTCTATTTCCAGAGAGTAACGAGTAGTGACAGAGAGTAGCGAGTACTTTTTAAAAAAATACCAAATTCCTTCGTGGGGAATGTCATCATTTTTGAGAAATGAAAGAAATGAAGGGCAAAATGCAACAACAATTTGTATGGAAGAAATGATATCATTTTCTTCATTTCTTGTCATTTCAAGAAATGAAGCTTCATTTCTTTGGTGGAAATAGGCTATAAAATCCATTTTCCGTCAGATTAACATCTGGTTTCGATCAAATTTCGCGAATCTTTTTGAAAACATATCAAATTAGCAATCGCCAAGTTTAAGAACGATAAAATTGAAAACAAAAAAGTTTTTCTCACTAAGACTCATTTTCCGATCGATAAGTCCTATGGCAGCCTGAAGATATAGTCATCTGATTTCGACCAAATTTTTCAAATTAGTTTGAAAGCGTTTAATATTAATAATCACCGACCTTAAGAACGATTTACTTGAAAGCAAAAAAAAAATTTCACTAAGACCCATTTTCCGACCGATCGGTCCTATGACAGCTATAAGATATAGTCATCCGATCTCGACCAAAATTTGCAACTCTGTTTGAGAGCATATAATATTAATAATGGCCGAGTGAAGGGACGCTAACATTGAAAACAAAAAAGTTTTTCTCACTAAGACCCATTTTTTGACCGATGGTTCCGATGGCAGCTATAAGATATAGTCATCCGATCCGGTCGGTTCCGACATATTAGCAGCGTGCAGTAAAAAGAAGACTCTGTGCATTTCAGCTCGATAGCTTTAAAACTGAGAGACTAGTATGCGTAGAAACAGACGGACAGACAGACGGACGGACAAAGCTCAATCGACTCAGCTCGTCGCCCTGATCAAGAATATATATAGTTTATAGGGTCGGAAATGAATATTTCTATGCGTTGCAAACTTCTGGGCAAAATTATAATACCCTTTGCAAGGGTATAAAAACTGGTTTAAGCCTTTGGGAATGAAAAGTTCATACGAAGATAATCAGTTAGGGACCGAACCGCCAGTCCTTATGACTTTGATTAATCAATTTAGTTATCTTATACCGTTAATCCACTGGCACATTCTAGATTGCTTTCATTGCATGAACTAAATGACATCATTCTTTCTGTGTATTTTCTCATAAAATATAATTGTTCATTTGGGTGATCATCCGCGACGGATAATCAAGTAGAGATGGGCGTGGGAAGGAAAATCGTTCCCGTCCCGTCCCCATCCCAAACCCAAATTTTCAATTCAATCCCGTCCCGTCCCGATGCAGACCTTAAATATTTTTTGAGAAATTTAAGGCAGTATTTAGAAGATAATATTTCAATTTATTTATGAAGAAAAGAATTGCTTTAAATAATGCTTACATATATCGGTAGATATTTAACTTCGTAATGAAATATATAAAAACCACACTTCTAGTTTTGATGATGACGGTTATAAGTTAATCAGAAAATTAACAAAAATTTTTCGGAACCTACGGTTTGCATGTTCGAACCAAAATTTACCAATGGTTAAGGTTCGGAAATTTGAGGTTCGAGGTTTTTGGGCTTTGGTTTGGTTCGAACCACCATAGAATAGTTATATAGGTAACCCCTCTTAGATACATTGTAAGACTATAAGACGTCGATTATAATAGACGTGAGATGGGCGCTCGTGTGCTGGATATGGACTTCCTTCATTGCTAGGGTACCGCCCAGACCGCCCTCTAAAAAAACTTGAACATTTATGTCAATTATCGAGCGGTCTAGATGACTGACACAATCGGCTTTGATGGATATCAATTTGAAATAATACAAAAAATATTATGCTATATTTATTGTCATTCACATGAATCAAGAGTACATCACACGCTTAAAAATATGTTCATACATAAACATGCATTTCGGCATACGTAACAGGGCTGCAAACTGGTTATGAACCGAATCGATTTGAACCGGGTACTCCGTCTTTTTTAAAACTGTGAGCCGAACCTTAAGCCAAAACAAAGTTGAGAATATTGCTGAACCTCAAACTGGTCCGAACCTAAATTGTTGGTTCGGTTCAACGAAATTAAAGACATTCTTAAATCTAGGAAATTCTATAAAGACGTTTAAAATAAGCAATCGAAACGCCAGCCATAATGTGCTTTGTATTTTAGATCCTTGATTCCACGCTCAGAAGATGACGAAAGTTATCCCCGCGACTTTGACGCTTACCAATGTGATTTTAAATAGCAAAGCGATTATGCTGGGTTAACATTGCGTCACAGAGAGTCCCATTTCAGTGTCACAGCGCAATGTGAACGGAAAATGCCTTGTCACAGAAATCCTTTGGTGTCTCATTATATATCTGTTACGCCAATGTGAACCATTTTGAATTGAGTCACAGAAAATAGAATAGTAGCAGTATGACGCAGTGTACAGCCAGCATTACTGACATCATCAGAGCCTTTGACGAAATCAAACAACAAACAACTTAAAGCTATTCAGCTCAGTACCTTCGAATATAGTCTAATCAAAAGTTTAGAAATTCTGAATATGTATTTTTTGAATATTAATCACATAAATTACATTTTTATTAACTTTCTGTTAAAGTTGGGCGAAGCAAAGGTTCAAACCAAAACCTTCTCCCACCTACTTACAAAATTGAGCATCGATTGGTGTTTATTCTCCACACTTGGAACTTTTGTTCACAATGATTTGATCAAAAATGCCTTTATGTCTTCGTTTGAAGGTACCGCATTAAATTTGCCATTTAGTTTCCATTCGTGACTTTCTGATTTATCAGTGCTTACATTGTATGTTTAGAATTAAATTTGTCTTCATTGCTTCACTCCTTCTCAGTCAAACTTCTCAAAAACAATAAATGCGGGTTTTCTTTCTGTGTCGATTCTTCTTTGCGCCCAATATTTGGCGGAGTTGCCAATTTAGCTATTTTTCCCCCCAGAATTAGCTATTTTGTAAACTCGAAAGCCGGAAACTATTCAGTTTTGACAGAGTCTGCAATTCTAGATAATAATTTAACATTGTTTAGCTGTTGTAATTGATTCTTTGTGAATTTTTTGCATTTTTAACAGTTAATACTGGTAGGGAAAATAGCTAAATTGGCAACGGCGCTGTGTGCTTCACGCAGTATGTACGACACTTCTGTATGTACGAATGTACACACATGATCATATTAATAGGTACACACATCAACTCTGACTTTAAGGTAACAGAAAACAGTTTTATTCATTGTTTTAAACTTTAAATTTGTTCTCATTGGTTCTTAAACTATTTGTTCTTAATAAAATAAACTTATTTGTAACATAGAATAATAATATAACATAAAAGAGTTCATTTTGTGTTTCAGATACGTTTTCAGTGTGATCATAATAATAGGTACACTTCATGTGTTGGTAAGAAAACAAATTTTAATTTCCATTTTGTGTTCTTCTTTTAGGTAAATTAGTATTTCCTAACTTAGTATCCAGTGTATCCACCTCTATTTTTGGCCACTACTGCTATTTTTTTTGGCATACTTTTAATAAGAGCCTGGCAAGTCTCTACTGGTGTCTACCACAGTTTTTGGACTCCTTCCCATAATTTTTGTTTATTTGAAAATGAATGCTTTGCCAATTTATTTTTTAAGTCTCCCCACAAGTTTTCAATGGGGTTAAGGTCGGGCGATTGGCTTGGCCACTTCAGAACGTCAACTTTTTGGTCCTCGAAAAATTTAGATAACAGCCTTGATGTGTGTTTAGGATCATTATCTTGCTGAAATACCCAACGTAATGGCATATTTTCTTCAGCATAATCTTGGTTTCATCGCTCCATAATATGTTTCTCCATTTTTTCTCCCCGGTGCATCCTACCCAGTCTTTGTGGTCCCTTGCAAAAGTTTGCCTCATGGTGATATTTTTTTTGCGCATAAGTGGGACTTTTTTGGCAATTCTTCCTGGTAGGTTGGCATCTTGTAGTCGTCTTCGGATAGTTGGATCACTAACTGAATTCCCAATTTCGGCTGCAATAGCCTTCGATGACTTAAATGGGTCCTTTTTGCTCAAAGTTACTATGTAGTGGTCAAGGGTTTATGTTGTTTTTGTGGCCTTCCACGGGTTTCCTGTCTTGGTTTTCTTTCTAATGCATTTTTAACAAAATTATGAGACCTGTTCATTAATTTGGCGATGGCCAAAGTAAAGATTTGCTTCCTTTTCTCAGACTATAACCCAATCGAGCTTCTTCTTTAGTACAATGAGAATTTCGACCCATTTTTTCTGAAAAAAATAATTATTTAATTCTCTGTATTGACAGGAGCTATACTTAATTTGCCTTTAGTTACCAAAAGATCACTGATTACAAAATTATTCGCTTGATACTTGTGAGAAACGGAGACTGTACCTATTATTATGATCAGGCGAAATGTGTGGTGGACTCGCAATTTATAGAAAAGCTTTGATATACGGGGCAGCCCCTCTTTCAACTCTTTGGCACAGTGTGGCCAGACATTGACAACAACAAAAAACTAAAAATTAAAAAGTTGTCAACACTAAAAGAACGAAAAAACCATCTATAATTAAAAAATTCCGGTGTGTACCTATTAATATGATCAGGTGTGTATATACTTCTGTAATATAATATATTACAAATGTATATCTTTGACTGGTATGTGTATGTAATATAAATTACACATAAATATGACGGTATACACAAATAGGTAGGCAAAGATCTATGTACATTAGATTGGACCTCCTGATTATCAAGTTTTTAAGGATACTCACCCCACTATCTGAAGCTTTTGGTTGTATAATGTGCGTAAAGAAAACAAACAAAAAAAAAGTCGAGATTTAACGGGCGCGAATAGGCTCTAAAGTATTTGTGAAAAACTCATATTATCACTTAATTGTTTCATTTAAAAATAGTCGGCGTTGATTTCAATTAATATTTATTTCGAATTCCAAAACCAAAAAGAGAGCTTTAATTTACTGGATTTATTTTTATTTATATGTGCGAAATCCTCAAACTAATCCTTTATTTATCTCTTATTCTTGATCAGCATCAACTGCCGAGCCTTAAGGAACGCGTGTTATCAAAAATTGGGCTCCCTTCCATTCCAAAACCATGTTATATTTTTCATTTCTTTCAATTATTTATGTACTTTTAAAAACATCATTAAATAAATATCAAAATAATTTACATTTTAAGACAATTTAAAAATATAACTGATTACTGAAGAACGTTAAGCTAATACAGAGGATGGTAGGGACATTTACTTCTAATACAATTTAAAAATATCCATTCGGAGTAACTTAAAGAGTGTGTGTGCATCGTTATCACTCGATTGCATTGGTATCATCATCAGCTGCATCATTGCTAAGTGCTCTGTGGCGGTGTCAACGGTGTCCAGGTATCTGCGCTAACAGTGGCCGTAACCACTGAAGTGGGCACCACTGTAGATACACTTGCTGCACCACGATCTACTCCATGCTCCAGTGAGGAAGATTCTAGCTTAATATCGTTATGCACGTTCTTCAGGCTCGCTGTGGCCGCACACTCCAGGGTAATGACCGAGTTTTGCTCCTCGGTTGGTTTGTGCCTTGTTGACCCCCACTGGCTCCAACGGATGGGAGGCGTAGCTGTGTATTATAGAGTGCGATTCAAGAATGGAATCATTAAAAAAGAGTTAAATGCATTAAGTTCGCTCCTCCCACTTACCCAATCTCCAATGGAATTTACTCCGGCTGGTAGAAGGCGGCCGCAGCAGCATTCTGATACAATCCGTACTCGGTTCCGGTGCCATTAAGCCAACCACTGTTGGGATAGCTCACGGCCGTGGGTGCGTGGGTGCGTGTGGGATGGTACACCTGATGCGTGGGTACCGCACCGTATGCTGTTTGTGGTGAGCTCGAGGCTCCAGCACCAGCTGCACTGGCTGCATACAAATCCGGCTGGGCGATGTTATACTGATGACTATGTGGCGTCAGATGGTGTATGGTATAGCCAGGCGAAGGGGTTGTATAGCTGGCAGAGCCATTGGGCGCAGGTGAATTGTGGCTCGATGCAAAAGGTGGGCAAGAGTCTTGACCGGATTTCACTTTGAAGCTGAGGCTACTCACATAGATTGCGACTGCTGCACACATTCATGGGCATGGGACCGGGAACACTAGTGGGATTCCAGTAATTTCCATTGGGATACAAGAACACCGAGGCAGTGGATCCTCATTCTGATAGGCGGTCACCGGTATGAACTGCATTTCAGGAAAGTGATAGGTCGCCACCTGATGTTTCTCCTTACCTATGCGCATGTATGTACAGAAGCACACGCGGTTCGTACTTGTGCAGGGAGTTTAGCATGATCTGTTTGAGATGTAGTAAAGGATTGACATGGAGAATTTGCTGCGGTTTGATTTGTGTTAAGTAACTCACATGACCATTCCCATTGGTTTTGTTAGTCAGCTTCACCTTGGCAAATGAAATGGGCTCTTTCATCCAATGTGCTTCATAATTTGGTGAATTTAGGTACTTGAGTATGGATTTTGAGGGTGGAACTTCTGCCTTGCTACCGGGTACCTGAGCCATAGTAAAAATTTTGAATTGTAACAAAAAATGCTGAATTCTATTTGGATATCCCTAATAAATTCTCAAACGTGAAATTTTTGCACCTTTTATGTACCCTAAATTGTATGACTCAACGAACAAATATTGATGAATGATGTTAAATGTGTTCTACTTAGTGCGAATTGGGTGATAGGAATCATTGAATTGGGAGTGACTCAGGCTTCAGATTTTCGGAATGATCAGTGGAAGAAAATGCAGTTGTTTTCTGAGAAGTTTCATACATACCCATTCGCCATTGACGTACTTCGAGCGATGTGTGTCGACCTGTACGAACTCCAGATAAACCTCATACATGGCAGCCGGATCCAGGCCAGAGGCACTGATTCTTAGCACGGGAAACATGCGTCTGGAAAAGCAATTATAACAGTTAGAAATGGTCAACATTGAGGCCTGCCCTTCGAGTGCATGATCATTCGTTCGCTTTAGGATTGCGTAGCAGGCAAATATTGAAACGCCGATGCTGATGCGCGCTGTTCCACAACAATTAGTACAAGATGGCCGACTTCGTCGTCGCAGTGGTTGTTGCTGGGCCGCGTTAATTAGCACCTAAACCTGGCCAGCTTCGACTCTCGGCCCGGTTCCAAGTTCTAAAACGCGCGTTTTGCATGCTCGTAAATTGGTAAATATTTTTAGATATTTCGACAAATGCTCGCATGTAAATAAACGGACTGACGCTACGGACTGCACGGACTTTAGAAACGTTAACGCTTCATTATAACTGGCAAACTGAACAATCATTGCAGCAAAAACAAAAGCGCAAAAAAAACAAAACCCATTGCCAATTTGCATAGGAAAACAAAACTGCGCCGCCATGTTAGCCACGTTATCCGCCATTTAACACATTTGGCAGTGGAACAACTGCTGCTCGTTGCCGCTGACTCACTCACCTGCCATTCTTGGTGACGATCATCTCGTTGGTGAGATTTTGAAAGCGCAGCCACAGCTCACGATCATCCAGTGAAACGCGCAGATTGCGATCCAACTCATTGGGTCCACCAATGACACGATGGCCGGCATTGCCATTGCTAGCAACACCACCCACTAGAACATGTCCTAGACCATGTCCATTTCCATGACAATTGTGGTTTCCATGCTGGAGCGATCCATTGCCACCACCTGCCGCCGCCACATTACCATTGAGCCCGGTTTTTGGATCCACGGCGGACAAGATATGCGATGTGGTCATCTCTGCTGCAAAAAAGACAGAGAACAAGGAAACACGCCTGTAAGCTAAACGCTTCATAAAACTGAGCTGTCAATAACGCAACAGTCAACACTTTTTTAAGCACAGTGGGTCCAAAATGCATCTTGCTAAATGTGTATGCTTATTATACTCTGTACCAAAGGTACACAGAGTATATTAAGTTTGTGCAAAAGTATGTAACTGGGAGAAGGAATCATTTCCGACCCTATAAAGTATATATAAGGTTGTCAAAAAAGTCTTGCGGCATTTCAGCAAGCTTGTCTTTGCAAGCGCGTAGTTCTAGTTGTATTCCTCGCATCGGTTCACGCTAGAGCTTTTTGGAAAGCTCTTTTCTCTCGCTAACACGTGTTTGATTTATTGTTGTTTGTTTTTAGTCGTTCGTGAGTTATAGCGTCGCAAACATGGAGCAAAATTAAGAGAAAATACGGCATATTTTACAGTACTACTACGATAAAGGCAAAAATGCATCTCATGCTGCCAATAAAATTTGTGCAGTTTATGGACCCGATACAGTTTCCATTTCCACCGCACAACGATGGTTTCAACGTTTCCGTTCTGGTGCAGAGGTGATCGAAGATGCGCCACGGTCCGGAAGGCCTGTCGTCGAAAATTGCGATAAAATCGCTGAATTGATCGAAAGAGACCGGCATAGTAGCAGCCGTAGCATCGGCCAAGAGCTGGGCATGAGTCATCAAACCGTTATAAACCATTTGAAGAAGCTTGGATTCAAAAAGAAGCTCGATGTATGGGTGCCACACGACTTGACGCAAAGAAACATTTTTGCCCGTATGGATGCATGCGAATCGCTTCTGAATCGCAACAAAATCGACCCGTTTTTGAAGCGGATGGTGACTGGCGATGAAAAGTGGGTCACTTACGACAACGTGAAGCGCAAACGGTCGTGGTCGAAAAGCGGTGAAGCTGCCCAGACGGTGGCCAAGCCTGGATTGACGGCCAGGAAGGTTCTTCTGTGTGTTTGGTGGGATTGGCAGGGAATCATCTACTATAAGCTGCTCCCCTATGGCCAAACGCTCAATTCGGACCTGTATTGCCAACAACTGGACCGCTTGAATGCAGCACTCATGCAGAAGAGGCCATCTTTGATCAACAGAGGCCGAATTGTCTTCCATCAGGACAACGCCAGGCCACACACATCTTTGGTGACGCGCCAGAAGCTCCGGGAGCGCTCGGATGGGAGGTTCTTTTGCATCCACCGTATAGTCCGGATCTCGCACCAAGTGATTACCACCTATTGCTGTCCATGGCGAACGAGCTTGGTAGTCGGAAGTTGGCCACAAGAGAGTCCTGTGAAAATTGGCTCTCCGAGTTTTTTGCCCATAGGGAAGCGAGCTTCTATAAGAGGGGCATTATGAAGTTGGCATCTCGTTGGAAACTCGTCATCGAACAAAACGGCGCATATTTGACTTAAATCGCATTATTATAACCAATTTTATGAACAATTGAAAATTCAATAAAAATACCGCAAGACTTTTTTGACAACCTTATATATTCTTGATCAACATCAACAGCCGAGTCGATATAGCCATGCGCAGATCTCAGAGATGGTAAGAGATAGAGCATTGACAAATATGAGGCATATATTTCTTATACTTGCAGGCAGATCAAGTGTATTTTCATTTTTTTGCCACGCCCCCTCGTTCCCCCACAATTTGGAAAAAACGTCATATCTCCCACAGTTTCGTAGATAGATGGTTCTTACCTTTTAAAGATATTTGAGAATCAATATTATTTATCGATTTGCTGAAGAAATGATAAAGATTGGATGAACGATACTCTAGCTATGAGCAAAAAACGGTCAGTTAACACCCCCCACCCACCACCAGAGCATTCCATTCAACAAAGGCAATCTTAGTGAAAGAAAAACTTAAAGAGGAGCGTATAACAACAGTAAATATTGCACGATAACCGCGTGATTCCTTGTTACGGAATCGAACGACTTTCTCACTTCTTTTTAAAGAAGTTTGAAGCTTTCGCGGCCCTTTTCAATGCTTGACAATCTGTCAGAATATTTGGACTATTTTCTATCTCTGAATTCGATAAACTATATTTAGAATCGTATATGGGGTTTAATGAAATGTTTTTGATTTTAGTCAAAGATACATCTGGCTAGCTCAAGGTCTATGGTTGAGTTTAATTCTTTATTAACAACACAAATCAACAGATCTTAATTACAACATTTTGGAATAGTAATTGGGTATGTCAGAATCGTTAAAATAGAGCCTTCTTAAAAGTTCTATGATCGTTAAAATATTATTTATTGTTCAAAGATTGTTTACTCTTCTTATTAGGATCAACGCAACCTCTCCAGAACCAGTAATCATTGTTTTTGGAATAAGTTGGTTGGAAAAGTGGACACTGTGATCACTGAACGCTGATCACTTGGTCATTTGATCAGAATACTTAATGCAAACTTTAAGGCGCAAAAAATGATGGTTTTTTGTAAGCTTAAACGTAGTATATATGAATAGAAGGGGGGGTCGATTTGTATGGGTGGTAAAACCTAACAAAGTGTATAGCAAAAACGAAATCTACGTTCAATTCTAAGAAAATTTCATCAAGAAACCAGGGATATACAACGAATTCGTTGTCAGCGCAAATCAACATCAAATATTTATGTCAAAACCAAGTAAGATAGTCGGAGAAGCCCGACTATAAGAAAGAGAAACCCGATGTTTATTTATGTGTGTGTGTCTGCTGCCGTGAATAGCGAAAAGCGTTCGGCCACTGTGAGCGAGGCGAGTGCTAACTACGCGGAAACAACATTGTTATTGCTTTTTAATTTGCCAGAGACATAGGAAAGAGAGAAGAGAGTCACATATGATGTTGTTGTTACAGGTCATGACGAGCCAACAACAAAACCTTAGCTCGGAAAGAAAGAGAGGAGAGCACGCCGTATACCGTATACGGGCGAGCTATTCCATTGCGCAAAACAACAACGAGTGCGTGGCTTGCGAAATAGTCTTGAGCACCCCTGCTCTACAAAGTACGAATTATCTATCTACAAAACTGTGGAAGATATGACATTTTTTATGAATTGCGGGGGCGCAGAATTAATTTCAAATTTAAATTTCACTCTTTTACCAATGTGCGCGGGGCATTACATCAAAAGAGGCGATGCTTTATACTCGAATTTTTACAACACTGTCCCGGGCACATTAGAAGAATACCCCATCCCTTTCAGCTTTCTTGTCGGCTTTTAATTATATTGCACACTTTAGCTATGCCCGGCACTGAGAAGTCTGAGACTGCGTCTCAGACAGAGATGCTGGCTGACTGGCTGGCCATAAACAGCGGGCACCCTTTTTTTTTTTTTTCTTTATGGCCGCACGGCATCAAACACCTCTGTTTACCTCGGGGTCGGGCAAAGGGGCAACGGGCTGGCCATTTCCCAAAGCGGCAAACCTTTCAAATCTCTCTGCGTCGGTGCAGGATGATGATGTCTAAATTCTGGTCTGGTACCGAAAGTGTTTCTCGCAATGTTTTGTAATCATAAATTAACAAAATGTATTAATTGTTTTGTTTGTTTTTATTGGGCCATGAATTGGAGGCTGAAAGTGCCGACGGCATCTCAAAACATATTCAAAGTGGATTGTTCTGGTGGGATTATTGATTTATATGAAATCTCGTAAGTGTCATTCATATTTGTTAGGCATTCAATTGGGGGGTGTCAAGATAACAGGTTACCCAATCAATCAGCCTGCAGACCCAATTTCCACCCACAGCAAAACTATATCGTGTTTCTTTCTCATCAAATTGACTCTCCCAGTCTCGCGGTGTCGTTGTCATCGTTGTTTCTTCCTTCCCTACCCCATTGGGTATTGGTTATGCGTTTGTAACTCTACACATTCGCCTATTTGTGTTCCACATCAACCACTCCATCTCCATTTTCATTTCCATCACTAAACTTAATGAAAAGCTGTTTTTGTATGTCGTCGGAACGCGCCTGTTGGTGTGTGTCTCTATGTACTTTGACTTTTGATGGCAGCCATGGCGGTATTTGGGCTCAATCTCCCAGCCCCATACCCCCTACTCCCCGATACCATTCATTTTGTTTTGTTGGTTTTTGAATGAATTCGTGACTTTGATATTTACCCAGACTCTGTGAGAGGTGTGTTTTCTCATGTTTTTTTTTTCCGTTTTGTGTTTGAAATATTCACGCTATTTTGGTATTGAACTGAACCTTTTATAATAAGTATGGCACGCTATTCAGGTGTATTTACATATATCTAAATTCAAGGTACAGCACTTAGAAAAGATTCCTTTGTACATGAAGCACCACCCTAAGCGGTTCTCCAAACAGTTTGAGAATATTTCGATAGCTTTGACATTGAGTCTATGCTTGGATTTGAATGGAATACAAAAGAATTGATAAACTTAGTTAATACATTTTAGTTATAATTACGGCAATTGACAG
Source organism: Lordiphosa magnipectinata (assembly GCA_037044535.1). Classification (NCBI taxonomy): domain Eukaryota; kingdom Metazoa; phylum Arthropoda; class Insecta; order Diptera; family Drosophilidae; genus Lordiphosa; species Lordiphosa magnipectinata. Next base: position 210,005 of record JBAMBO010001666.1, on the reverse strand, counting down.
TTCTCAAAACCGGTGCAATTCCTAAGACAAATCTAAGCTTTCTCCAGCCATCACCTTTCTCCAAAACTACAAATTCTGTATGGGTTGTTTATGAACAAGTTAACGAGAATAAGCTAAACAAGCTTATCTTACACTAATCTTTTTTATTCAGTCACTCATTATTTCAGAAGGCATTGCTTAATAGCTTATTGTTCAGTGACAGCTGATTCAGATGTGCGCTTGATTCAGTTTAGTTTCTCTTACTTATGGCCACCATGCCTTGACTGAGGAACTGATCAACTGACTAACTAAGCAAGTAAACAACTGAGCAATAAGTACAAGTAAAATAACCTCTAATAAATTCTAAAACATGTTGCAAATATAAAATATGAAATACTTAACCAATTGTTTCATTTCTAGAACATTTCGATGCCAAATTTTAACACAAGCTTCTAAAATATATTGCGCATCGAAGGATTTTTCTCACCAATGAATATTTTTTTATAATTAATTTAAGGAAAAAATTTGGGTGTGAAAAGGCTGAAATTTATCCACAAATTTTTATTCTGTTTATTTCTTCAATTAATTAACAAGTTTTTAAATACTTTAAAGAAATCCGTCAGATCAGAGATATCGTGGTCACAGCTAAGCCTTTTTTTTTTGAGTGGAGCTCCTGGAGATCAGCTGTAGCAGCTATCAAAATTATAATTTTTGGAAATAAAATATGTTAAAATACAGTTAAAAGCAGAAATTAAAATAGTAACCGAAACCGTAACCATTTACTACTTAAAAACGCTTTAAAATTTGTAACCGAAAATAAATTTTTTTTATAACCGTAACATTAAAACTTTTATTAACATAATCGGTTATGAGTTCCAAAACAGAAATAAATATATCGGCTTATATTATATATATTATTATATTATTATCGGCGTAAATTTATTTGATGTATGTACAATGAACATTATCCATACATATATGTTTAATCTGTTGCTAATGAGCGATCGAGAAAGAGAAATCTTAAATCCAATTTTCAAAGGGATGCGAAAGATAATGTCAATCACCAATCAGGCCTTCTTGCTAAGGACATTCATAAAGAGATCGAAGGGAAAGACTTCCAAGTTCTCCTGCACCACTGATAACAGACGCTACATGGTTAAAATGGTGAAACTCTTGGGTCTAGAGCAGGGATGTTCAAGCCCATTCCTCAAGCCATGCATTCGTAGTTTTGCGCAGTAACGTACAGCCTTTACGGGCTTCGTAATGCAACTGCAATCTATCTTTCCGAGCGAAGGTTAGCCACCCACACGACACACAAGCGAAAGTTTTGCGAAGAACATAATTCGTATTTTGTTTAGTTTTAGCGAAACTCTTTGCGAGTTCCCTTTTATCTAGCTTTTCTCTGCAGCTGGTAGAAAATGTAGCCGCTTTGCCGTCGTTTGCTGTACTTTGACTTTGCGTTTTCAGTATGTATTTGAAGCCTTTATACTTAGGCCGGCGTCATTCGAATTCGGCTTAGCAAACTGACGAGCGTCAATCAATTAATCTGTAATCAATTATGGTTTTATGTAGTTTAAGGGTTCATGATTGTTTTTCAAAAATTTACAATAAATTCTAGTTTTATTAAAAAAATTAATTTTAGGAACGAGTGAAATTGAAACTCGTTAAACTTTCGCATCAACATTCGCGCGCGAATTCTCTTGCAAATGTTCGCCTTCCACAAACTGAGCGACACAAGTATCATTAACGAATGTCTGGCGAATTCGTAAACGAAGGTTTTGTCCGTTTTTCATTTGCTTTTCGCTATTCAAGCCTACACACACACACACACACAAACAAAAATCATTTTTTTTTTCTTTCCATTTTCTTAATTAACGCGTCCGTTAGCTCATTCTCTTCACCCCTGGTCTAGAGGATGAGGGCGTTGATCATTAAGACGATGACGGTCTTGCATTCATCAGTGAGTTCTCCTTTCATTTGAAGTGATAGGTAAGGGACTTGATGAAAAAAAGGGACGCATTTTATAAATATTGCGTGCTTTCAGGAGTTAGATGTGTTGCCTATACCCTTCAGTAAGCCGTCAACGCAATTTCAAAAAGCCTGGAATCGAAACCCGAAACAGAATAAGGTTAATAACCGAAACCCATATCCCACAACCGTAATATAACCGTAATCCAGTAAAAAGCGATCGGCCAAAACTGTAACCGCAACCCTAACCGCTATTCGTTTCAGTTTTAATCTCTCTTTAAAAGTCACCTTAATATGTGTACAAATAATGGAACCATATGTGACTAATGCACTAAATTATAAGAAATTCTTGTAGCATTAGGAAGATCAAATAAACTAAACTAAACTAATAAATTTAAAGGTCTTCTTAGAAAAAATTGTTGAAAAATCGCTTTTTTGCGCCATTCAACTGTATGTAACCCCTTAAGCATAGCATATATGTCGAATGTTCCATTCTTGTCGAGCACCTAGCTCTTACCATCGGTGTGATATGAGCGTTTATACGGAATAGAATATATAAACTTTATGGAGTTAAAGATGCTTCTTTCCGGCTGTTACATACTTTTGCACTAGCCCAATATAATCTGGGTACCTTTGTTAAAGTATAAAAAAGAAATTAAAAGTTTAAGTTGTGCTTCTACAACGTGTACAAATTGATGATACATGCCACGTTGGATTGTTGAAATTTATGTTATTTTTTGGCAATGGACGAACAATTTACTCGTTATTTGAATGATCTACATGCTATTTGCCCATCATTATAAATGTAATCAAGCCAAGTCCCTCTTCCACGCCTTTCAAAAGTGCCTGATCTTCAAAATGGGATGGTCGACCTTAGTAACTGTATACAAAACTTTGCTCCGCCATATGACATAAAACACACTCATTGTCTTGTTTTAAATAATAACAACCACGTACGGTTCAAAGAGTTTTCTTCCACCAAATGCTTCCGTTTTCATATTTGGTAATTAAATTAAATAAAAGTATCTGTCTTACATATCTTTGGTCACTTTGAATCCATTTTCTCTTTCATCAATTCGCATTAAATCTCCTTGTCTCAGTTTCATTCAATTGCACCTCAAGTAGTCTAAACATTGATAATCTTGTTAACAAATCCACAATGGATTGTCCTTTATTTACTTGCCACAGGATATTCAGTTTTGTCTACATTTCGCACCTTCAAGGGACGCCCTTACCCTGTGCTTCACTGCCTGCTGCTGGCGGGTGGCATTCGATAGCCACTACATTGGTAGCTTATCGGAAGCGATTAAAACAAATTTGCTAAATTTCACACTCCACTTCACATGAAAATAAACCAAACAATCAAAAACAAAAAAAATTTAAATAAAAAAATTTTAATTTAGTAGCCGCAGTGTGAGAGGCATTCGCGCACCTCTTTTATTTAAATTTTTCAATCGATATTCAGAGCTGTCGGAAGTGTCACTAACGTCCCTTCTTAAGCGCCACTAGTGGGCGTGTCCGTCAGACGGTGTCACACTTTTGTTTTCTGCACACTTTTGCCGCCCTGCTCCATTGACGTTGATAAACGCACTTTATGAGTCGCGTACTAAAATTTTGTACAAACTGTAATTAATTAGTAAGCATTTGTCAAGTACTAAACGCCACCCGGTGACTTGGCCAGGCCGCTGACGGTGGCAGTGCGGGGGCTGCTGGTTTACGAGTATCTTTTGATTTGTATTTAATAGGATAATTTTCACATGGTTCGTAATTGGCTGCTGCTTCTGTCGCTTCTGTTGCTGTTGGAGCGATTAAATGGCCTGCGGCTGTGGCAAATTCTTATGTCCCTACTAATTTGCGTGTGAACATGTTACGCCTCCGGCCCATAGTCCACACTTCCTTTCAGAAGTCGCGTGGGCTGCTGCTGTTTTATACTATTAGAGTTATTATTAGGATCATTAATATGAGATTTTGTCACTTGCCGGATTTTGGGCAAGTCTCTAGCGGTGGCGTTTCAGTTGTTTTTTTTCTTCTGCTTTTGGGCAAGTGTCAAAATTTTTGTTTTGTGAAATTTCTCCTGCTATTTTGGAGGTTTATGTTTAGATTTAGTATTTGATTTTCACACATTTGTTTAAATAGGCTATCCAATTTGATGTATGAATGAATTTTAGTAATTGTGGTGCAACTTAGGGAATCCATAATGGGGGATTCGACATTACCAAGTAAAAGCAATGATCATACTCGAAATTACCGAACAGAACCGGTTAATTCAAAGTATAGAATGTACATTTCCGCAAAAATGGGAAATAGAAGCGAGACAGAGCCAAGACAACTTTGGCTGAAAAAAACTACTTTCAGGATGCTATTGGAACTTATTTGATTTCGCACATTTTTAAGGCTCGAATGGAAATCTTCCAGCTGAGCTACAGACCTCACCACCAGAATGAAAACGTGAAGAAACACAACTCTTTCTGGGCATATTCCCCATACTACAGGAGCGGAGAATGGCCTACCTGGGAAAACTAAGGCTAACTGAGGATGAATGTCACACGGTGCTAAATGGAAGGAACTGGATGGATTTGGCTTTATACATAAGGCACGCTATGAAATATAGGGATCAACTTATGCACCAGTCTTTATAAATATAATTCTTATGATGATATCCTTATGAAATGAAAATAAATTTTAAATACCAAAATTAAATGTATAAAAGAAAATATGTAATTAATATTTAAAGCAAAACGGTTTAAGGCTAACGGCAAATTGTCATGCCTATGATAAGCCCGAATAAATACCTACTACTACTCTACAATACATAAATATTGTTTGGTAGTGCTTAAACAACATATTTATCATTATTTTTATGGCCTTTTATGATTCAAGGGTAATTTTCAAAAGGAGGTATCCCGTTTGCCAAAAAATAAAACATGAAGCCCGGAAAAATGAAGTGCAAACGATCTCAAAAACTCGTCTGAGTTCGATATATTCAATTCAAAGAAGAATATTTTAATTTTAAGCTCGTTTCATGATTTTTAAATCCCGTAGACTTAAAATGAACCTTTTATTATGTTTTATTACTTCTCTTATGAAAAATGTACAAATCAATCTTAAAAGTTTTAAAAACAAAACGAATTTAAATTCAATTACGGTCTTATCTAAATGTAGAATAAATTTTTTTTCAGTTTTTGTTTGACACGGTTTGTCATATATATTTATTGTAAAAGAAGTCGCATCTACGTATGCATTTCTCAGAGTAACAATTTTCGGTGAAGTTTGTTTAAGACTCGAATTTGTGCCAAATGGTCGTAGTACGGAAATCCTTGGTGACTGGAATTTATTTTAATGTTTGGGTTAGCGGCAACCGGCAACCGGCATTCCCTTGTCCATCTCTAATTCATACCTACACAATATACATGACACAACGCTATAGGCCCATATCAGATAATAATAGTACTATGCATCGACACAATTATTTTTTGAGCCTTATGTCCTAGTCAGAGCTCGTAAAATATGGTCAACCAATTGTTTCTATGCAGTCTGCTCACCGAAATAACAGGGTCACATTTAACAGACACGCTAAGCTCTCTCTCTCACTCAACAGAGCACTTGATTTTGTTTTTCTCGTGTTCTCTGTTTTATAGTTTTCAATGACACAACCCCACGAAGCTGTCTTACAATAACAGATTGATGCGGATAATTTCATTTGGATCTCAACAGCTGAGCAACTAAGCGAAACGAGATAGGTGTCAGTGATAAGTGTCTTTTGAACACTAGAACAACTAGATCTCAGAGACTAGAAGAGCTAGAGCAAACAAATTTGTAATGAAGACTCCTATTGTCTCCACCCCTTGTAGATTGATGGCGCCACTACTTTGAGCATTTGCTTCCCAGTTTGTTATATGGCAGCTATACGATGCGTTCATCTGATTTTGATCGAGCTCCTTAAAATTGTGTGGAAACTGATAATATTCACAACTCGAAGGTATAAAGAAGCTACCATTGAAAACATAAAAGTTTTTCTCACTAGAACTACTTTTTCGACCGATAGTTCCTATGGCAGCTATATGCAATGGTCATCCGATTTGGATCAAACTTGGTAGAATTGTGCAGTAGCATATAATATTGATTAGTGACAAGTTTGGGAGTGATAGCATTGAAAACAAATAAGTTTTTCCTTCTAAGACTTTTTCTCAGACATATCATTTGTATGGCAGCTATACTATATAGTTGTCCGATTTTCATAAAACTTGGTGGAATTATGTAAAAGCATAGAAAACTTATAAATACCAGGATTGGGGACGATTGCGTTGAAGACAAAAAAGTTTTTCTCACTAAAACTAGTTTTTCGACCTTTGGTTCCTATGGCAGCTATATGATATAGTCATCCGATCCGGCCGATTTCGACAAATGCGTAGCGTATTTGTACCAAAAGGCTTTGTGCAAAGTTTGGTTAAGATAGCCTTAAAACTGACGGAGGAGATAGCATAAAAAAAGACGGACAGAAGGACGGACAGACGGACATGGCTATATCAACTCAGCTCGTCATGCTGATCAAGAATATATATACTTTATATGGTCGGAGATGCTTCCTTCTATGCGTTACAAACATCTGGACAATTTTAATATACCCTCTACAAGGGTATAAAAATGTCGAATAACTGCCACAATTTTTAAAATATCGATCTTAAATTTAAAACTTACATTATTCGCAGTATCTGTAATCCCTGAAATGTTCATATAAATAGCCGAGTTAAAAAATGTTGCATACTTTTCGGCTTCCCACCCCCTCAGGAACACAGAAAGGCTAGTAAACATTTCTTTCCATGAGTAAAGGTTATATTGAAGTCGGTTAGAGCGGACTTTAGCTTGAAACTTGTAAACGGTTCGATGAAACAGATTTGTCACTTATGTGGTTCTTTGAATTAGTTAACTTATAATTGATCATCTTAATAAATTTTTGGAAAATTTGGTATGCAGAACTGATTTACTACTTCTACAGAATCTTTTGAGCGTAGTAGGCCGACGGAGATGAAAACGCTTTTAGTCTCTCATCTGAAAAGAATCACAGGTCGTAGGACAGCTACCACAATAAGTCTTATGGGTGTTGACGCTTAAGAGCAAATATTCCCGGAGATTTCGGTGATTCAAAAGTAATACTCCAAGACAGAAATGGGAGATGCAGCTACTTCTATAAGGTGTTGCAAAGGTTGAGCCTGTAAAATATTTAATTTGCTTAATTCTTCCCCAGCTTTTTTAAACTTTTCTTTAAAGCAAAACTTGTACAGAAAAAGATATGATTAGATAGATCAAAGGAGCGATTTCTTGGGACTATTTTATCATTTCTGTATTAGGTCATCTTTTCTAGGGAAAATATTTATTGTAATAAGATTTCTTAATGGTCAACTTTTCGATATTATTTCTTTTTATATGAAACTTGTTTGCAACTTACCTACAACGAATAAGGGCGTTCTTTTGGGTAATCCTTTGCAGAATTTCCTCTCCTTTGCAATTTTTGCGACACTCCAGTCACATATCACTAAGTGCTCCAATTTCCAGGCTTACACATTATAACTGACGAGCAGAAAGAATCGATTTTCTTTTCCGTTTTTTTTTTGTTTCGTCGAGTTGTCGAGTATCGCGCAGTGGAGTGTGTTTGCGTTGCCACCGTTCCCGAGCTAATGATCGACGATCGGTGCTAATTTGTTCAACCATCATAAGCTGCGCTTGCCTTCCTCTTTTTTCATTTTGGCCATCTTGTTTATACGTTTGTGGCTCAATGACTGGCTAACTGGTCATTGGGACTTGTGGTATGGCCGTCCCACTCGCACTCGCTCGGTCTGTGGAGTTAGGCCACACCTCCTTACAACCAAGTCCTATCGCTTGCAACTTCTGGACTTGGCAACAGGTAGACCGAAGTGGCGCGTCAGTAACACGTTTTGCCATATCATTCATATCGAGTTGCTCGTTCGGTCAATGGGCTTTGATCGTGATCGCTGAATCTTGACTGGAGTCCTGTCAGCTTATTGAAGCTTCTTTTTTGGGCTCACATGCGTCAAAAATTAAGTGAAACGTGTTTCAATTGCGCACTACAAATCCAACAAAAATATATAAATAAAGGAGGAAACCAAATACCTAACCCACTAATCTCTGTGCTGGTTGGTATCTACCTGGGCACTCAGTCCAAACGCCGACTCACTGGCTTTGATTTGTTTAGACGATCGTTTTGTGTGCTTTTGATTGCTCAACCAATTAAAACTTTGTAGTTTTTTTTCTTCCATCGTCTGTTTGTTGAAGCTAAAACGGGTTTGCCGTTCCAACTTTCAAGCGTTTTACTCTCCAATTTTTGTTAAAATTAAATTTCCAGCTGAATTTCGAGTTATACACATTTAACCGCATACGCCAGTTTGTAGTTGTGGTCAAAATAAACGTATGCAATGGTTGGTGTTTTTATGTTATTTGAGGGTGAAGCAGGTTTTGGGGCAGTCCGGTTTAAATCTGCATTTGAATTCGATTTGGTGTGGCTGGTGCTAACATTTTTATGACTCTAATGAGCATTTGAAATGAAATTAGAACGATATCAAACGGAACATTATACTTAGCTAATTTATGATAGGGTTGTTGTACCATTCTATAATTAAGCTTTCAGATTTCTTATATGTAACAAAACAAAACAAACAATCCAACAAAATATTGTTGGATTTCATACAATCCCATAAGAATGTTTTTATGTTACTAGTTTTAAGTAAATCCTTAAGTTCTAGGACTAATACATCGATGAAGTCGACTTCCGTAGTGTCCAAAATATTACCTTATTTTAGATTTTCGTGTAAGTAATTTCCAACGTTTTAGGGTTTCACGTCGATTTCGATGTCTTGTTATCTGTCCTGGTCCGAAAATGTCCTAAGTTACTTCTGATTAGGTATGTTCGAGAACTACCGTTCAAACAGCAGAATATTTTGGGAATATTTTAAAGCCTGGAAAAAAACATTTAGAAAACTGTGTTACAGCGAAAACATACTTTTAAAATGAGCTAGCATACGCTGCAGAGTAGGTCGAGTATAGCATTGATACAACTCGCGCATGGACCGTGTGTTTGTTTATAGCCTTGTCAATTCCGATAACGACGAGAAGAATCTAATATATTGTAGTTAATGGTTTGACTAATTTAAGGGGGGATTCTAATGTCGAGGCTGTTTTTTGGACCCTTTTAAAAAAAATCTTATTTTAAAACGCAGAGTTTTTCCAATTCTGTTTGTTTTATTGTGTTACAAACAGATTAAAGTAAACAAAAAAATTGTTCTTGTTCGATACGAGGGCTCTTCAAAGAAGTTTTGGCCGTCAAACTGGAGAGTCCAAAAAAAAGATATAGTGCTGGCGGCCATGATTTCTCGTCTCCAGGTTGTCTGAAATTAAAAGTAAAAACGGGGTTATAATCAGTATAGATGTCATTCTGGTCTGAACCTCGAAAAAATTTTCTGATTTTTTTTTTGACAAAATGGCGGCCATCGAAAAATGAAAACTCGATTTTGGGCCCTTTTTTGTAGTTTAGAGTAAAAAAAAAATTCCAAAATTTTTTTTTTAAATTATGATTGAGGTTGAGAGCAGAATGGTGACAACTCTGCGTCGATTTCACTTAGTTTCATCAAAATCGGTTCAGTGTAACTGAAGATATCATGGCCGCCAGTTCGAAAAACGTAATTTTTTTTCAAAAAAATAAATCAAAAATGTAAAAATGCAGTTCGAGAATGATGACAATTTTGCGTCGATTGCATTTTTTTTTTCAAAATCGGTTTAGTAGAACTGTAGAAAAGTGGCTTAGCAGTCCGAAAAAGTTGTTTTCGAAAGTAACCAAAAATATTACAGATATTATATACTTACAGATATTAGTCGGCTAATCGATTAAACGGCTAGTCGATTAAAAATCGATTAATAATCGATATCGATCTGAGGTGACAACATGTTACCATCCAAATTCAAGAACCAGCTTTATTTACTTTATTTACTCAAAAATTACTCGTTTTAGCAAAGACATTGTTCGACAAAAAAGGCTATATCTTCTAAAGTATTTCTGAAATATTATATGCAAAAAAATCGGAAAAAAATTTTGCACATGGTGAATTCCCCCTTAAAGCGATGGCTGAGAAATGCGGCTTTTTTAATTTCTACTCGGCCTAATATTATGTGCTTTTACACAGATTTGCAAATTTTTGTCAAAATCGGATGACTATATCTTACAGCTGCCATAGGACCAATCGGTCGGAAATGAGTCTTAATGGGAAAAATTTTTTTGTTTTCAATTTTATCGTTCTTAAACTCGCACTTCCGTATTCTGACTTTTTGTCTGCTTGTATCTTGGGACTTTACTTGCTACAACTCCCAGCTTTTACTTTATATAAAGTTCTACTAAGGTGCTATCTCAAAACCAGTATGCGGAAATTTACTTTACAATTTATCTTGATTTTTCATTATAATGAAGGCTAAACATTTCGTACTTCATAATGAGTAGCTATTAAATAGGAAAAGTTAAGTTAGTTAAGTTATGGAAAAGCCATATACGTTCACATCTCGAAACTGAGGGCGATGTAGCAAAAGTGATAACAGATTTGTAATCAGGTGAATCAAATTTCTATAAAAATATGCATGGCGTTTGTAGAGATTTTTTCGTGTTCCCTTGTTATCACAGGAAATATGTGAAAATATCTACATGTTTTCTTTCGAGCAAATATGCTATTATTTAGGGATGTCTAAAATATGATCGATATATCGAAATATCGATATTTTTGCCCAAAATGCCAAGTATCATTATATAATATATCGGAAATCTAATATTTTTCGGTAATATTTTTGTTTTGTTGCGAATAACTATTTCTTGTGCTCAAGCTTGTCTCTAGACATGTAAAGCAAAATGTTTAAAAGTTATTTTATTAAAGTTAATGCACAGAAATCGCAATAAAGTTGTAAAGACCAGTGGCAACTCAACTAATATAAAGGAGCACTTATAAGCAAAGCATAAAGATGCTTGGCTGAAATGCTGCCCATCTTTAAAATCGGTAAATGCAAGTATGTATATTTGATTTTGACTTCTGGGAATTTGTGAGAATTTTAATTTACCGTTGTCTACCCTGGATCGGGGCCCATTAAGTTCTTGATGGAAGAGAAAGACGCAGTGCCAGTGCTTTCTGACTTGGCATTGTCATATCTTATTACACCGGGAAGCTCCGTGTCATCGGAACGCTTGGATTCGGCTATAAAATCTTTGTCTAACTATCATTGGTAACTGAATAAGTATTTTTTATGCTTTGTAGTTCGAATGCTCTATTTTGAAAGATGTTGAATTTAAAAAGTAAACACTTCTTTCGGTCCATTAATTTAAATTCATGAATAAGTTTGCAGAACTTCTTATGGAATAAATGAAGAAATAAATATCTTTTGTTAATTTAATGAATATAAATTAGATCTATATTTTTTAAGCGCAGTCAGAATGCAGTTGAATGAAGTCTCAATTACCTCAGTAAACCTGTTCATTGTTAAGATTCGGGTTTTTATTGAAAAATATTCGATAAAATCGATATTTTTTACACCAAAGCATTTATATCGAAATGATATTTTTTCTATATCGTCAAAAATATCGATATACATATTTTTGAAACATTCGACAACCCTACTATTATTCCACTAAAAGGCTGGATTTTCTATCGAAATTTTATAGAAGAGCCAAGTGTCAGCAATAGGACCAGCTCACTTTGTTTCAGAGTTGCCAAATCAGCTTTTTCCCGCCATTTCTAGCTTTTTTTCAAAACCGTACTGCGGGCTGGCTTTTTAAGAAAATTATTTCCGCTTTTTTCAGCTTTATTTTTATTTTTGAGTTAATTGCAAAACTTATAAGCAAATCGAAAGTTTGTCACCTCTGTCAGTCATTTATCGACCCTAAGGGCCACTTCTAACATTCAGAAAACAGTAATCTCAAAGTTCTTGCCAAGTTTACAGATCGATTGACAAAAATGCCTAAAGTTTTCAAGCAAAGTAGTTCAAACGAAGAAGTCAGAAGTCTGGAGGATGAATGTGATACCTCTTTAGTTTACTGATAAATCATTACTGATGATCAATATGTCATCATATTTCTTGTGCATGGATTGTCCCAATCAAAGTTAAACCCGCAGCTGCTTGAAATGGTGGTCCAGTCATCAAAAAACTGAGTTTTCTCAAGAAGCAGTTGAAATATGTATATTCATTATGATGAAGAAACACTACCAACTGAAGGATATTCAAAATTCAGGAAAGACACACAGCTTAACTTGCATGATAAGAATGCAGAATGATGACAGATGATTCAAGCCATTGAATGAATGAATGGAACAAGTAGTTGGTGTAACCGAGTCACAGTCTTCATAAATATGCCGCAACAACTAGGGTCTGCTCCGAGTCGATGTTTCGTGGGCTCCGAAGAGTATTTGGACGTGCTTAGTTTTTTTAATATTTTAATTATGATTTGCTATTTTTAGTTCAGAAACTCTTCTGGTTCGTTTGCGATACAGTTTTTATTTTATAATGCTTAGATGGTTATAAAGAAATAAAATGTTCAATACATTTAAAAAATATGTTTCGTTTATGACAATATTAATATTGTGTGCTAATTAAAATCTATATCGTTGAAAAACATTTGATTTTATGCATTTGCTCTATGTTTTTCTACCCCAAGCAATGACGTATGTAATGAATAAAGAAAGTTCATTTGAAATGATTTAGAAAATATGTAAATTTTTTATATCTTTTTCGTGTTGTCCAAAATCACGCGCTAAGCCAAACATTTTTTTTAATCTTATTTCCAAGTTACCGCCACATGACAATGGACGTTTAGGGTTGTGGAAGAGGAGGTGAAGTCGTGTTTTTGGTACAAATGTTGATCAAGCTATGGAGCTGAAACCCAAACAGCAATACTAACAACAACTACAACAACAAAGAGAGCTGCGAGTAAATGAGAAAAATCAACAAACTTTGAAATTCAATAAAAAAAAAACCTTAGCTGATTGAGTAGAAAAAGCCGCATACCGCATACCGCTCCCAGCCAATACATGCCCATACCATACACATGGCTTAAATCGTTGTTGCAGTTACTGGTCATTCATTAGAGACCACGCGGTTGTTGCAATTTCATTAACCACCCGAAAACCGGACAATTACTGCCTTACTTGGAAATGTGCCAGACTCAACCCATCTACGGCCTTGCCCTAAATATTTACCGCATTGCATTGTAGCCTTGTTTTGTACCGTTTTATGGCAAATCCTTTCTCCGTGCGTTGGCAAAACAATTCGATTTTATGGCCAACCTAAGCGAATTTCCCCGCCTCAATTACGAGACCGTGGGCTGTAAACTCATAAAAGGAAACACGCGATAGGGAACAGGCAGGCGGTCGGCAGGTTTACAAAGGACATGCACAAGGATCCGTGGGTAATTAAACGTCGTCGGGAAAACCCAAATCAATGTTGCACACACGGCGACGGCCAAGTTTGTGTTCGAAGTCTTTCGTTTGTATATCACCGCCTCAACTCGCCCCCGGCGCTGCCTAGAACCCAGCCTCAGTCTCAGCCTCGGGTTAGCTAACATTTGCTCTGTTTACTTGGACCCAGACTCATTTACATACTTCAACCCATCGCTTTGGCCTGCTTGGGTGCAATGTATTTCGTGTTTTCGTTTCGCCTAAGTATGTTTACTTACTCCGCTGCCCCTTTGCCCTGTTCCGTTTTTGCCGTTTCTGTTTGAACTTCGTTTGGCCGCAGCAGGATTTTCACTGGAAGTGAACTGAGCTTTTGAACTAATCGAATGGTTCTGTCTACAGCCAATAGCAAATTTTGGAAATGGTGTTGCTTGGGAAACAAAACGGTTGAGAAAACAAAATGAGAGCTTCGCCATCAAAAACTTGATTCATAAATATTGTGCTTGAAACCGCTTAAAAGTTCTGTTTAATACTTAGTATAAAGTTTTGGTGGCGCTTAAAATGTACAAGGTTGGCCATATTCGACGGAACGATGTTTTTTTTAAAAAGATCAAATTAAACAAAATTAAAAATTATTTAACTGGGTTCAAGTAGATTTGTTTACATCACTTTTTGAATATGAAATCTGGTAAATGGTCGCCTTGAGTGGCTGTGGATTATTGAGCCCGTTTTGCAGCATTTTCCTTGGTTTTGGCCAACATTATGGCCGGAATGGTGGCTATTTCTTGGCGGATATCGTATTTCAGGTCTTCCAGGGTACTTGGCTTGTCGACCTTTGATTTCAAATAGCTCCACAAAAAGATGTCTGGAGGCGTCAAATCTGGTGAACATTAAACGGCCAGGGAACAATGACCTCAAAAATTCGATTGTAGCGCGGCTTCTGCGTGGTGAAGCGCAATCTTGTTGAAACCAGTAGTGCACCATATGCTTTCGACGATCAATTGACATCAACAAATTGGTTATCATATCGCGATAACGCTCCTGATTGACGGTAACCGTTTGGCTATCTTCATCTTCGAAAAAGAACGGCCCAATAACCATTTTAGTACAAACGCCGCATCAAACAGTGACTTTGGCATTGTGAAGAGGTACCTCTTGAATCTTTTGATGATTTTACAGTGGCACAAATAAGGCAATGTTGTTTACATGTGAAATGAGCTTTATCGGTCATGATGATTTTGTGCCAAAACTGCTCCTTATCTTGAGCCATTTCGATGACTCTTTGGGCCCATTCCAATCGTCGAAACTTATCCGTATTATATATTACATTTTTGTATAAATTGAATCTTGTGCGGCAACAATTCCAAATCAACACGAAAAATGCGCCGTAAAGTGGTTCGAACGTCTCAACCTTGGCCCGTAAGAGTGCCATATTGTCATCCGATCGCCTTGGTCGCTTTTCATTTGGCTTCTTTGGATTAGAAAGAGTATCACCAGTAGTAAATCTTTCGTACAAAAGTTTAACAGTGTTCTTAGACGACGTACTTCTCACTTTATTTATTCTTTAAAATGCATGTTGAGTTTTCAGAAATGACTTGTTTTGTTGAATGTAGATTTCAACAATCTGCGTGTACTGTTCCATGGTAAAAATCAACTTGAACTGACGCACTATGGTCCCAAATCCCAAAAAGCTGGCCAAAAATCGAAAAGAAAGTATTTTTAGGGACTTTTAATGGTTGGAATAGTTGTAGTATTACATCTAGTTTGTATTGCGACCGTCAATAAAGAGAAATTGTCCCTACCTGGCTCAGGTATGAACTCCGTTCGTAAGCGTCGAGCGTGCCTCATCGTTTACTCGTTACGCATCAAAAGTAACACTACGTTCAGAAGCGTATAGAATCGCGAAATGTTAAACGATTTGGATTCTACAAAATGGATTCTATTTCAGAAAATAAGTGCAATTTGAATGTATTGCTCGAAATTGTTATTAACAATGCATGAAATAGTGAGTCATTAATAAAAGTAGAGGTTTTTTCTTGGTCACATTCTGAAAAGTCGTGTTAGAAAAAGAATAAGTCAAAACTCCCATCAGATCCCGCTCTCAGGCAAAATAGAAATTGTTGCTTAGACACTTCTTCAAAACATATCCAAAAATTAGCTGCTGAAAACTGCTGATTCAGTCTCGGTGATGATTTTTGTGCGGTAATGCGTGAATTTTCCTGTAGTTTTTTGTAATTGCGGCGACATAATATATATACACTCTGCTCGGCAGCACTCTCCCCCAATTCACCAAACCAACTTTTTCTAAAGTATTTGGGCCCGCTGAGCATAAAAATCTACATGATATTATGGATAAGCGTATTTTTCGATGTTTTCCGAAGCTACCTCCACTTAAACTCGCATAACATTTTTGTTTTTGCACCGATTAAAAAGAGGTAAAGAAATTATAAAAGAAAAACCTGGCCGAAAGTTCAGACAAAAATGTGATAGGGTGAGTGCTTTTAATGCCAAGGGCTCAAATGTAGAAAAAATACTTCATGTTTTGCTAAATTTAGAAAATCTATCGAAATTAAATGCGAATGAATAAACACAATCTATGTTTTTCTGTTTATGTTTTGTGAATTTTGACTTCGAATTTGTAATCAGCGGCCCCGAAAACCGCCGAGTACAGACTTTCAGCCAAATCAAGTACGTTTTTGAAGAAACTGTCCGCCATATTGGGTCCGCCATTTTGTTTTTCTGAATTTCGACTCCGAATTCGTAATTAACAACCCCGAAAACTCCCGAGTACAGACTTTTAGCCAAATCAAGTACGTTTTTGAATAAATTGTTCGCCATATTGGATCCGCCATTTTGTTTTTATAAATTTTGACTCCGAGTTTGTAATAAGTGACCCCGCAAATCCCTGAGTACTAACTTTCAGCCAAATCAAATACGTTTTTGGAGAAATTTTCCGCCATATTGGATCCGCTATTTTGTTTTTCAGAATTTTGCCTTTGAGTTCCTAATCAGCGACCCCGCAAACCCCCGGGTACAAACTTTCAACCAAATCAAATACGTTTTTTGACTTTTGGCCAGCTTTTTGGTGATTTGGGACCACTGTGTGACGCTTCAAACGCGCTATGTAATTAGTCGATCTGGCAGCGCTTTCAAAAGTCATAGTGTTGCCAGTTGATTTCTTCGAATTTGGCCAACCCTGTACTCACACATTAAAAATTAACGATTCGTTTTTGCTTTTAAATAGGGCCATAAAATATGTGTCATACAGCCATGCTTCCATATTCGCTTTCGCCAAAAATTGTACGATTTGGTCTCTCATACGCATAAGTCGTTAATCGCAAATCGCAAAATTTCGCCGATTTAAAACCGGCTACACATGAGTCCGTGAATTAAAAAGATAATATGAAATGTCGCTAGAAATTAGAAGGGAGGCATCCCTATAAACCAACTTTTTTTTTTAATTCTTTGACTATTTTAGATTGTTTTAGTGGACTCTCTTATGCAAATTGGATTAAACAATTTTTTCCTTCACCCTCTCTAAATCTAAACAAGCAGCAAACTATATTAGTTTGCCTATACAGCGGCTTCTGCCACGTGAAGTGTTGCAGAACGAATTGGGAATGAAACAGAATCGATAACAAAATGTTGCGAATTTTGGAGCACTTAAAATTTAAATTGTACGAATTTATTCAAATCGCAAATTGCAAAAGTAAGTGAAAGCCGGAGCACAGCTGATAACCTTAGAGTTTTAGAATAATAAATACTGGAATGCAAGCCGAACCGCAGCGATTAAGTGTTAATCTGAAACGAAGACCGAAAGCAAAACGGTTCGGGTTTGTCATCACAAGCTCAGTCTCAAGTCTTAAATTTATGACTCAGTCGATATGTTATAGTTAACGATTTACCACATAATACTATTAGAGCAGCGTTGGTCAACGAGAGCGAGGCCAAAAAGTGAGAGTGTATTAGTGTGTGAAAAAAAGCGCCCTGAATTTGCTTCGACCTGACAGTATCAAATGCTAGCCAGCGACTGAAATGGTTTTTGCTCTCTTCTCCTTAGCTTCGACATGCGTTCGGCTCGTATACTTGTAAATAGCGAAATATCTTCGCCCCCAGGGGGTTCTGAGGACCATCGCTGTATTAGAGGGTTATTATTAGCCTAGCGCTTTCTAGGTTTTCTAACTAATTTTAGTACCTTAGTTTCATTAATAAATTAATCTATGTTTTTATTATAAATATTTCTTTAAATTAAACTAATGAATTACCTTTTTTAATTATTCGGAATTTTGGTAAATATTTTACAACAATTTAAACCGATTTTCAAACATCGATTACCTTGATCCAGACGCCAATTTTTGGCGTAAAACATATAATTTAGAAAACCTCTTTCCCATTTCCTAATCCAGTTACTTCTCAGTTGGTTGTCAAACAGAAACCTCTAACAAATCTACTTCAATCGACAAACTACTAAAAAGAATACAGCTTTTGTTCTCTAAGAATGTATCTAAAATATGCAGTACGTTTGGCTCGTGGGCTGGCCGCTCGCTGGTGTCCTAAGCCCATTCAAAGCCGCAGTTTCCATGTGACGCCCGTGATGCGGGATTCGGCTGAGGATTACATCATTTGCAATCACAAGTACGATGCCATTGTGATTGGTGCTGGTGGTGCGGGTATGCGTGCCGGATTTGGACTTGCCGAAAAGGGCTTCAAGACCGCCCTGTTGTCGAAGACTTTCCCCACGCGCTCGCATACCGTGGCCGCCCAAGGTGGCGTTAATGCGGCGCTCAGTAATATGGATAAGGATGACTGGAAGTTCCATTTCTTTGACACAGTCAAGGGTAGCGACTGGTTGGGCGATCAGAATGCCATTCACTATATGTGCCGCGAGGCGGCGGAGGCTGTCCACGAGCTGGATCAATATGGTATGCCATTTTCGCGCAAAGAGGATGGCAAGATATATCAACGACCATTTGGTGGATCGACACTGGGCTATGGCAAGGGAGGAGTGGCTAAGCGCACTTGCGCTGTGGCCGATCGCACGGGTCATGCGCTAATACACACTTTGTTCGGCCAGACGCTGAAGTATGATGACTTGTGCCACTATTATGCGGACTATTTTGTTTTGGACCTGATCATGCAGAAGGAACGCTGTGTGGGCTGTTTGGCCTGGAAGTTGGATGATGGCACGTTCCATCGTTTCATAGCCAAGAATACGATTGTAGCGGCTGGAGGTTGCGGACGTGTTTACTTCTCGACTACAGCCGGATACACGTGCACCGGTGATGGCAATGCTTGGGTGTCGCGTCAGAACCTTCCACTGCAGGATATGGAATTTGTACAGTTTCATCCGACGGGCATGTATGGGGCAGGCTGTCTGATTACCGAGGGAGTACGTGGTGAAGGAGGATTTTTCCTGAACTGCAAGGGTGAACGCTTTATGGAACGCTATGCCCCCGAAGCCAAGGATCTGGCATCACGTGATGTGGTGGCTCGAGCCATGACCATGGAGGTATTGAATGGCAATGGTTGTGGTCCACTCAAGGATCATGTACACTTGCAGCTACATCACATCGATCCGAAGATTTTACGTGAACGCTTGCCGGGTATTATGGTCACAGCCAAGATCTTTGCCAAGGTGGATGTGACCAAGGAGCCAGTGCCCGTCTTACCTACGGTGCATTACAATATGGGTGGCATACCCACGGACTATATGGGTCGTTGTGTCACTTTGGACAAAGAGTGCAAGGATCAAATCATACCGGGACTCTATGCCTGTGGCGAGACCTCTTGCGCCTCGGTGCATGGTGCAAACCGCATGGGTGCCAATTCTTTGCTGGATTTGATAGTGTTTGGAAAGGCTTGTGCCTTGGACATAGCGGCCAACAATTGTCCGGGCGAGAAGCCACCCGAAGTGACGGAAAAAGACACGGAACAATCGATGGATAATTTCAAGAAGTTGCGCAATGCCAAAGGCAAAATACCGACGGCCGTCTTGCGCCTGGAGCTACAACGCGCCATGACCAAGCATGCTGCGGTATTTCGTGAGGGAAAGCTACTTAAGGAAGGTCTATACAAGGTGGCCGAATTGTGCCAACAGTTCAAGGATATCAAGGTATTCGACAATACTCTGGTATGGAATACAGATCTGATTGAGACACTGGAGCTGCAGAATATGCTAGTTAATGCAGTCCACATCATAACTGCCATGGAGAATCGCAAGGAATCGCGTGGCTCACATGCACGCGAGGATTTCCAGAAGCGTGTGGATGAGTTCGATTATAGTATACCTGTGGCTGGACAGGAAAAGAAGAAGATGGAAGAACACTGGCGTAAGCATACCCTGACCTATGCCAAGGGTGATGAAGGCTGTGCAGAGATCAAGTATCGTGAGGTGATTGATAAGACGCTGGATGATAAGCTGCCCTCCATACCGCCAGCTCCGCGTACCTATTAGAAAGGACTTTAAAACATATTATTTGTAAACCTTTGTAACTAGTTTCGTTCGACTAATAAAGATATATAGCAAGTTATCCATCTGGGTTGTTCTTGGTAATTAATCAAAACAAGTCGAGCTACCTGTTCGATTGACTAGCGTCCGGGTCAGAATTTAATTCTGCAAGACCTTGGTTATTGAGCCGAAATATGAGTTAGTTGAGAATATGTGTAAAGAAAGCCATGTTTTTGGGGTCCGCATTAAAAGATTACATATCCTTGTGACAATCATAGAAGATAGCCAATAGCAGTTCAGTGCCAAGAAATGCTCTTGAGGTAAGTCCAAGTATTGAGGTGCTATTATTAGGGTTTACAAAGAATTATTTCCTAAGGGCTTGTGCGATGACGTTGAAGGGAGCCGGAGGTAGCGGAAATGCTGCATATTGAATAAATTCCATCCAAACCGAGCTCATCTCTAAGTCAAAATAGGCAGAAAACGTTTTAACAATCTCAGAACCTAAGATGAACCTAAGACTTAACGATGGATCCACCGAACCGAAGCTTCAGAGCAATTTTAGAGGTTTGCAGCCTTGGTTTTAGCACATACCTAAATGGGGATCAGCTACTCTTCTCAAAGCCGACACCAGTAGCAGTGAATGTGACGTCTGCACAGAAAAAATTTTGTCTTAATTATTAATAATTTCATAAAAAAATTTTCTCTGGGGTGGGTGTGACTCGAACTCGGGGCCCGTGTACTGAAGAACACGATTTGCACGCCATCTCAACTGGCTCGGCTGCCGCGCGGGCAATTGGCAGTAAATGTTACTTGTATTGAATCTGCCCATAAGTAAACACTCATAATTTGTTGAATGTCGCATAAATGTGACCACTGGTAGTTCTCAAGTTCGAATTCACTGATAAATAGTATAAATACTGCAACTAAATTCACTCTTTTACTGACGACTCAGTAAACCAGAAAATAACAACAAAATATATTAACTACTGTTACGTGATAGGTTCTATTTCAATGGTACAATGTTTTTTTACTGCAAGTCGCAGTTTCAAAAACAACAACAAATCAAAACACAGAAATTACGCTAGATTTAACTATATTTGTAAGGGTAATTTATTAATTTATTAAATTGAATTTAAGAATGGGTAGATTTAACCGACGAAAATTTTTTCTGTGTATGGCAGCTATAAGAAGTAGTCATCCGATCAGGACGGTCCCAACATAATAGCAGCGTGCAGTCAAAAGAGGACTCTGTGAAAAAGTTCAGCTTGATAGTTTCAAAATTGAGGGACTAGTTCGCGTAGAAACATACAGACGAACGGACAAAGCACAATCGACTCAGCTCGTCATGATCAAGAATATATATACATATACTTCATGTGGTCGGAGTCGATTCCTTCTATGCGTTGCAAACTCCTAGGCAAAATTATAAAACACTTTTCAAGTGTATAAAAAAACCAAATTAAGAAAAAACGAGAAGGCCAAGCTAACTACGACTGTGCCGATAGTACCCGTATACCCATGCAAATGCAAATGTTTAACAGCCTTCCTGTATGCCTGACGCTGGGTCAGCCGAAAAGTATGCAACATTTTTTAACTCGGCTATTTATTATCCGATCTTGATGAAACGTCTCAGGACTTATAGTTGTTGCGAATATAAATCTACGTTTTGAATTTCCGACCGATCGGCCCAAAAATTGTGGCAGTTATTCAGACATTTTCTATTGTGGGGGTGGGCGCGGCAAAATTTTGCGAATAAATTTGATCAGCGTGTAGACAATAGGAGTCATACATTTCGAAATTAGGTTGCTCTAGCTTTCTAGTCTCTGAGATCTAGGTGTTCATACAGACAGATGGACGGACCGACAGACTGACATGGCTATCGACCGACTCGGCTGTTGATGGCAACCATAAGAATATAGTACACCCTATATGGTTGCAAATGATTCCTTCTGCCTGTGACATTACGTTTGCAAGACGTTTAGTATACCCTTAATAATCTACCGAGCAACGGGTATAAAGAACCGATTTACTGAAAAAACAAGAAAGGAAGTTGGTTTTGTTCGACTATAGACACACTCTGTAGACTCGACGTCGCAGCTCGCATTTGCTCACAAGTTATACGCAGCTCATCTCTAAGTTATACTCACACTCGATTTCTGACTCTCACTAAGATTGCCGTTCAATAGAATGCTGTGGTGATGAGTGGGGGAGTGATTGATGTTTACTGGCCATTTATTACTCATGACTCGAGTATGGTACATCACGATCTCATACATTTAACAATCGATAAATAAGTTTTACTCACTAAAATCATTTTTCGACCGTATGAACGTTCCTATCGGCAAAGCTATAGGAGATATGACGTTTGATCCAGATCGCGGGGTCGGGAGATATAAACGGCGGGGACAATAAACTTGAGCAGCGTGCAAGTATAAGAAGATAGACTGCATGTCAGCATGTACGTGACAGACCTCTATCTCGTACCATCTCTGGATCTCATCGTTCATACGGACGGACAGACAGACAGACGGACAGACGGACATGGCTCATATCGAACTCGGCTCGTTGATGCTGATCAAGAATATGTTATATATACTTTACAGGGTCGGAAACGATTCCTTCTCCGCTGTTACATACTTTTGCACAAACTTAATATACTCTATGTACCTTCGGTACAGAGTATAAAAATTGTGGAAAGCTAACTTCGGCTCGACCGAAGTTTATATACCCTTGTAGCTTGTTTAATTTATATAAATTAAGGTTTTAAATGATTTTCATCGAACATTCTTAGCTGAGTTGTTTCCCAAACTTAGCAATAGATCGCTCCACTACTTTGACCATTTGCCTGCCAGTTTGTTATATGGCAGCTAATACGATATGTTCATCAGATTTGTATTAAACTCGTCAAAATTGTGTGGAAACCAATAATATTCATAACTGGAAAGCTTGAAGACGCTACCATTGAAAACAAAAAAGTTTTTCTCACTAGAACTACTTTTTCAACCGATGGTTCCTATGGCAGTTATATGCTATAGTCATCCGATTTAAATCAAACTTGGCAGAATTGTGTGGTAGCATATAGAATTGATCAGTAAGAAGTTTAAGAGCGATAGCTTTGAAAACAAAAAAGATTTTCCTACTAAGACTTTTTCTCTGATCTAACTTTTGTAGAGCAGCTATACTATATAGTTGTCCGATTTTCATCAAACTTGGTGGAATTATGTAAAACTTTAGAAAACTGAAAAATGCGTGGTTTTGGGGCGTTTGCATTAAAAACAAAAAAGTTTTTCTCACTAAAACTAGTTTTTTGACCGATCGTTCCTATGGCAGCTATATGCTATAGTCATCCGATCCGGCCGGTTCCGACAAATGTGCAGCGTATTTGTACCAAAAGGCTTCGTGCAAAGTTTTAAACTGACGGAGGAGATAACATAGAAACAGACGGACGGACGGACAGACGGACATGGCTATATCAACTCAGCTCGTCATGCTGATCAAGAATGCGCTCTCTACCGTGTGCGCTACGCGGCTCTTCAACACTTGAGACCTTAACAAATGACTGGGTTCTTAAGTGTAATTTGATTCTGTATGCGCGTATTGACCGTGTTGGAGAAGGCTGAGACAGGATGTCGTTAGTGTTTTAATCACCGGAGGACCCGAGTTCGAATCCCAGCAAGGTAAAGTTTTTGATAGATCAATTTTTATGTTTTTCAGAATGAAAAATTTAGTGAGCTCTTATAACAAACACTACCACACAAAACATTATCTTCCTTTCTTCTCTTTTGTTGTGAATATAAATTGAAAAATTTCTTTGAAAATTTTGACCGCTCACATTTTTGAAAAAAAAAAATGTTAACAAATAGTCTAATTTTTTGCCATTTATCAAGGTTAAAATTACCTACAAACTTAAGGGCATTAGCAACCTTTATGTAAGCACAAGATGTCTTTGGTCAAATTGCTTAAATTTTAGATTATTTTCAGCGGTTTTAGGCTGTGGTCAAAATTATAATACCCTTTGCAAGGGCAGCTCAGAATCGAGAGCTGTGGCTCATGAGCCGACAACTAGCTTGTAGCTCACGGCCAAAAGCTGTAAACCATTTGCTGATCCCGGCTCTCAAACTTTTGCTATCAGCTCAGAGACAAGAGCTGTCTCTTGAGTGATGCCATTTCGAACCCTTCTGTCTCTTACCTTACCACAAAACCTTCGTAGTAAGTTGTATAATAAAAAAGGAAAACCCCAGAAATATAGTTACATATTTTGTTTAGAAATTCCTTCGTTACTTGGCCAGCAAAATTCAAAAGCTCAAACAACACAAAAATATCCATTTGATATTATTCAACTGACCATTTTTACCAGCAATCAGCCAACCAGCTAGTAAAGTTTCTGCTTGCCACAGGAATGTTGAATCAGGCGAACCATTTTTTATGACCTTCCCCCACCTTTTGTGTGCGACATATGAGGGTGGAGGGGGAGGACCAGAATCATAAAAATAAATGAAAAGGTCACTTTGTATTGGTTGTGAGACAATTTAACACAGGCAAATGTGTGTGCAACTGTAATTTTTTGTGTCGGTGCCACAAAACAAAATAGCAACAATTGTGTAGCCGTACAACTACAACCAACCCACCCACACACACACACACACAAATATACACATATATACACACCCGTATGGCATACCAAATAGTTTGTGCTTGGCCTTAAGGGTGAGGCTAAATTGCTTGTGTAGGCAAAGTATTTATGCGGCATGTTCTGTTGGCTTTTCATTTGATGTCCCCACACACACACACACACACACACTCATGCATTCACTTATAAGCCTTAACAAGCGCCATTATTGAACACCCATCCCACCCTCACACACACACACATTCACATGTGGCCAAATGAACATGTTAAGTTTTCAACAGCTATAAATTATTTCTTTACCAGACTCTCTGCTTTTTTTCTGCATGTTAAACGCTCCTAAATGAATATAATTTATTGTGGTCATTAGAAGCAAGCGGCTGGGTGGACAGTGTGTTAGCATCTGTCCTAGAGAAGGTTTATTTTCAACATGCATATTAAATTAATTTTGTTTGCCTTTTGTAATGAAATAAACAGCATTATTTATTTTTAGTCATTTGCAGAAAGTTGCCACGATTTTTATTTTAAATTAGGTTTTTGGAAAATGGTAAAAAAAAATGAAAAAAAAAAGTTAACTTTGTCTACTCCAGATGGGACTCGAACCCACAATCCCCGGCTTAGGAGGCCGGTGCGTTTCCATTTCGCCACTGGAGCTGTTGAAATTACAAGATTTATTTACATAAATGAACTTAATGGAAGCATTCTTTTTTATAATGGGGGGAAGTGACCCTGTCCTCTCACTCACCACGAAACATTTTCTCTCTGTCCAAATAATGCCAAATAATTTCAAAATCGAATCAGTACACTTTCACAATGGGCCCACCCAATGATAAGGAAAAAAAAAATTATCCTTCTCTACTCCAGGTGGGACTTGAACCCACAATCCCCGGCTTAGGAGGCCGGTGCGTTTCCATTTCGCCACTGGAGCTGTTGAAATAAGGAGATTTATTTACGTAAATGAACCTAATGGAAGCATTATTTTTTATAATGGGGGGAAGTGACCCTGTCCTCTCACTCACCTCGAAACATTTTCTCGCAAAAAGTTTTCTCTCTGTCCAATGCGGCTCAAATTGCCATTACAAAATCGATTACTAATAGATTACTTTGCCTTCAGTATGAAGCAAATCATCGCATACAATCTGCATTACTTTGCCGTTCGCATGGCCGCTTTGTAAACGAGGTGCGCACAGCCTGCATTACTAGTAATAAAACAAGTATGCCAGAGCCGAACTGCCATCGGATTCCCATTACGAATGCGTATATTTTTTTTTAAATTGTAATGCAGAATGTACGCAGTCCGTTTACAATTCAACACACAATTAAGAAAGCACTTGTATTACGATTCAATTTACTAAAGGTGGAAAAGTATACGGGTGGGTAATGCACGTGTTATACGATGCAATGTACTATTGATAGAGAAGTATGTATATGGGTTGGTAATGCACGTGCATTACAGCCTATATGAGTGGGTAATGATGTAGTAATGCAGTGATCTTTTTTTTTTTAATGATTCTATTTGGAATTTTTTGCTAAGCAATGTAAAGTTAAATGTAAATTACAAATGTTAAAATGATATATTTTTATAAAATTTATTGAAATTATTAAATTATGTAATTATTATACTATATATAAAAATTCAGTTTTTTTTTTGGTTGATAGCTTAAAATTATGTGTCTTCATGTTTGTTTTATTAAAAATTATTCAAATTTTAAACACTAAATTTTTATTAAATTATTATTGTTTTCATTATTGTTATTAACATTATTGCTATCTTTATTTTCTGGTCGGCATGCACGTCTGCTCCAGTCGAAAGTCAAAAATCAAGTGACGCCTCGCCGTATTAAAGTTCGTCAAGTCATTGCTGCACACTTACGCATACAGACGTATCCATTTACACAGACTTAAAGAAAATAGAAGAAATGTCAAAAAACGCTTCTGGATGAGGGGGGAAAGCACATAAGCGAACGAAATAGACATCGGCTCGTGAGTGGCACCGATTAGTTGTATTAGTTTGTTTCCGATTACTATCTCTCTTACAAAAAGCAGCGCTTGTATTGCATTACTTTTTCGTCAGGCGTTATGCCTACTTGCGGCAGAACACGTTGAGCTCTGCGCCGCTGGAAAATAATTTCAAAATCGAATCAGTACACCTTAACAATGATAAGGAAAAAAAAAGTAACCTTTGTCTCCCTACTCCAGGTGGGACTCGAACCCACAATCCCCGGCTTAGGAGGCCGGTGCGTTTCCATTTCGCCACTGGAGCTGTTGAAATCATGAGATATATTTAAATAAATTAACTAAATGGAAAAATTCTTTTAAACATTTTTTCATTAATAAGTACAAAAAGTTTTCACTGTCCACAAAACCCAACACAAGCTGGCCAGTCCATAACCACCGTGGGTCAGAGTCACTAGTACTTTTCACACATTCGCGAGCCGAAGTTATGTAGAAAAGCACTGAAAACAATTTCGTTTCGAAGGTGACCCAAACTTCGATTCCCTTCTTGCTTGCTAAAGCCCTATACCATGATACAACTAATACATGTATGGCACTCAGCCAACATTGTGGCCCAAGCGCTTTTGCTAAGAGTGCGAGAGAGACGGAGAGTGAATGCGAGAGTGAAAGATTCACATATGTACAGTGTACACACGAATTTAGTATGTGTGTATAACAAAAAAGCAATGAAGCAACAACTAAAACAACTTAACAGAAACACAGCCCTTTTAAATTCCCGGCAAAAAACAAAGAAAAACGTGCGCTCACACAAACTTTCGGTTCAAGTCATTTGTCATGGAGAATGAGTATTAGAGAACCAATTTGCGCTGCCTCTCAATTTTGGTGGTGCTAAACGATAGTGCCCAAAAAGATACTATAGTGCCCAAAAAGATACTTATAGTGCCACATAGGAAATCACAGTGGCTAGAGCGAAATGGACATATTCCCAAATGTATCCAGAGACCATAAGTGAGAGCGAACAGCTGACCAAATGTATCCAGGAGCGTAAATGAGAGCGAACAGCTGACTGAGGCAGCGCAAGTTTTATCTCTAATACTCATTGCTCCATGCATTTGTTTCGTCACTGTTAAACTTAAGAGTAGTGTGACCAGACTTAAGAAAAAACTACTCCGAAAATTTAAGTTTGTGGTATTTTTAGGTTAGTTGGCGGCGGGTCACACTGATCGATCATCTGTATCCATCTGTATCTGTATCATCTGCTGCCAAGATGATTTTTTGTAAATGCTTGGCCACTTCTCTCCAAATCTTGTTCGCTAAATTTAAGTCCATATGCTTGGGGTAGGAAAGATCCCAAATGACATCCCGCTCTTTCACCGCCAAAATTAAAGAACTTTTTCCTCAATGCGAAAATATTTCCAAACGACTCTTTAGTTTTTGCTGTTCTGCCATTTCTTTTATATTATTTGTATACTCTATAACAGGGAGAAGGAATCATTTCCGACCCTCTAAAGTATATATATTCTTGATCAGCATGACGAGATGAGTTGATATAGCAATGTCCGTCTGTTTCTATGCTATCCACTCCGTCAGTCTTAAAACTATCTTAACCAAACTTTGCACGAAGTCTTTTGGTACAAAGACGCTGCATATTTGTCGAAACCGGCCGGATCGGATGACTGTATCATATAGCTGCCATAGGAACTATCCGTCGAAAAAGAAGTTTTAGTTGGAAAAACTTTTTGTCTTCAACGCAAACATGCCCACGCCCACACCTTGTATTTATAAGTTTTTTATGCTTTTACACAATTCCACCAAGTTTGATGAAAATCGGGCAACTAAATAGTATAGCTGCAATACAAAAATTAGGTCTGAAAAAAAGTCCTAGTTGTAAAAACTTTGTTGTTTTCAATGCTGTCGCTCCCAAACTTGTTACTGGTCAATGTTATATGTTACCAAACAATTCTGTCAAGTTTGATTCAAATCGCATGACTGTAGCATATAGCTGCCATAGGAACGATCGGTCGAAAAAGTAGTTCTAAAACTTTTTTGTTTTCAATGGTAGCGTCTTTATACTTTCCAGTTATGAATATTATTAGTTTCCACTCAATTTTGGGAAGTTTGGTCAAAATCGGATGAATGTATCGTATAGCTGCCATATAACAAACTGGCGAGCAAATGGTTAAGTTATCTTTAGTAACTAACTTTATTTAATAATAGTTATTACACGCTAAAATGAATGAATGAAAGTCGATTAATTTGACGATAATGCAATGTCGCTTCGTAGAGAATTGGTGGCTCGCGATGGTACCGTGTTGTATCGATAGCTTGCCACTCATATCGATATGTGTCTGCAACTATCGCCTCACGGACTGACTTGGTGATGCCACAATGGTTTAGCTACGAGGTTTTATGTGTAACTAACTTTATTGAATATCACATAAGCTAACAATTATCATCAAGTCGAAAGGAGCGATGCAGGCGCGCGCCGCCTGTGGCCGAAGCCAAGCCAGAAACTGAGCGCCAGGGATGGTGCATGTTGTCGTTCTGCTATCGCGTCAGGGATGGTGCTCGATAAATGGTGTGACCAGAGGTGGCCAGGGCTGCCACAATGGTCAAAGTAGTGGCGCCATCTGTTGCTAAGTTTTTGGAAATGGCACAGCTAAGAATGTTTGACGAAAATAATTTAAAACCTTAATTTATTTAATGACCAGATAATCTGCAGAAAATGACAGAAAAACAGTCAAACAAAACAAAAATCCGAATCGAAATCAAAACCAATATAATATTAATATTAATATTTTTTTTCTTCTGTAACTTTAACTTATGGCACTTTAGAAGAACTTTATTTAGTGGCAAAGTAGATAGCAGACCTAGTGCTGGTTCCAAGATAAAGCCAATCGCACGTGACCAAAAACAGAAGTGTTGTCAATATAAAAGCAAAACTCTTTAGTGCGACTTATTTTAAAATGTTGTTGAACAATTTTACTGTATATTAGAATATATTTGATCGAAAAATTTCCTTATTTTTTTTTTCAATGTAAAATATTATATGATTCGATACGTGACATTGCGAACGTGACATTTTTTCCATCATTATATTTATGTTGTTTCTGTTATAATGCGATGCAAAAACTTACAAATAATTGAAATCACAAAGTTTCTTATTCATTCTTTTTTAACCCTTTGTACCCTCAGATAAAACTTAGATTTAGCAAAAGTAAAAGCAATCGAAAACGTGCAATATTAATGTCCAAAAAAAATGGAGGAAAGCTAACTTCGGAAGTTGCTGCTGGTATAATTTATATAAATAAAGGTTTTTTTTATGAGTTTTACTCCACGTGAAAGAGGACGCTAAAATGAATTGGAAATATGTGAAGGACTATTGGAAATGGTATTGAGCAAGGTTTCGAATCGGTCCTGAACCGAACCCCGAAGAACTGGTTCGGTTCGGGTTTTCGAGTCCATCGACTAAGGCCCAGAAACTAACCTAAATTGTTAGCTTCCCTAACCTCTGTCTTAGATACGATAGGTGAATGAAGAGGTCCAACGAGTTTGAAACTTCGAACCGAACCTTCTCCAGAATTTCAAATGCTTGCAGTTTTGGTATTGAGGCATTTGAATACCGAAACTAAATAGCCATTGCCTGTTAGGAAAGAATTATTTTATTCATTCCGTTTGTTTGCCACCCGCCCGTGCCATAAATCTTTAAATCGAAAAACAAGAGAATCTACCAATTTTTATCAATTGCACTAACAAAGTCCTAAAGTTCAAGCATAGAAAACAAACAAAGAATTCTTTTGTGTCTTTTGTCGGATTTTGGTCTTTAACTACTTTCTGTTGGCTTTTTGGCATTCAGTTGTCTTTCCCCTTCATTCCTTTTGACTTTATGTATCGTCTCTAGCTGGAAGCTGTGTACACATCATTTTGTGTAGAGTTTGAATGTTTGCTGGAGTCAAAGGCATCAACTTTGACTCAATCACGTGCTCGTTTGCGCAGCCTCATCATTTCCATTAGATTTGACCGGTGGGCAGGTGGGGGTGCAAGACCATAGTTTGTACAAAACTATGCGAGTTATGTGAAACTGCAAATAATTTTTCTGTGGATTTAGGTATTTGCAGTGCAGCGTTCTGTTTTTGGGGGGATTTGCAAAAACTTTTTGGCCAGCCCGTAAATGATTTATTAATAAATTCTACAGTTTTTACATAAATAAAATAAAATACAGTTTTGTATATTGACTTAGTTATGTTTGTATTTTCAGGTACGTTGCACGAAACAAGGACAAACTGATGTGGCACTGTGTATG
The DNA here is from genome assembly GCA_037044535.1 of Lordiphosa magnipectinata. Taxonomy (NCBI): domain Eukaryota; kingdom Metazoa; phylum Arthropoda; class Insecta; order Diptera; family Drosophilidae; genus Lordiphosa; species Lordiphosa magnipectinata. Next base: position 179,292 of record JBAMBO010001666.1, on the reverse strand, counting down.
GATGTATCATATGTATGTATGTGTGTGAAAACTGAAATAACTTTTTTATTTCAGCCTGCCTGAAAGTATGCTTTGTAAATTTTAATTGCATTTTGATAAGCTTTGTACTGGTTACACTCTGTGAGAGGACTTTGTAATTGATAACTAAATATACATCCTCTTCATAGTATCCAGCAATCCTTTTCTAAACATATTCGGCACTCGTACGCCTAGAAAATGACACACACTTTGCAGTTCGACACTCTAGTCAAATGAGTTTTGCATAAACAAACACTGGGGAGTACTTCACTGGCTTCCCTCTCCCTCTCGTCTATCGTCATCTAGTTGCAACTAAAACTACACAGCAAGCAAATATCTGAACAATATTCAAGCTGGGAATGCATAATTAAGAGCAAACAAGAAAAATGAGCAAAACGTTTTGTTATATTATATATAGTTTTTTTTAACAATATTATTTCTCAAGTTTTACGCTCGGACTGCCTGGCCTCGGACCTGAAACTGCTCGGGCCGGGTTGCTTCCGTTCTTTCTTTCAAATTAAAATGCGTTTAGCTTGAAAGTACACGTTTTCATTTATCATTTTATTATGGCCAGCACAAAAGCTGTTTCCCTTTGCCATTTGCTCTTTGCTTTCCGCGCTTTCGAATTTTCGTGCTGGCCAACGCCATGACGTATGAATAAAACGAATGACTGTGAATGCGCTGCGAAACGTGGAGTTGGAGCAGCTTGCAGGTTGTTAAACTAACAGACAGTTCAGTCAGTACGGAACTAGCTAATCTCAGTTGAATTTTATATTCAAGGTTTTCGTGATAAATTACTGAATAATAGAAATAATTTCTTCTCATTGATAGCATTACATACAATATTAAAGGGCTCAGGATATTGAATGAAACTTTAGTACAAAAAATCGAAATTAATTCTCAATTGTAGAAATTACCTTACTGTTAGACTGGCAACTCAATCCTCTGCTTACGATATGAGCAGTGTTTGGAAGTACCTAGGTACAAATACCTAGGTACATACCTAGATACATATTTTGTGCAACTTTTACCTTGCCTCGGTATTTTCAAATTCGAGTACCTTTTACCTAACCTAGTTCTTAATTTTCATTTACCTTGTCATTGGGTAAGTTAAAAGGTACTTTTCGTACGTGATTTTTTTCGTGACAATACAGCCCAGATGCTGCCGCTCTGCATTTTGAAAAGAAAAGTTTCATTTCGTGTTGAAAAACTATACGATGCATGCTAGATAAGAGGAAGGCGGACTATCAACCGTGCTCCCATTTCCACTTTTGCAAACATTTTGCAATTTTTAGACAAATTTTGTACTGAAAAACGGTTTTCAATCGCAAAATTTTTACTCAAGTGAAAATGGTAGCACGGCGGTATAAGAAAAATATCGCCGGTTCTCTCTTACTCGCATATAAACGTGTTGACAATTGACCCTCAAACATGAAATAATTGCTTTTATATTCGCTGAAGCTCATAGCAACTACGGACTTGGAGATATCCAAAGTTTAAACAGTTACAGAAAATGTATCCAACTTCTGAAAAGTAATTAAAGTGTACAATTTTTGAAGGAATCATGTGAAGCCTGAGTTTTTAGAAGAGTCTAATTTAAAGGTAATAGAAGGCGATAGTTCAGCTGCTCTTACAAAAGGGGTTTCTAAACGATTTTCATTTTTTGAAAACTTGACTTCAAGCGAGGCAAAGGCCTTTGCTTTAAATTGAAATGGATTCCAAATAACTACCACAAAATTGTAAGTGTTTTAACGATTATCATGTTAAAAAAATTACGGAAAATTTGGAAACAGTTGTCGATAAGAGCTTAAATACAAAGGATTCTTAAGACTTTTACGATACCAGTAATGGAAGATAGGATAAAACTGAGAATTGTTTTGAAAATTCTAATATTGCATTGGAAATCTTAACTTATGTTGCCGATTATAGCAAATCTTTTGATCTATACTTAAGTTTAAAAATAATTGCAATGTTTTTTATAATTATTATACCATTTTGACTAGCTCTGCCCCTATTGAAACAAATTGGACAAATACATACACCAAAAAGAAATAGAATAGGTGACGAAATATTCAAAACTCTTGTTATATTAAAAAGGCGAGATGGTATATGAGAATCATATTAATAAAATAACATCATTTGAAATGAAATGTTTCATTTTAAGTTTCATATTTATAACTAATATAAATTAAGGAACCATGCTTTTTAATTTAAAAGTACCTGTACCTTTACCTAGGTATTCGGATTTCTGTATACAATTTGCCTTGCCTAAGTATATTTTATTAATTTTACATTGTACCTTACCTAGGTAAGAAAATTGGGTACATTTCCAATCACTGGATATGAGGCACTAATTTTTAATATAACTTATTTTTCCATAAACTGATCATTTTTTCTACTACCTAGTATAGCAATTGTTTTGGTACACGTTTTTTGGTCATAAAATGAAAAAGAACTTTTCTTCTATTTATTCGGTTACTCAATGGCTACAAATCGTAGAAAAACTTATGCGAAATGGCCGCCATGTGCCTTCCAGCAACGCCGAAGTTTCTCTGGCCACTCATCGATCGAAGTGCGAACCTCATGCATTGAGAAATTGTCCACTGCTTGGACAAGGGCTCGCTTCAAAGACTCAATATTTGGGTGTCGAGTAGACCAAGCCTTATGAGCAGGAACAGAGTCTTGTTGAAAGGTCCACAGCTTTTTTGCAAATAGTGTCGTGTTCAGAGGCTTCACAAGCTTTTCCAAAACGTCGGATTGATACTCTTTTGCCGTAGTTTGACTAATTTTTCACAAAAATGGAGCTTGGTGACCCCATTATAAGCGACTACCGACCAAACCATCACATAAGCCGGTTGGTGTCCTCTCTGAACTCTCGGTATGAGTTCGGACGTTTGTTTTGACGACACAGCATACACTCTGTCGTTTTGTTTGTTGAACGATTCCTCTATGGTGAAAATTTTCTCGTCAGTAAACAGAATTCGTCTGTGGGCATTGTTCACGCACTGGCGCCGCAATGCTTTCGATTTGATCTTGCGTTGTTGTTTCAATGCTATTGTGAGCAAGTGGCCGGTGTGTCTTTTGTATGCACTGAGTCCAAAGTCACTTTTTATGGGGCGCGACATGCTGTCCTTGCTGATATTATATTTATCTCACAGTGGATTTCGACGAATTCAATATTTCATGGCTTTGATGGCTTGTGGCGATCGCACAGTGCGCGGACGGCTGGATTTCGCGCGGTCCTTTATTTCATCAGTATCCTCAAATAGCTTCACGGTACGATACACAAAGCTTTGGGTGATTTCCAGTGGGCGCAACATTCGAAAGATTTCACCTAATCACTAAAAACTTCATACTCCCCTGGGCCCAACAACATTCCCAGTTGTGTGCTCAAAGAGTTTTGTATTGATTTATGCAATCCTTTACTTTAGATTTTTAATCTATCGCTAGAATCTACTGTCATTCCGAATCTTGGGAAAGAATCTTATAGTATTCCTCTTCATAAAATGGCTGCAAAATCTGATATATTCAATTACTCAAGGCAACAAAATGAGACTTTTTCCAATATATTGAAGGGGGGTTGGTAATTCTAGATGATTGTTGTGTGTTGAACACGAATCTGTTTTCAGAAATGGTCCATCACGTCGAGATTTTTAGTAATTTGAGCTTAAATTTGTTAAAAATGTCTATTTTTAACATGTTTAGACGCGTTTTTTTCCAGTATATTTGGTGATGTAGACTCTTCTGAACTTTTAGGTCGCCTTAACTTTTCCGTTCCTTCTAGGCCAACTAAAAACTATATACCTTTTATCTTGTCTATATGCACAACTGATTATGCCCAACACAATCGTTTTCGTGTCTTATGTAAGAATTACAATGATCTCTATCACCCGCTCTCAACAGATCTCACTCTCTCCTCCCTAAGAAGGTCTTTCTATAACTATCTCCGAGGAAATCTGTGATCACTTCCAGCTGTGATCCAGCTGAATCCTCCCCCACCGGGTCAGAGATTTTCCGGTACGAATACATTTGCTTATTTTATAAGTTTTCTTGTTAAAATGTGACTAAAATCCTTGCCTCACGAACTATGCTCTTCGTGAACCCTTTCGTAACCTCTGTCTAAATAAAAACAAGTACTACCATCTGTTCTCTGTAAACTCCCCATTGTTAGATGTAAGGAATAGTCTATTGTCTAATCTTAATTCATAATTGTAAATAATTTGTCTGAACTTTGTTAAACTTTAAACAACAATAAATAAATAAATAAATTTGTATATTATCATATTTATTTTATTTTTTGCTTTGCTCTTAAATTAGTATAGGTTTATTCTTTATTCTATTTTAAAAATTTTGTTAGATGCAATAACATCTCTGACCACACTTGGCTGTGAATCGAGGCAACCCCAGGAAACTAAACTTTAACTATCTGAAAGAGACAACCAGTGTCTAATTTTACAGCCAAAAACTTGCTGGTATATATAGTATTTCCATGGACACACCACATAACTATTCCTTCCACTTCAAATAAATTGCTCTACTCAGCTGACCAGCTGTTTCACTGCTCTCCTATCTCCTATTTCCTGTTACGTTCGTTCATTAAAGATTTGGTCGAGTCGAGTCTGTCGTTGTAAGGTTCCCCCCTTTTGTTTTGCAAAACTGCATTGTTGTTGGGCAGCAAAAGATGAGCACGAAAAATATTAAAACAATAACATTCAGTACGAGCAAAAGGCCACAAGCAACTAAAATTGCATTCCCTGGAACCTTTGTTCCACGTTTTTCCTTTTTATTTGCTTTTTTGTTTTTTGTTTTTGTTTTTTTGCTCAAGACTTAGTTTATTTCACATTTATATTCATTTGTTTTCAGTTTTATTTACCCAGCAGCTCGAACAGAGTGTGGCGTGTGTCTATAATTTCAACGGCAAGCTGTGAGGTTGTTGCCTCTCTTTATTGTAACAGACTAGAAAAAGTTGAACGCAATTGGCCAACTCTGGGGCATGGCGGGGGGGCAGAATTTAGTTCATTCAAGAAGAACTCAAGCTGACAATTTATGGCAATTAAAGAATAACAACATTTTAGTTTTGAAGTGTCAAGCAATTTTGGGGACTGCATATTGTGAAAGTTCTAAAACCAAAATCCATAATTTGTCTTGCAAGACGAGTCCCTTTGAATCGCGTCATAAAGCAACCTCTAAGCTGAACCCGCTTTCTAAAAATGACATTGAATCGTTATCATAAAGATCGTTCAATTTTACTGTCAAAATAATTGTTAAGTGTTGAAGAGTTTAAAGCATCATTTAAACATGAAAGCGCGGATCCAAAAAGATAACACAAAGCAACAAAATTCGAATTTTTTCAGTGTATTGCTGATTCAAGATCAAGATCTGCAATCATAAAGAATTATATTCTGATTGAATTCATTTGACTTAAATCCAAAAGATTTCAATCATTTAATTTGAATTAAAAAGATTTCAATTACTTGATTTACATTGAATTCATTGTTGATTTAATAACCTATTTCCACCAAAGAAATGAAACTTCATTTCTTGAAATGACAATAAATGAAGAAAATTATATGCCTTTCATTTCTATCATTTTCTAAAAATTATGACCAAATGATGAAGAAAAAAGATAAAAAGTCGGCGTAATTTCACTTAAAATATAAATTAGTAAAAATAAGTTGTGTATTTAGCTTTCTGCTGATAGTTTAGGGTAGTGGCAACGCTATAATATTTGATCTTAAAGGGACGCTTAGCTTAACAAATTTTAACCTAGTTCCAACTATGTCAAAGAGCACTACGAATTGTTAGCTGATTAGTAACTACTCCGCTCTGATCATTATAGAGCACCTATTAATTAATTCCTGCTCAGAAATGTAAGTATACATTTAATTTTCTCAATATTATAACCTAACAAATTTAATTTATGGTACAAAATCGCTGAAGTGATAACATTGTTGCACATTTCTGAACTCCAAAAAAGTTAATAACATCGAGACCAGTGAATTCTGAAAGGGTATGATGGTAGTATAAAAACACTGTCTGGGTATGGTCTGATAAGCTGCCGAAATCTTTCTATTGCACTTTGAACTTTTTCGCTTTAGAGTAGGACTTACGATTCTATAACTATTTTGAAATTTGCTTTTATTTCTTTGACAAAGTTGTTGCTCTTGGTTTAGCCTACAAAGCATTTCTTTGTAGCAAATCAAAAAAATTACATCTGCATACTCAAAATTACAAAAGTTTCTCCGAAAAACCAAGTTTTTACCACTTTTTTACAGTTTTTCGACTTCATCTTGAAACCCGCTACAAATTTGGACAAGAAATGTAATACAAAACTGTAGCTTAGACCTAAATAAACAAAATGTTAGAACGGACCAACTTCATTTAATTACTCTTTCACATAGTTATAGGCAGTGTTTGGAAGTACCTAGGTACAAATATCTATAGGTACATACCAAGATACATATTTTGTCTATTAAGGTAAAAGTACCTCGGTATTTTTAAATTCCAGTTCCATTTACCTTGACAAAAAGTAAGGTATATAAGGTACTTTAATTTAAACGAGGATTTAATTTCAAATAATAGCCTTGGTGGGAAACTAATCTAATTTAATCATTCTTACAATTTGGGATTGCCGGTGTGATATAATAATATATCTAATAACTGTGTTGTTCCTTAAAACGCTTTAAGTCGAGGAAATACAGAATACTGTCGGCGCAACTAGCATTGAAATAACAAACATTAAAACATAGACTCTCCTTTGAATGGTTTCAAAATGCGATAGATTTAATTATAATTGACAGCATTTTACTTAACACACAACAAACCAAATTATATTCAAGATCCCTTTCATCAGTGAACTTTGCTATCAGCGAAAATAATCAGGTCGCTAATTTTACCTTTTAAGATGTTCAAAAAACTTGCCCATATCGTTTTACTTCCGATGTATCTAGGCCAAGACTATTTTTTATAAAATTTTCAACTCAGAATACAGAATTGTTCAACCGATTGTCGAGAATCTTTAATTCTTTTTCCGTAAACCTTTGTTGAAATTTCGAGGAAGACTCAAAGTTTTTGTCACGTCCTGAATATTTTAGGATAGTTGGTGTTTGATAAGCCATGCTTTAAAAGGCTTATTAAAAAGTACCTTCTTTTTTACCTTTACCTATACCTAGGTATTGGAAATTTCGGATACCTTTTACTTTGCCTAGGTATATATTTTGGTATTTACCTTGTACCTTACCTAGGTAAGAAAAATGAGTACCTTTCCAATCACTGGTTATAGGCCAACACGCATGTACAACTATCATAAAAACTCGAAAAAAACGAATATTTCCGGTAAAAAATTAAATTTTTTAATTATAATTTTTAAGTTAGGATTTTTTTATTACAAACAATCGAAATTTTTGATTGTGTCGGCCAATTGGTACCAAAAATTGACATTTTTCGAATTTTGTTTACAATTCTACATGCTTAAGGGCTCGGAACTATATGAAAGACCAATTGAATGAAGTTGGTACGTTCCAACCGCTTGTTTATTTAAGTCTTAGCTACGATTTTGTGCTGCATTGCTTAGTCAAACTCGTTACAGTTTTCAAGACAAAGTTGAAAAACTGTACAAAATGAGGAAAAAGATGATGATTTTACGGAATTTTAGTTATTTTGAGTATATAGATGTGACTTTTTTGATAACAACTTCCTCTAAGACGTCAAAGCGAAATTCCAAATAGTTTACGAGATATGAAGTTGTGAATCCCAATCAGAAGCTGATAACTTCGAAGTGCAATAAAAAGAAAACGGCAGCTAACCAGACCAAACCCAGCGAATATTTTTGTACTACCATCGTACCCTTTCAGAATTTTTTAAGTATCGACTCGATCAACTTTTTAGTGTTGCACAGTATAATAAAAAGATGCGTTTAAGAAACCCAATCCAAATCCGACATATTGCGATCTCGAAAAGGAAATAAAGCATAAGTCAAGTAGGAAAATAAAAAAGGTGATCTCTACCTTGAGAATTTTAAAAGCCAGGTACTTTTGAAAGCCTTTCTAGAGGATCTATGGATAAGACCAAAAAGGAATTAGGTCCAGTTGACTTGACGATTTACTTTGATTAGCTTTGTTATCTGGAAAGGCGGCAATTAATCTCAATCATTCATCATTACAGCTTTACAGTCTTGGTTTATTGCACTTTGCCTCAAATAATTATTTGCCCTGATAAAACTTTTCTGACATACATAGAAAATTTTCCCAATTATTTTTCGCAATTATTTCTTCTAACAAGTTTCAAGCTCAAGATCTGGAGAATTGGACATTTGCCTAGACAACTTTAAACGTTTTCGCATTCTTTTAGGTTGCATAATTTCACTTACTTGCATGTACATTTTTTTGTACCTGGGGACAGAACTGTGATGGGTTTTTCATTAATTTTACTCTCAAACTGTCTGAATTGCGTGGCCTATTTTGAACCATTGAACCAAAACAGTCACAACAATCGAGCGATTTGCATTGTTGTGTAAAAATAATACGAAGGCCTTGTTAAGGTTGTAATCAAGTTGAAAGGTGAATTTTGAATTTTCAAAATATTTCATTTTGTTTATCTATTTCCTTCCCTTCAAAGTAGTTCACTTCCGCTGCAATACAGTAATGACAAGAATTTTTCCAGTTATCAGAGCACTTGGTAAAGTCCTCTTTCAGAATGGCCAACAGAGCCTTCTGCGATTTCGCTTTTATCATCTCAATCGCGTCAAAACGGTGCTCCCGGAGCGGTATCTTGAGTTAGCTGAATAGCCAGAAGTCACACGGAGCCAAATCAGGTGAATAAGCGGGCACAACTGTCACTAGCAATGTTACCAAGTTACAGAAAGAAAAAAACTATCGATTGGAAAAACCCCGGAAGTTTGAATTAAAAATTCACCTTTCAATTTGATCACAGTGGTATAGTATAGCAATACCGTTCCAGGTAGTAAAGCAGGGTGGCCCAAGCCTATTCCGCAAGCCACGCACTCGTTGTTGTTTTGCGCAAAGGAATAGCTCGCGTGTATACGGTCCCTCTCTTTCTTTCCGAGCTAAGGTTTTGTTGTTGACGCGTGCAGACCTGCAACAACAACATCATATGGGACTCTCTTCTCTCTCTCCTATGTATCAGGCAAATTAAAAACCAACAACAATGTTGCTTATGCGTAGTTAGCGCTCGCAGTGGCCACACGCTTTTCGCTATTCCCGGCGGCACACACACACACAAACAAAAATCGGGTTTTGTTTATTGCTTGAGATATATTTTGTGCCGTAAGCCGAGTTCTGGGCACCTCTTTACTAAACTATTTGCTGCAGTATTTTTATACTATTTTTCCAACACCTAGTTAATAAGTGCTATTTTCTAAGAGGTGTGCAGTCCTAAGCACAAAATTGTTTTACTTCTAAACGATAGAAAACAGATACATTTTGAAAAATTTGTTACTTCGATGGTTTAGCTAAGCGAAACTAAAACTAATTGCACTAGTCTTATCTCACTCGCTTCAGCTCTTAGCAAGCTTGCTCCACCTCCCTGCAACTCTGTGGCCTTCCTGAAAAGTTGGCTAAGTAACCGCTCTAATGTGGCCAAAGTAGTGCTGAAGCCTGAAGTGGCATGTTTTTCTTTTTTTACACTTAAAAATCCCAATCCGAAAGTAGACAGAGACAAAGCATAAACATGCGGTGAATGTTTTGTGGCTGGCTTGGTAAACTGGGGAGCGTCAACAAGCGGGATGCTTGCTCCGGGCAAAATGTAAAAAAAAAAACCGCGTTTTGCCGTAAAAACACAGTCGCTGTCCGGAAAGCTGCAAGGAAAGTAGACGCTTTGAACTAGCTGCTGTTGCTTTTTCTGTGACATTTTTGCATTTGTGCAACTTTTTTGCGGTTGAAAGCCGGCGAAAAGGGGCGTGTCAGTTGTTCGCCTTAAAGTTTGCGTGCCCGTTAATTTTGTTTGCGCGTGCGAAAAGTGTGAGAATTTATTTTAAGCTCTTGCGCGTCGCCGTTCTAATTTCAGTGTTGCCAAGAACCGTTGGGGCGGAGGTTGGGGTAGGTCGCTGTCCTGGAAAGAAAAATGCGTGCGGTGGTCGGTAAAAAGTTTTCTACGTTGCTCCAAAAAGTATGCAAATTATTAGCAAAGTTTTATTTTCGTAATTTTTTCTCGTTTTGTTGACCATAAATTCGGATTGCCCACAGCTTGCAAATGTGTTGAATGAATTTTACTATTTAAGTGTTCCCAACTCTTGATTAAAATGTCAGCTAATTTAGATATGGTTAAGAATCTCATAATTTGATATTATAGAAACTTTAGTAAAGTGAGGAGAGGAAAAATAATCTGGGAACGACGTTCTCAATTAAATTCAATTTTCCAGTGGAGAAATCGGGCGAAAAAGAAGAGAGCTTTGATAATTTACATAAATTTAAATTTGCGCTCCGTCGGGAAATATTTTTCTATGTAATTTTTGGGGTTAAGTGGACTATATTAACATTTTTCCATAATTTTCCCATCATTTTGTTTAAATTTGGTTTAGAACAACATTTAAACTTAACTTTAGTTTAATCTCTCATTACACACGCATTTGTAAATGCTAAGGTCAGCCATTTGGTGGCTGTAACACAACCAATGTCCCTCTGGTACGGTGCTTCACACATGGCAACAATTGTGGGCTCTGCGCTTGACATTTGGTATATATTTGCTCAGATCCTGTGGCCTTGTTTTGTCCTCTGCTCTTGTGGAAATTATTATTTTGTTTAATGATTTGTGTTTAGTTTCGTAATTGAGCCAGGACTAAAAAGGACGCTCTTGACCCACAAACAAAAATGAAAAAAAAAGGGAAAACTATCGAAAGTTGCTGGCATTTTATTTTTGGCGTTTCGCTTGCTACTTTCCGCTTCAGCAAAGGACAAACTCATCTCGGCATAAACAACAAGTGAGGGGGAAAATGAAAAGATGAAAAAATGAAAAATTTCTATTTGTTGGCATCGAAAATATTTTTTGCAACTGTCCTTCGCAGTAGAAAGTAAAAAAAGTTCATTGTCAATTGAATTGCTCTGCCCAGGCGGGTCGAGAATGGGGAATATAAAAAAAAAATAAATTACAATTATGCTGGAGAAATGCCTTTGAATTCTGACCATGTACATGAAAGGATCAACGAATTGCTTTTAGTTACGGCAAAGTTCCAAAAGCATTAGAGGTAATAAATAATTCTCGAGTCTTTTGATTTTTGTTATTACTATTTGTATACCCTTAATACGCAAAAGGTGCTTATTAAGGCCAAAGAAGTTTGTTTAAATTAAACTAACAAACAGAAAACAGCATCTTCCATACTTTAAATTATTTATAATCGGGATCAGCTTTAAAAGCCATCACTAACATTCATAATTTTGCTTAGATTTTAGTCACAAGTTTCACAATGACCAGATAAATGTTGGTGCAGTTATTAGCAAACGAAGATTCGCTGTTGCAGCGCTTTCGGCTTCCTCAATATTTGATCCCAATTCCGCCCATAATAAAATGATTTGTTTTTGTCCAATCCCGAATATTTCGAAAATTTATAAATTTATCTTTGGAAACCGGAGTTTATATGGATGAATCAATACGAGTTTTTTCCAGAAATCTTACGAAATAAAACTGAATTTTTGAGAGCCAGTAAGAATCATCTGCTGTGGCCTTCAACATTTAAAAAAATGTAGCAGGGAATCAGGCCAATATAGTAGTGTAGCCAGACTTTCAGCGGCACTCGCTTATTCCGGTTTTTTTAATCAGCCTAGCGACCACTTGCCCTATTAGACTGTGCAACACTAAAAAGTTGATCGAATCGAGACTAAAAAATTCTGAAAGGGTACGATGGTAGCACAAAAACATTCGCTGGGTTTGGTCTGGTTAGCGGCCGTTTTCTTTTTATTCAACTTTAAAGCTTTCAGCTTCTGATTGGGACTTGCAGCTCCATATCTCGTAAATTATTTTTAATTTCGCTTTGTCGTCTTAGAGGAAGTTGTTGCTATTGAATTGGCTTACAAAACATTTCTAAGTAGAAAGTCAAAAAAGTCACATCTATATACTTAAAATTACAAAAATTTCGTAAAATTAACATGTTTTCCCTCATTTTGTACTGTTTTTGAGGTTTGTCTTGAAAACTGTAACGAATTTGATTAAGTAATGCAGGACAAAAACGTAGCTAAGACTTAAATAAACAAACGGTTGGAACATATGAACTTCATTCGATTGGTCCTTCATATAGTTACGGGCCCTTAAGCATGTAGAATTGTAATCAAAACTCGATAAATGGCCATTTTGGGTAACAATTGGCTGACACAGTCAAAAAACTCCGTTGTTTTGTATTAAATCAATAAAATAGTAAAAAAAAAACATAACTTAAAAACTATAATTAAAAAATTTGCCATAGCTGGCATTGGCCAATAAATTAGTCACACTGGGTCAGAGTTTGCTATTAGCTGGATTTTAATTTGGATTAATTTTTAATTAGTGTTTAACTGAACATTGTTAAACTTACCTCTGAATAAATAAATTACCGAAAATATTCATTTTTTTCGAGTTTTTATGACAGTTGTACATGCGTGTTGGCCTATAACTATGTGATAGAGTAATTAAATGAAGTTCGTTTTTATGGTTTGTTTATTTAGGTCTAAGCTACAACTTTGTATTATATAACTTGCCCAAATTTTTAACGGGCTTCAAGATGAAGTTGAAAAACTGTGAAAAAGGGGCAAAAACTTGGTTTTTTGGAGAAACTTTTGTAATTTTGAGTATGAAGATGTATTTTTTTTGATTTGCTACAAAGAAATGCTTTGTAGGCCAAACCAAGAGCAACAACTTCGCCAAAGATATTGAAACAAAATTCAAAAAAATGTAGTTTACGATACATCGAATCGTAAATCCTACTCTGAAGCGAAAAAGTTCAAAGTGCAATAAAAAGAAAGCGGCAGCTTAACAGACTAAACCCAGACAGGGCAGCCTTAAGATATAGTCATCCAATTTCGGCCCATTTTTGCGTATCTATTTCAAAGCATATAAAATTAGTCATCAGCGAGTTTAAGGACGCTAACATAATAAACAAACAAAAATTTCTTACTAAGACTCATTTTCGACCGATTGGTCCTATGGCAACCATAAGATATAATCACCCGATGTCGATCAACTTTTTCAAATTAGTTTGAAAGCGTTTAATATTAATAATCCCCGACCTTAAGAACGATTTACTTGAAAACAAAAAAGTTTTTTTCACAAAGACCCATTTTCCGACCGATCGGTCCTAAGGCAGCTATAAGATATAGTCATCCGATGTTGACACAAATTTGCAAATCAGTTTGAAAGCATATAATATTAATAATGACCGAATTTAAGGACGCTAACACTGAAAACAAAAAAGTTTTTCACACTAAGACCCATTTTTCGACCGATGGTTCCTATGGCAGCTATAAGATATAGTCATCCGATCCGGCCGGTTGCATGGTTAATTCTCGATACAGCCGCTTTTCAGACATACCATTGCTATTCAATAATGTTTTAAATAATCTCTGTTGATTATATTGAATTATAATTACTCATCGACCTTGAACCAGCTAAAAGCAAAACTTTTCTTAACAATATTTGTAAGAAATGCGATAAAGCAAGGCTGCAAGCCTCTGACATTTTGCAGAAGGTTCGGACCAGGGCACAGTGGTTTCTGCCATAGGCCAAAAATAAAAAATGCAAGGTGAGAATATTGGCTTCAAACATGTTGTCTCTATCTCGCAAAAGAATGAGCTTTTTAATTGTATAGTTGATTTTGTTTCATTACAACCGTACTCTATAAAAGTGGCTTCAAAACAGAGAGCAAGAAATATTTTGGTTCTTACTGTGAGAGCTTTTTGAGATTTTTGAGATAAAACAATATTAAATCAAACTAATATTAAAGAAACTTAAACTGAATCGTCAACAGAAAGGTGCTTACTTTATTTTTTAATAAATTTAATGTTTTTAGTTTGTTGAGTTCTTTTATAAAAATGTATGTTTTGTCAGTACTATTTCTTTGTGTGCCTTGGTTCAGCTAAAGTAAGAGTGATGATCCCCCTGATTCCCCAAATTGGACTTATTTGATAAAATTGGTCATCCTTTTAAGATTCTAAAACTACAAAGTTTAGCTGCCGTAAAGTGCCGGAAGTTGTGTTATATCCCAAAGCATAGAGTGTGCTTGGTTTTTTTTTTGCTATTTGTTACTGCGGTGCAACTGTTACATTCCTGGTCTCTGTTGTTGTTGTGTTTGATTCTTTTGTGAGTGTTCCATCAAATCACAAGTCAATTCGACTAAAATATGTATTTTATTTACTGGATTTACTTTAAAATCTGAGATTGCAGCGATATATACATAGTATATTTTATAATGAATTTGATTTTTTTTTTTTAAGATTTATCATCCGATATTCCTCAATTCTTATTCCTTATTAGTCAATCGGAAACGCTAAATTCTCGCAAACCGCGATTAAGATAATCCAAACTCCTAAATTTGGTACAGGCAAGGGTATATAAACTTTTATAAACTCTCTTTTGTTGCACAGACTTTGCCTTTGTCTGCTTTAATCCTTTAGAGAGAAAGAGAGAGAGAGAGAGAGAGTTTCAGCTTTATGCATTCATTAAAAACACAAATTATCCAACTTTAAGCCTTTTTAATGAGTAATAAATTTTACTCTCGGTTCAGTAGATAATCTGCAAATGGTGTGAGGGCGTTGTGACATATTTCAGTCGCATTCATTTCCCGATATTAATTGGTAGCCGCATTAAATTTGCCTTGTTATTGTTGCAATTGCTGTTTATTTTTTTATTTTTTCATTAAATTCTTTATTATTAAATGCAAAAACGCCGTTGATGATAAATACATTTCAACGCTTGACTGGTGCAAAATAATTATGCAAAAAGTAAATTAAAATTGAGTCTGTTGTTTCGACTAGGCTTTAAGTACGGTTCGAGTAAATCAATTGTTTATGGTGGACATTAACCAATTTTAATTGAATTATGCGCTTTGTTGGTTTTGAAGCTTAATGGTTGAATGGCCAGCCAAAAGCATTTAAATGAAATTTGCAAAGTTGAATATCATCTTAACTGGATTTTGTGCTGTTTGAGCTAAGCGGTATTTGGGTATATGGAAATATGCAAACTGCTTTTCACTTCATTAGGCAGAAGCGCGTTAGAAAAAATACGGCATTTGAATTTTTTCCACACTTTGTTTACACTTTTGGTCGGTTGGCTTGCATAAAAGCGGTAAGCGAACCTAAAAATGCATTGCATAGTTTAAGGCGCTCGCGTTTTGCTGTTGATCTTTGTCTGTGAAACTTTGTGGGGCGGCAAACAGCCGCCTGGGGATGGGGACGGGGGGGGGGGGGGTGGCCAAATTAATTCAATTTGAACTCAAGCTACAATTTCCCTTGCCCATGATAGGAGTAGTTCGTCTGAGTGAGCATCCCCCTCCCCCCCCACATGTTTACTCACTTAGGTAAATACGCGCTAGTCTGCGAGCAAATGAAGCAGAAGAATTTCACGTGCCGCTATACAAATTGAAAATCAATGCCACAGAATGGGGCAAGGCAAAAGTTTTGGCTTTGTGTAACCCATTGAAACTGCTGAGCGCTTCATAAATCGACGTTTAAGTTCTCAAGTGGTCAGTGGAGGCGGCCATTTTGTGCTTTCGTATTCAATTGATGGGCATGCGGAAGCAACAAGAAACGAGTCAAGAATACAGAAAATCCAAATGAGTGGAGGACAATGGACGGAAATTGAAAAGAGTAGAGATTTCAATTAATTTTATGGGAATTTCACTTTGTGAGTCGTTCTGCAGGGGATTTCACGAATTACCTGGTTAAAGTGATATAGGACTATAGTCGAATGCACTGTTTGTGTTTGCCATGTTATTTTCCGTTTAATAAATAAATATTAAATAAGCACGGCAAATGCACATGCATAAATAATGTACCTGGCTACTCTTAAATCAACATATTATATATAGTGTTTAATTCTAAAATATTTAATGCACAAGGTTGGGAGTTTAACAGTTATTCCAATTAAAGCATGAAGTTTCCTCTGACTCTATAACTATTCCGCCCTAACAGTCAGGTCAAGTTGAGGCTAGAGTAGCGATTATATTTTATACAGAAGGCCAAAAAGCCAGAATCTATCAATGGACTGTTTCAAATCCTATCAACCCTATTAAGCTGCTTCAGGGTGAACAGGATTCTGCTCAGAAACATAATATTTAAACAATTTTAGACATTGCCAGACTAAGAGTCAGGTCTTGTAGATCATAATGAGCATCATGAACATCATGAGCATTGGTTGGCAGAATCTTTAAGTAACTGTTATCCCACAAATTCTTACCAAGGGATTAGGAGTTTTTTTTTTGCCTTTGATGATATCTGTGACTTCTAAAAAAGTAACGGGTTATCAACTTGATTTAAATTTTAGATTTGCTGCGGAGAATTAGTGCGGCCTTTTACTGATCTTGCCATATGGCTTCAAACTCGCTGGCTCGGATGAACAATTACTCGAGTTCATCGATTCAGTTAAAAGTCAAGAAGAAGCTTTATTTAGTGATGATAGTATCGTCTTACCTTTCCAAAATGAATCGCTTAGAAAGAAAAATGGGGAACGAGTCTATGATCTAATTCAGGAGTGCACAGAATGAGCTTACGCCTGCGTGAAAACAAATACAAATGCACAAAATATATCTTAAGCAAGAACAACCACAAGAAATAGACCTCTTTTTCTTCGCGAAGCACACCGAGGACACCGCTCGCAAGATTAGAGATCGAAACCGAGCACTCAAAGCTATCTCTGGGAGTTCGTGGTGTAAAGATAAGGAGACGCTTCTTACCACTTACAAAGCCAAAGGTAGGACACGGGCCGATTACGCTGCACCCGCTTGGTCTCCAGCAGTCAGTGACACTCAGTGGGGAAACCTGCAACGAGCGCAGAATGCTGCTCTAAGAACGGTCACTGGATCTTGCTCCATGACCCATGAGGATCACCTACATGAGGAAACCCAGATCCTTGGAGTCAGAGCCCACTGCACCATGCTCGCAAGCAGCCTTGTGGAAGACCATGCAAACCACACCTCGCTAAAGGTCCCCCTCCCACCACGCAGAAGCAGGCAAGACGTAAGGATTTTCCTGCCAGAGGTTGCACAAATGACAAACAACGCCAACAACTTGTCAGCCCCCGAAGCCCATCACGTGCGGGAGGAAATCAACCAGAGGACAGTCCAACGTGCCATAAACGGGCTAAAGATCAATGTTGTTCTTGGCGGTAGACCACCACCAATCAGCATAGTCGAAAGCCCAGGACCACCAGAACCACCCTTGCACACCTCAGATCGGCTACTCCTGCTCCCTAAATAGTTACCGGTCGGGGATCAACCCAGAGGTTGCAGATGAATATCCGAGCTGCAAAGGAAGCCCCCACGACACCCGACACCTTTTCAGCTGTCCAAGTGCTCCCACCACACTCACACCAACACACTTATGGACCCACCCAAAGGAATGCGCAGCCTTCCTGGGGCTGGACCTCGGGGACTCGACTCCCCCCTATAACCCACTACACAATCCTCCAAAATTTTTCACGTTTCACACCTTTCTAAAATCACACTTGTCTCTCTCTCTCTCTCTCTCCCTCCTACACTTACACACCCAATTCACACATATAGCCGCTACAACAACAACAAGAAATAGAAAAAGACAACCGATTTTTGCTTATGCGTGTGTGTGTGTCGCCGTTTATAGTGAAATGCGTTCGGCCACTGCGAGCGAGGAGAGCGGTCGAGTTTGCCAGAGACATAGTAGAGAGAGAAGAGAGACACATATGATTTTGTTGCTGCAGGTCTGAGCTCGCCTAATTCTGGTCTGATTCAATGCCAAATATGACTTGACTCTCTTTGGACTCTAGAACTTACAAAGATGCGTAGCGCAGTATATCAAAGTGCCACAAGGTGGAAATTTGTTGTCGCCTCGCGAATTGTGGGCTCGCGCTTTTTACAATTCCTTATACAATTTCCACCAATTTCCACCGCTTGTATACACTTTACGATTCGGCCGAACAAAAATACACACTCCCAGCAGACTAAATCGAAAATCCACATCGAAAATCCACCCTAAAAATGTAGTCACTTGTATGGCCGTTGCGCATCTTTGTGTTCTGGGGTCTTTGGCTTGACTTTGTGTCGATGAATAGATATATATCAATATATATGCCTTATTAGCCGCACTGTTTTTTGGAATGATAACAAGTGTGTTCTACATATGTTGATATGGATCCATTCGCTAGATCCAATCCTGATCAATAAACAGAGAATGGAACTCAATTTAATAGAAAGCAAAAGGGATTAATTGAAATTAAATCCACAAATTTTCCGAGAATATTAGGCCCACATAGGTGCAGTCATTCTGATGGACAGGCACATGGGTCCATATCATATTCGAGTTAAAACTCGAAATATTATGACAAGGCTTTTCTAACATTTTTTAGACATGGCTGCTAAGAATGCTTACATTAACTACAAGCGATGACATGCTTGTTTCTCAAGAAGATCAGCTTTTACAGCTTCCACAATTCCGTGAGGAAATTGCTGCCGAGCTTGTTTTTTTAAAGGGAGAAACGACCTGGTCATTTCAGGGTGTATTCGCAACTTTTGATTTGAGTGTATTTGGCAGAAGCAAATCTCCATTTAAAGTAAATACGCGGAAAGTATAGGTATAAAAAGATACTGACTTATCTGGACAGCTGCCCAGTTGTTTTTCAAGAAAAGGACCCGTCCGATTTTGGAATCAATTAATTGGTATCGCGTCACGAGCTCTAATATGTATAATACAAGAAAAATTGGCTCGGAAAACATGTGGCAATTGGCCAGAACCAATCGGATATTTTTACCCCCTTTATTTGTGCTCACTCCACAGTGCGTTCTCAGTATACATCACCATCGATTGGGACTGCCCAAATTGGGTGAAGCGCTGGTCTCCAGACTCATGCATTGTTGTGAAAAGATAATGAAATTTAAATTTTAAGCATTCCATTCTCTTTATCTCCTCCACTCTCGTTCTCTCCATCTCTCTGCCATCTACGCTTCATTTAAATGCCTTGGCCACACAATGTAGTACGTATACGTACATACATTGCTTTGCATAATAGTTTTTACAGCTGGCTTTGATGGCAGTTACTCCCCCTCACCAACCCCACACCCCCTCCAGAAGCCCAAGAATTGAGAACGTTTACTTTTGGCTTCGCAAGGTAAGCGGATTGATCCTGGCCTAGAGGCGGGGACTACTACGACTACGCGTCCTTATTCGCATTTTTTTTTTATTGTAATAACGTTGGCATATGCGTGTTTGTGTGTGTGTGTGTGTGTGTGCGTGTTTACAGTAATTCAGCTTACAGTTTCAGCTTCAGCTCAGGTGAGTGTTGCATAAATTTGCAAATATTTTGCAAGTCAGCAACAGCCTGCGACTGGCAATGCGCCCCAACGACAATAACAAGCACCAAGACTGAGCATCATCATCATCATCAGGCAGGGTTGGGCGAGGAGGCAGGAGGTAGCTCTGTGCGAAGCAGGTTGCAAACTATGGCAAAAGTCACAGGCTGTCTGCCTGCCTGCCTTGTGGAATTGATTTTCCTTTCTTTTTTAACGATGCGCAACGCTACCTTTTGGCATAACTAACTTTCCATTTTGTAGTAGTTGCATGTGCAACATCAGCGGCAACAACAATAACAACAACTTCACATCATGGCGAAAGATGTCCTGGCGCTTCATCGTTGTGATTGTGTTAGTGCGTGTGTGTGTGTGTGTTGACGGGGTACCGAACAGTGGATGGAAAATGATTAATATCAAGCTAAAGATTGTTTGTAAGTCTGTCGAAAAATACTCTTTCTTTTTCAAGCTCATTTGAACAAAAAGCCTAAATTGATGGAACACTGTCACAATCAAATTCGAGATTATCATGTAGAACAGCGGTAGGCACGCCTTGGCCAAGAGTTATTTTTCGTCAACTGCCGTCACTCAGACGCTTAAGCAGACCTCGAAAAAAGTGCAATTGCCTCGCTTTGAAGTGTGTTAAAACAACGAAATCCAATGGGATCGACGCATAGTATGAGATTTTGCCAAAATATATTGAAAATTTGTTAGAAAAAACCCCAATTGTTACAAAAATAATCATAAAAGAGAATAAAAGAAATGACATTGGCTTGATAGCAGCTTTTAAACACGTGCTATTGAACAACATGCCAAATCAAATTTGCAAGCTTGCATCGATAACATAACTTTGAGTGTTCAAATTGAAGCTGTGCGCTTTTTTTTATTTTGACAAAAAGTTTTTTTGCATTAAAGGTCAATACTCAAGTATTTTAGTGGAATTATTTTATAATCAGCTGAAAGGTAAGACAAATTTAAAAAATCTTGAATTTTTCATAGACTATAACTTACAAGATCGAAGTAGTTCGACTGAGACAAAGCATACAGGATTAGCGTACATACTCATAGAATAGACTAAAAAAAATGAAATCTTGTCCATTTTTTGCCCATGGGTATCTTATTTCCACATCGACATCTACGATCAATATATCAAAAAGGTTTACTTATTACAAAAAAATAGAAGAAATTTGAAATATACATCGATTACAAAAAATTGTCTCCAATTAGTCTTTTTTGGGATTGAAAGGGAACTAGTTCCCTTTGACTAACTAGTTCTTCATAACCATATTGAAGCTTATATTCTTCATCATGCCAAGTTTTCTTCTTCTTCTATGGCCCGATATTTAAATCACGCCGCTACCAATGCTTCCCAGTCGCCTCTGTTTCTTGCGAGCTGGTTGCAGTTGTTCAGACCAAGCTTGGCTATGTCTTTCCGCACCTGGTCTTCCCATCTCAGTTTCTGTCCTCCCCTCGTGCCTTTTCTCCCAATGTCTTTCTTCTTGAAATCGTACACCATACCTGCAGGAGCTTGTTCATCCTTCGGATTTCCAGGCTGATGTTGTTGTCGCTGGCTATCACCGTCCCGAGGTGGACGAACTCCTTCACAACCTCAAAGCTGTATTCTCCAAATGTTACAGCTTGACTTACTGCGCGTGGATACTAGGAACTGTTTAGACTGCTTCTCTATCTCTGAAAACGCCCTGCTTGCCGCCCGTTCGTTTGTGTCGATAATGTCAATATCATCGGCAAATGGGAGTAGCATTAAATCTTTACGAAAGATGGTTCCCAGTCTGTTTTTATTTAGGCACTGGCGCAGTACATACACCATCAGCAGATTAATGAAGTCACACGATAAGTAAGGGTGATGCCTAAAACCTCTTTTGGTATAAAATGGTTCGGAGAGGTTCCTTCCTATTTTGCTTTGCGTGCTTCTCAACGTCATCATGCAAAGTCGAACGTAATCTGCTGGTATACCAGAAGTAGACAGGGCTTCATGCCAAGTTTAGTTCTAGACTAGTTCGATTGTTGTGGTGAACGAATGTGATGTGCAATCATTATTGATAATTTTTTGTGATTGTGATGGATAAAAAAAAAACAGAAAAATTCAAGTTGCCATTTAAAATTCAAACGTTTTCTTTCGCACATACTATTTGTCACTAAAAATTCCATCAGAGCCGTTATTATATTTGATGTACGATTTTTGATGTTTGATGTATGCTTTTGAAAACGGCCATTGTTACATCTTCTTTGTCAGCAAATTATGATTTACTGAAAAAGTTTAATGTTCGTATGGTTCAATTTATGTTTGGATTGGTGTTAGATTAGTGTTAGATGTTAGATGCTAAGGCAGGTTCAGATACGTCGTCTTGGAAATTGCCAAGGGAAGATTCTCAAAAGTCTTTTTCTGGCTCTGGTACACCATTTATTTTTCGTTTGCGAAGTAGTTGCCTTGCTTGCAGACTTGGGTGTACTCTGAGTCTCTCAATGTAGTCGGCAGATTGATACATGTACCAGGGCGCTCCCGATAGTCTGCGCTGTACTTTGGCTTGGAGGACACGGATCTTGTGTAGATCTTAGTAGCTGTTGTAGCTCCATCCGAGTGCAATAATTGCCTTGTATATATGTACCTTGTTATACCCTTGCAAAGGGTATTATAATTTTGCCCAGAAGTTTGCAACGCATAGAAATATTCATTTCCGACCCCATAAACTATATATATTCTTGATCAGGGGACGAGCTGAGTTCATTGAGCTTTATCCGTCCGTCTGTCTGTCTGTCCGTCTGTCTGTCCGTCTGTTTCTACGCAAACTAGTCTCTCAGTTTTTAAGCTATCGAGCTGAAATTTTGCACAGAGTCTTCTTTTTACTGCACGCTGCTAATATGTCGGAACCGACCGGATCGAATCACTATATCTTATAGCTGCCATAGGAACCATCGGTCGAAAAATGGGTTTTAGTGAGAAAAACTTTTTTGTTTTTAATGTTAACGTGATTAAACTTGGTCATTAATAATATTATATGCTTTCAAACAGATTTGCAAATTTTGGTCAAAATCGGATGTCTATATCTTATAGCTGCCATAGGACCGATCGGTCGGAAAATGGGTCTTAGTGAAAAAAAACTTTTTTGTTTTTAAGTAAATCGTTTTTAAGGTCGGTGATTATTAATATTAAACGCTTTCAATCTAATTTGAAAAAGTTGATCGACATCGGGTCACTATATCTTATGGTTGCCATAGGACCGATCGGTCGAACATGAGTCTTGGTAAAAAAATTTTTGTTTAGTTTTGTTAGCGTCCTTAAACTCGCTGATGACTTATTTTATATTCTTTCAAATAGATTCGCAAAATTGGGCCGAAATCGGATGACTATATCTTAAGGCTGCCATAGGGCCGATCGGTCGGAAATTGAGTCTTAGTGAGAAAAACTTTTTTCATACGTTTATCTGTCGGAAAATAGATTTTAGTTACAAAATTTTTTGATTTTTATGTAAGCGTTCTTAAACTGTGAAATTTGCATTTGCAAGGGTATAAAAACTTCGGCACAGACGAAGTTAGCTTGGTCTTCTCGTTTTTTAAGTCAATTTGTTTCTGCTATTTAGCAGCCATCTCAATTGAGCATCTCTTCTATACAGCGACCTTGTGATCTGGTTTATGTGCAAGCCAAAAGTCAGTCGCCTGTCAAGGTACACAACCAGGTACATGTTTCCTTGATGATGGGCTAGAAGTTGATCATCCATGAAAACTCCAGTGCAGTCGTCTCTTCTTGTGGCAATACTGCACGTATAGTTCTTGTACTCGATTGAGCTCCACCAAGGACGACAGAAAACGTCCTGTCAGTAAGGAAGCTGCGCACCAGATCAAAGAGCTGTGTTCAGAGAAGACTCTTTATCTTGAACGCTTGCTTCCCCTCGACGAATACCGCTACGACGTACTCCATGGCATGGTACTCTTCAAGGTTAAAGTTAGTTACCCTGTTTACCTATTCTGGCGTTCCTTGTAAACCCAATTTGAAAGCGCGGAATGCGTTGGCTGAGCTCATCCAAGGCAAGTATTCTGCTCAGCAGGCACCTTTCAAAGATTTTCGAGGGTTTGATTTTTCTGTAGTTTAAGGAACGTTAAGTTTAATCTTTTAAGAACATTTCATCAAAATCTCAGCATTATTGTAAGAGCCTTCAACCAAAATATGTAATCTGTTCCACGGTGCATGGTCGTGGGAAATAATGAACAGCAGTCAACCTGCTGTCCTGTCACAGACATTTCACACAAACTTTTTGGTGTGTGACTTTTACTTTCTGCATTCAACATTTCATTTTATAATGGAATCAACAACACACGAACGCATGGAACATGCTATTAATGGAAATTCAATTGATAAACGCGGTTACGCATTCAAGAGCCGAAAAGGTGTCCATATGACAGTTGGGGGAGTTACAAAATTGACATCAGAATAAATGATAAAAATGTAGTTTTGTCCAGCTTGCTTCTTAAAATGGAGTTGCCTCTGCCACTGGCCACAGCAGCTCAACAAAACATTATTAATTCACTGAACTACAATTAGTACTCTTGAAATATTCAAGACAGAAACAGCCGGAGAAAAATAAACTGTACAAATTGTTGTGAAAATGCAAGTGATTCGATTTTTCTTGTCCGCTTTTGGGCTCAATTTGGTTGTCGTTCTTGACGTTGATTTGATGAATTATTGATTTGTTTGATTAATCGTCTGACTGAACAGCAGGCGGCAGGACGCTTTTGTCTGTTTGCCCCATTCACACTTTGTGGGGGGGGGGGGGGGATTAGGCTTTAATGGAGTCTGTTTGGCTGTTGAATTGCAGCAGCGTTTGCTCATCTCTTGAAATGAGCATAAAGAAAATGGAACATTGCAAAAACTGGCAACAGAAGAAATATGAAAAAAGATACAACGGCAGCGGCAGCAGCATCAGCAGCAATTTGTTGCAAGGACAAACGAGACATGCCACAACAATGGCAATGTTTGGCCACCAACAACAGGACAAGTAGGCCATCCCGGTAAAGGCCACAAAAAAATATAACCAAACGTCGGACAAGTGTCAAACTGGGGGAGGAAAAAAGGAAAACAGAAAGCCACACCAGAAGGCGTGTCTGAACGAAACAAACATTTCCATAGCCATTGACATGCTCGACTCGACCTGCAGACACCATGTCCGGGCGTAATCTCAGGCCATCGACGCCATCGCTGGGGAAAAGAATAAAAAGATAAAAACTAAACAAATTTGGCAAAGATTTTAAATTGAATGCCGCGAATAAATGAAGTTAACACTAAGCAAAAACCACTTTGTGCAGGGAGAGACAACAGCTAACATTTTTGGAGGAAGCAAACTATCAAAGCGCAGTAAAGGAATATCCTTTAACAGTCTTTTAGATAAACACAACGGTTTTTGCTCCAACGCTGGCTTGGCGTTCCCAAGTAGTTAAAAAAATTCTGACATGAGAAGACGCTCCGCCTCCTTTGTGGTACTGTGTGTGCCTTGTCACTTACAGTTATGAGCAGACATAACACTTAGGTGACCTTGAGTCGGCTAAAACTTGCAAGTTTGATAAGCCATGTTGTATATTTATGTTTAAAAGTAGCTAAGAAGTATTTAAACAGCAGGGACTGTAGATGTAGTACTATTTATTAGCTGTGATTCCATATATACCATTAAAAAAACGGTTGAGTTTTCTTACATAAACAAACTTTGAATAAAATCAAAAACGATTCGCTAAAACTCATATAAATATAAAAAACGGAAGGCTCGCCGTAACGTTGTTGATAAAAACCTGCACCGAGAAAAAAAATGATATTATTCATATCAATTTGACTCCGATATGAAAATATATCAAATTGATATGTTAAAAATTTCAAATCGATATTTTTTAACATATCATAATTACATTTTTGGATCATTCTGAAACTATTTAATATCAATTTAAGTATGATATTAATATGGATCCGAAACATATTATTTTCTTGCCAAATGAAATTAAAAAATTGATATTTTTGAAAAGTTCATTTTAATCAGGTGAATATCAACATGAATTTGATCTTTTTTTTCTCTGTGTATCTGGGTTCCCTATCAAAATCAAACAATATATACCTTAGCATTTACAAAAGGCATTATACCCTTTGTATACAAACAAGAACTCTTGGCCCTGCTAAGCGATCGCTGTATTAATTAGTAATTGGTAAAAACCTTCAAAGCACATTGCATAACTTTCGGTTGGAGTTTTACACAATTCGAGTCCCCAAGTGTTTATTCGGCAGTCCAATTGATCATATAAAGAAATTTGCAAGTCGTTGAAGTGTGAATGCAACAAAGCCTGCTGATGAGAGGATTGGGAGATCCTCGAAACAGTGCTGTACTGACATACCATTGCTATCCAAAAGGTTGTAATTAACCTCGGTTGATTTGTGTTGATTACATTAGGCAACAGGATCCAGTATATTGAAGGGTTGGTGTTGATTCTAGATTTTTTCATTTGCTGAACACGATTCTGTGTTCAGAAAGGGTCCATCATGCTGTGATGTCTAATTGTGGAAAGGGAAATGAGGTGATGGGAAGGGGTGGATACGCAAATACTGTTATATAAATACACTGCTCGCCACTTGAATAGGACACTTCTAAAGTCGATTTTCTATAGTTAATTGCTGCTAAACCAAGCCATCTAGGAAAATAATTTTTGTTTTCTTATAAAGTTTATTTAAATGTAGTAATTAGACGAAAATTACAAAATTATTCAAAAGTTGTAAGTATACAAAAAACATTGTTAACCAATAAGTAACAAATTTTGGAGTCTTCATTTTGCACCACTTGAATAGGACACTTTATCTAAAAACCATTTAAGAATATTTCAATCCTTTTCAAATAACAATATTACTTAAATAAGAAATTACTAACATGTTTTTAAACCAAAAAAAGTTTTTAATAGTGTGTTGAGCCTCCTTTTTTCTCCAAAACCTCACACATTCGGTCTGGAAGGGATGCATACAATTTTCCCAAATAATTCAACGATATCGAGCCCCATGCTAATTTGATAGCTGCAATTAGTTCAGGAACGCTCGTATATTGCTGACCTGATCCATATACTTCACGTGTAAGCCATCCCCACACATTCTCAATGATATTCAAGTCCGGTGAATAGGGTGGCCAGTTTAATAACTCCACATTTTGGCTCGCTATATACGATTTAACAAATTAAACTTATTTTCGCCCGAAAAGACAACACGTTGCCACTCCGAAGTCCAGGTGACATGTGCGCGCGCGAAATCAAGGCGTTGTAACTTCCGAGCCGGGTTAAGAGGTGGCTTCTTCTTGATTTTTAGTCTCTTCAGGTGTGTAGCATTATTAATAACACGACGCATGGTTGTCAAACTTGCTTTAACGTTGCATTTTTCCCTTATCTTGGCCAAAGAGTCGTGCGAATTGGTAGCTTCTCTTAATATAAGTCGCTTGTCCGCGATGGTAAGCACACTGTGGGTGCGGCCCTTCATGTTTTTACCATAATTTGTTATTTCGTGACGGCTCCTGTCGACTTTTTTTGCTATTTTGGTAATAGAAAGGCCAGAATCCTTGTAAGCATGGATTTTTCCTTTCTCCGACTCAGATAATGAAGTGCCACGCCCCATTTTAATTTTTTTTAAATTTTATATACACTTCAATTAAAGCAAAAAGTTTAAGTAAACCAAAATTTGTGTGCACGTGTCAACGATACCGACCAAATAAAATGCATGTTCTATTCAAGTGGCGCAAAAATTCCATTGAATTTTTGCGAATGCTCACATAAAGTGCAAACAACTTTATAACGGTTATATTCCAAAACTTGGAATATACCAGAAAGAGCGAAGAATGCTTGCAAAAAGATAATATGCAAAAAATACCGTTATTCTACCATTTCGTTTTCGAGTTACGAGCAGTTTTAAAGAGAGCATACAGGGTGTCCTATTCAAGTGGCGAGCAGTGTATGTCTGTTTAAGTCATCCTAAGGAGTCGACAAAAAGAGCCAGGACCTCCAAGGGTAGATCAGCCAGACTACCCAGAATTTCTGTTCCCAGATGCTCGGTGCGTTTCCAAAGAAATGCAGGGCAGTCGCAAGGAAGGTGGATGCTTTCTATCACTTCCTACATTCCCACAACTGCGACAGAAATCATTGTGGGGTGTGCACTACCTGTTGGCCATAAGCTCGTAAGCTCGTTCTCCCCACAATGGTAGTTTTTGGCTTCCATTTCTCTCTCCGGGAGCCAGGTTTATAAAGTTGTCGTTCCATTTCTGAGCTGGTATACAGTAGTCGATTCCCTTTGCCTCTGCAGTTATTCCTAAGTCAACCAGGATACTGATGTGGCCTGAAGTAGATGCATTAAGAAGTTTCAGTACCCGAAGTGTTACTGAGCTTCACGCTGTATACTTCAGGAAAGTGTCTACAGCTTCCATGTTCAGAATTACGTCCAATGCTTAGGGTAAGGGTTTAGATTTGGTGTTAACCGCGCCCCTCCACCAGACCAGCGCTCCATATGTAAGAATAGTTCTGACGACCGCTGTGTATAACCGTGAATGATAGTCCCCATCTCCTATCGAAAGTGTTTTCCAGGCGTAGTACGCGCCTGATGCCTCCTTCACTCTTTCCTCGTAGTTTCTCTTCCAGGCGAGTTTCGAGTCCAAAATGACCCCCAGATACTTGGCCTCCTTGACCATGTTGAGCTACGTTCCCCCAAGGGATGGGGGTGTGAACTCAGGGATGAAATTTCCTTAAATGTCCTACGAGTTTGAGGTTGATCTACACGGTCTAGGAATTAATTTTTTAACCATGATTTCTGGGTAAAATTTTCTTAGAATTTTTCGTACATTTCTTTTTTCTATACGCTTTGTTGAGTGTCATGATATTTTTATGAGTTTTACAAAATATATGAATTTTATTTCTTTGACATTAAAAAAGTTTTGGAAACTTATTTATTAATTTATATTAGGGGAAGATTCTTAACTTGAAAAGTACGCTTGCAAAGAGTATTATAATTTTTCCTAGAAGTTTGGAACGCATAGAAATATTAATTTCCGACCCCATAAACTGTATATATTCTTGATCAGGGCGTCGGGCTAAATCGATTGAGCCTGACGGAGGGACACGTCTGTTCGTTTCTACGCAAACTAGTGTCATAGTTCTAAAGCTATCGAGCTTTAACAGTTGCATCGCAGAAAAAAATAGCAAAAAAAAAGCAAGCACAGTCTAGGCTTTTGGATTCAACAGACCGTCCGGCACTTTCTGCCAGCTTAATTTTATGGTTTTAGAATCTTTAAAGGTTGTCCAATTTTATCAAAGAAGTCTTATTAGAGGAATCAGGGGGATGATTACTATTCTTTTAGCTGAAGTGATATCACATGGACAATGGCACACAAAAACTAGAACCGAACCACGAGGACGGAAATAGATGAACCCGAACCCGTTCCGAACCCAAGCTTTTGGTTCGGTTCAAAAAAAAAAAAGATTATACACATTAAAATTTATTTGGGTACCCTTCAATGTACGACAATTAGAAATATAACAATACGAAAAGTCGGTCAAGCCAGACTATCAGATCTGTTCCCGTTTTCGATTTCGATCAGATCAGCCGGAATCGGAATTGGTAGCTGTTCCCGTTTCCGAAAAACGATCAAGTTATTCGGTTTCAAAAGTTTTGAGTCAGTGGAATGAAAAGTAATGGACAATTTTCATGTCAACAGTTATACATTTCGTCTATCAAATATTTTTATTTTTACAAGTCAAATATTGTGAAGTTTTTGAAGTATTCATAGATGTATTGAGCATACAACTTGATTTAAAATACATTTTTTCAAAGTTTTACCTCAGAAACCTCGAAAGCAAAAACGATCGAAATGAAACCGAGCCATTCGCAATTCCGCATCAGCGCATGCGCAGGGTTGATCGAAATTGTTAAGGTTGCCATTCAGCTGAATTAAAATTCGAAAACGATTCGAACATTCATTTGAAAAGAAAATCCATTTCTATTTCAATCGGAAACGGGAACATCATAATGAAAACGATTCGGAATTCCAATCGTATTACTTTTTAAATCTACTCGGAAATGGGAACAGACCTGTATGATATAATTTGCACATGCGAAAGTGAATATATGTATACACTTTATAGGGCCAGAGATGCATTGTTCTGGCGGTTATATATATTAGCACAAATATTCTTTGTTAGACAACACATTTGAAGTCGATCTTTTGACTTAAAATTTTTTATTTTTGGCCCATTGCAGAAACCAGAAGAAAAGAAAATGGGTGGGTGAGAAATTTTTTGTTGGTTTTTCACGCTAACATCCCCAAGCTCGGCCATTACTAATATTATAAGCTTGTAACAGATTCGCGAAATTTTGTCGAACTTTGACAAAATAATTATTGTCTTTAACCTATAAAAGAGCAAATTTAAAAAAAATACAAAAATTATTGAAAATGGTTACAGTTGGAAATAAAAATTGCGTTGAATGCAAAAAAAGTTCTTAGGCTGGACTGACACCTTCAATTTGTAGGGTCAATTTTAGTCACAAATTTCCGTCTATGAGGAGAAGTTGTTGGTGTATGCGAATTTAAGTTTGCTTGAATTCATTGCTCAATGTTTTTAAAGCGGCTGAGATGGTACAAAACAACGACTTTTGTTGCGGCAATAGTTGTTCCTAAAACTTGAAAGTCTCATTACAGCCTTAAAACCTTTTTGTAGGTCTGACAAGATATTCCGTCTAGATACTTTGCTGGCATCAAGTGAAAGTCGCGTATTGTTCGCAAACTCGCTCTCTTCCTTTACTTTAAGCGCTTAAAGTACTTCTCGCTCAAAGCTTCCTGCTGAGCAGCGGAGTTTATTGTATTTGCTCTGGATATATATATACTACCATATATGTCCGATAAACCTAAAAAACGAAAAATCATTTCAAACAGAATTCAGGGAACTGCTTACAAAGTAGCGGGGACTTGTTTTAATAAGCTCATGCTCAATTACCAAGTATCTACAGATTCCCACTAGTTAATGTCTTTCCAGCAAACCGTTTCTTCTTTTTTAAATTGATTCAAATTCAAGCAGAAAGTTTTGCCCTTAATTCTTAAAAGGGGTTCTGCATCAGCACTCGCCCGCCATGGAAAATGCAAATGACTTAAAGTGAATTACAAAAAGGAGCCTTTCTTAGAATGTGGCCGAAAATGTGAATTAGAAATTCAATTATTTTCCATTTGTCAAACGCGTTCATTTGAATGCGAATGGAGGACCAATTCAGTAAAGTTTTCTTGCGGCGTTGATATAGTGCCAATTAAGGAGCAAAATTAGGTGTATGTCCTGTAAGGGCGCGGACTCCCCAAGTCAACCTGGTGGCCATCAATTTAAATGCAAAAAGGCTTTTCAAGTCAAAGTGAAGAACGGCCAAAATGTGCCAATGTGGCTGTTTCACTAATTAAACGCCAGGGAAGAGCCGCAAATCTGCTTAAATACAGCAGAGTTGGTGGCGAATTTTCGGCTTGTGACTGGGCCACAAACAATGTTGGATTTGGGTGGCACCCCAAAAAGTATGCTACGTTAATTTTACGTGGCTTGTAGCAAAGTGAATTAAATGAGGAAGGCAGCTGCCGCACGGTCACTTGATGTTGCACTAAAGCAAAGCGACGCAAAGCAGGGTTGAGCACTGCCTAGTGGAATTTAGTAATTAAAACGACAAGGATTACATAAGCACGTAGTTGCCAGGGGGCGAAAGGATGCAAGCTGGACAGCAGCAGCAGCAGCAACAGCAGCAACTGGTGGTGATGGTCGCACAGTGGTTAATTAAAGCGAGGTGTGGGTAGCCGAGACAAACAATCGAGATGCCTGACCGCAAGGCCAAACTTGTTTTCAATATGATATACTCGCATTGACAGCCGTTTGGCCACAGGACATGGCAAACAGGACACAAAAACAAGCAACCCAACACATCAGACAAGCCAACAAGCACCATCTAGCCGAGGGCGAACTCAGCAAATTTCGGGGAAATGTTAAATTGAAGAAAAACCTTTCTGGAAAGAACAAATTGTAATGCAATGAAAACAAGCTAAGAAAACCGAAAAAGATTAGTTTTCTGAATTCACTTTTACTGGGAAGAAAACTCTTAAGCTTTTTAGCGACCGTTTGACAACTTTTTGGCTTATACGAGTCAGTTATTCCCCCGAAATATTGAAATAGAAAAATACGCAAGCACATAAAGTTAAATGGTTCAAACACCTATCGCAGCTGTCGTTATCGTTTGGTCCGATATTGTTTTCGCTCTGTGTGTACCACCTACCACCACACAGATGTGCGTGTGTGTGCACGTGGATGCGTGTGCCAGAAGCATCATATGATGCAGTTCATACACTAATGCATACATACATATGCATATATTTCCATTGGGTAACTCTGCTGTTCACATGTGTGCTTGTGAGCTTTTCAACAAAAATATTCATCAGAAGCTGGCAACGGACATGACGTGCGCTGAAACTACCTTCTGGCAGCAGATAAAAGTATCACTGTCAATGCCAGAGCTCTTCTGTTGTATGCTAGCTGACGTTTCATAAATTGGTTTGTTAACACATTCTCGAATTTACTTCAATCGTTAAATGCATGTGTGAATATTGTGGCAGCTTACCATGTCGGGGAGTGCATTTTGTACTTAGCATTATAAATTATTGTGGAAATTAATGAAAACTTAATGCATAAAATGCAAATAAACGAAATTATTAACATGTTATACAAAATTAATAAAAAAGGTAAACAAGAAATTATGCATATTAAATTGTTTACGTTTTGTCTGGACGAAATATGCCTGTGAACCGGTTTTGGTTAATAGCTTGACTAGACTTAGCCCTTTTGCAAATATTTACTTTTTTTCAGTCAAATGAGGGTAATGCAAAAACGAATTCCTATTTTGAGTACCTTGACACAACGTATTTTTTGAAAGGCATATCGAACATTGCTGTAAACAAGATAATGTTAATAAAGAAATGATATTTCCAATTCAAAAAGTAGTGTTCTCCTACTTGGGATTGATTATGTTTCATACTCGATTCGTTTTGTAACACTTCCACCTCTATAGAAAAGAAAATAAACAAGGAGAAAAATGAACACTGATGCCAGAACAGCATTTTTCTCGTCAAATCTAGTTGTTCTTAAGGTCCAGTTCAAACAGAAGAAGATGTATAAATATATGAAGCTGTAAGCTATTTGTTTTGATACTCTGTACCAAAGGTACACAGAGTATATTAAGCTTGTGCAAAAGTATGTAACAGGAAGAAGGAATCATTTACGACCCTATAAAGTATATATATTCTTGATCAGCATCAACAGCCGAGTCGATATAGCCATGTCCGTCTGTCCGTCTGACCGTCTGTCCGTCTGTCTGTCCGTATGAACGAAGAGATCTCAGAGATGGTAAGAGATAGAGGTTTGACATGTATGGGACATATATTTCTTATACTTGCAGGCAGATCAAGTTTATTTTCAATTTTTGCCACGCCCCCTCCCGCCCCCGCAATATCTCCTACAGTTTTGGAGATAGATCGTTCGTTCCTTCTAGAGATACCTTGTAAACAAAATTATTTATCGATTTGCTGAAGGAATGATAAAGATCGGATGAACCATACTCAAGTTATGGGCAAAAAACGGCCAGTTAACACCACCCACCCACCCACCAACAACCACAGCAACATACCCTTACCTTCAACATAGGAAATCTTAGTGCGAGAGAGAAAGAGAGAGAGAGAGAGAAACTTAGAGAGCGCACCGCGTTGTGCGCGGGGTGTTAACTGGCCGTTTGACTCCTGAGCAAATGCGAGTGTAAGGGTACAGAGTATGTTATAGTCGGGCTTGACCGACTTTCTTTCTTGTTTTAGTATGATAGAAGTGTAAACTTCTGTTAGAAATTGTATCTACGTTCTTTCCTCATGTGCTTGGAAGGTTAAAGTTCACATAACATGAAACCGTGTAACAAGAATGTAATGTATGTAACAAGAAAGAACGCAAACAAAAACCCGAACGATTTCCGATTGCTGTTTTTTTCTAACGCGTTCTTTTTCATGTGTTTGGAAGACCAAAAGTCTTCATAACATGAGACGTTGCCTTCTGTAGGTAGTGCTTTTGGCACCTATAAGGCCCAATTTCTCAAAAGTTGCGGTTAGGTACCGGCCGGTTAAATATGCTGGCCGGAATTAACAGAGGTTAAGTCTTTTGGTTTTCTCAACGAGACTTACCGGCAGGTTCACCCGATAACGATTAATTGCTATCGCTGCAAAAGTGTGACCTGACACTCTCGGCGAAACAGCTGTGTTTGCTATGTTTTTTTTTTTAATGCTATTGCTGTTGCTGGTAATCATTCAGCAAAAAAGTTGATTTAAATTGCTAGCGAAAATAAATCAAGGTGAAGCATCGAAAAAACCAAGAGCGAAGAATTCGTTTGTGGACTTTTTGAGCCATACAAATGCATTTTGGAGAACAAAAAGAAGGATACGGAGACCTGGAAGCAGAAGGCAAGGGCTTGGAGATCAGTTTGCCGCCAGTTCATCGCCCTTTGAAAAACTTACAGGATAAGTAAGAGAGTTAAGAAGCGGGAGACTTCCGAACTGTGGCGGCATGCCAAGCACCGCTGGAGTCTTGTCTATTTTCAAAAAGTTCGTGGCACGATCCCAAGCTCAGCCACAGGGTTGGAAAATGTGGTTGATAATGATGGTACGTTTTTATTTATGATATGTAAGCTTAAAAAATATTTAATTGACTTCTAAAATTTTGGCAAAGATGAATCAGTCAGTGTCTGTTTGTGATGGCCAGTTATGCAATAGCATGGGAATCTTGACGGGAATCTCCACGGTTTGCCGATGGAAGTCTGACTCAACAGAAGTCGCCCGCATTGATTAGGAACTAGAAGACCATAAGTTTGCTCTCTGACAACAATCCACGATTCCTGTTAACAATCCAAATCATAATAAATTGAATCACAACTGAATTTAAGGTTTTACCTGTTACTCAGCTAAGATATTTTGATCTCTAATCCTAGCAAGAAACCGTGCGTGTGGATAATATTTTCATTATGGTGCACACGTATTAGCGGTTCATCAGCGCATGAGGCAATTAGTGGTGCCATTGGTCAGCTGGGTCCTTCGATTTTGCAGACGGCGGGCAGTGAGTTTGCCTGCTATGCCATTTCGGATATTTTCGACACCGCTGTTTGTCGATCGATAAAAATATCGATAGTTCTATCGCAACTTGTCGGCAGGTAAAAATTTGAGCAATTGCGTGCCTTAAAAATTTAAAAAATCAAAGTTTACTTTTATTGGAAATTAAACCGAATGTGTGAATTATATGAATAATAATATAATATAATAGTTTCCACAGACTCAACTCAGCAATATATGGTGAGTCAAAATGTATATAAATCATCATGAAATACCTTATCTAAAATTTTTTAAAAGGGTTTTCGTTCGAAGATTACAGAAAGGCGTTTCAGAGAATCAAAAACAACGTATACAAAGCGGATTCGAGATTTGGACTAAGCAAAATGGAATACAAAATTTACAACTTCAATTGAAACTAAAAAATACGCATTTTTCTAATTTTGTTTTTTTTTTGCCCCGTTCCAAAGTCACATCTTTAGTATGCTCTTTTTCATGCCATCCAAACTGGGTTCCAAAAAAACGTGTTAATCATACATTTTTTGCGCAGCGAACGCCGCATGCATGGAATATTCCCTTCCGACGGATGGACTTCTGGAACTGTTCTTTGAGAAGGAGAAATTGGATAAACTTCGGTCGAGACGAACTTACCTTTCCACCAGTTTTCCGTTTTGTTTTTTTGCTTTTTTAGTCTGCAATGAGAAGGCTAATAGTCGCAATCAGTATTGTCAGTGCTTTGGGTTTCATCCAGGTAATCACACTCTTTCACATTGTTTAAAATGTTAATT
Organism: Lordiphosa magnipectinata; assembly: GCA_037044535.1. Taxonomy (NCBI): domain Eukaryota; kingdom Metazoa; phylum Arthropoda; class Insecta; order Diptera; family Drosophilidae; genus Lordiphosa; species Lordiphosa magnipectinata. The sequence continues at coordinate 143,869 of JBAMBO010001666.1, read as the reverse complement.
GTTTGGTGGATATGCTTAACGAGTGTGTCAGTTGTCAAATCCAGGCACAGGACCAGGACCTCTTGCCGCAGACAATTTGTTAATTTTGGTTAAAACCCGCTAATCGTAGCTCCAACAATGCTTTTTAGGTTTGCACCCCTGATTTTTATTAAACACTTGAAAAGTGTATTATAAATTTCCCAGAAGTTTGCAACGCATAGAAGAAATCATCTCTGATGACATAAAGTATATCTATCCTTGATCAGCATGACGGGCTGAGTCGATTGACCTTTGTCCGTCTGTCTGCTTCCACGCGCACTTGTCCCTCATTTTTGAAGCTATCGAGCTGAAATTATGCAGAGAGACTTTTTTTGTCTGCAAACTCCTAATACATTTTTTTTCGTCTGAAAAGACTAAACGCTGCCACTCCTTGGTCCAGGCATATTCGCTCTAGCCCTTGCATATTGCGGTGATTTTTTGTTTAATTTTTAGACATTTTAAATTTTCAGAATTAGTAATAATTCTTTGCATAGTCCGCACGCTCGCTTTAACAGCGGCCTTTTCCCAAATTTTGGCGGCAGAGATATTTGAATTGGACGGGTTAAAAAAGAAAAATTCGCTTGTCCGCTGCTGTTATCACTGAGGAGCGCCAACCCTTCATATTTATTCCATAGTTTTCCTGATTCCTTCTGTCTATTACAAACTTAGTACTTTAGTATATACTTTTTACACTTGCACTTTTTACTCTACGAGTAACGGGTATATAAACATTGAACACGTTCCTAGCCAACTTTCTATTTATTGTTCCCCTTCTTCGGAATAGCACACGAACATACTCTTGCTACATAATAAGTCAATTATACGCTGAATAGTGAATTTGAGCCATCTTCCATGACTTATTCGCACTTTCGAACGCGTGTTATGAAATATCTCGTCTGCTGTTTTTCAAAAAAATATAGTTGCCTTTTGAAATTTCTAAGGATGATAAAGATTAAAGTGTACCAAAGATTTCATAGTAAAATATTTTATTTAATATTTTGCTCAAAACTTTAAGGCCATTTCGAGACCATTTGAAATTAAAGTAAACTTTTTTTTGTTTTTACAAATATTAATAAATATATATATATTTTCTTTCTACTATGTTATCCAATTAATAGGGAATGCTGAGACCTCTTGGTTTCCATTTCGTCGTTTTGAGATCCGTTGGAATGTACATATATCTTCAACTTCTCTTTAGAAATTTATAATTTTCGAGTTCATCAGAGCTCGTATACCCTCAATTATCATCAAAATATTTAGCTAGATTTATAGAGATTCATTCTGGCTAAGCAGCAGCTTCAATTTAATAAGTTGACACAAACTTAACCAATCTAAATCTGCATTCCTCATCTTTCCCTCGGGGAAGGTACACAGCGCGCATTGTAAGTGTTTGTATTTGTCTGTGATACTTTAGCAATTTGCCACTGTGACAGTTCTAATTAATTTGTGGTACACATTTGGCCGCGGGCCCGGTTTGAAGGGAATGAAGCATGCCAGGGTATTCAATGTTGACATTGAGGGAATCGGAGATAACAAAACGAGGGCGGCTAACTATGGCAACGGCGATTCTATTTAAGAAACATTAAAAAAAATTGTCAAAAAACAAAATGTTTCTTCATTTCAAAATGAGGAAAGAAAACCTAAAACAAAGTTGAAAGCAAATTGTAATTACGCACAAAATGTACCTGGAACGGGAAGTGGGAGGCAGCCCCAAAAAGTAGGCAACATAAGGAAACCCTTGCTTAAAGCACGACCCTAAATTCCCCGGAAGAGTAAAGAGGAGGGAACAGAAAGCAAGGAAGAGAGCGCGAATTGGAATTGTACTTGGTGATAAGTACATGTGGTTGCCACTCAGGCCATTCATGTGTGTGTGCGTGTGTGTGTGTGTCTTGCTGCTTTGTAAGTTTAAGTGGTAGATATTATTCAAAAGGAATTAAGACTGAAATGAAAAGCTTGTCGACATGAGCAGTAGATCCCGGGCGGAGGGGAAAACCAACAGCTGCTGGCGCTGCTGAGGAATGCTTTTAATAAATATGAATGTTTACAGTGTGCGGTTTGCATATGCATGTGTGTGTGTGTGTGTATTTGTGTATTTACCTTTTGTTTGTTTGGTTTTGTGGCCTGTTTTGTGTTTGAAAATGTCGAGCGAAATGAGCAGCAATCGCTTGAGTATGTGGTTGGAATAGACTGAAACAAACTAAAAAAAAGATGCGCGAAGTCAAGTGTCTACACACGATAGCTTCATTAAAACAAATGCCCAGCCAGTAGAATGCACCCCAAAGCCAATTTAAAACACCAACACAGCACAAACAACTTAGCCTACTCTGGCAGGGATCGAGGTCAGGTGGGTTGTGTGGCCACATATACGCCTGGCTGCACGCTAAATGAGTTTAGATTGCTGCACATAAATTACGAGGAACTGGTAAAGCGACAGGCAACAGACAACCGACATAGACAGAGAGATGCCATTAAAGAGGGAACTTCTGAGCCCCATACAACAACAACAGCAACAACAGCTACAATTGTGACAAGGTTGATTTGATTTACGCAGTTTGGCTGTACCGCCCCGCCCCCATCCTCACCTGGCCCATCCAGCGGAACAACGCTAACTCATCAGAATCTGAGATAAACTGACTGGCCCCTGCCAAATTGCTGGATTAGCCTTGGCTGTCTCCGCCGTAGACAAACATTTGAAATTCCATTTGTCCGTTGCCTGTAATTTGGTTTTATGGCTCCCTGCACGCCCGCATACACATTAAAGTTTTATTATTTTAAATCATTTTTTATTTATTTATTTTGTGCACATTGAAATGAAACTCATTTAACACGGCGTATACTTAATATTCATTCATGTCGCCTGTTCCCAAACTGTCAATTACACTCAGCTGGCTGTCAAATGTACCTGAAAATCAATTTCTCCACCAATTTCAGTCAATTTCAATGGCACTCCATCAATCATAATTAACTTTCGAGCACTTTCACTTCAAGTGAGCGCGTTTTAAAATTGCCTCCTTTGCTTCGTTTTACAACAAAAAAAAAAACAAGAGGAAAAGGGTTGGCATATCATGCGCAGGGCAATAAATCTTTATGTAATACGTTTAAATTAGAACAAATGAGTTCATTTGTTTTTTGTTTTTTGAAGCCAACAAGGCTCAAAGGCTACACAGTCATCCGAGTAATGCGCAGGGAAAGGTCGTTAAAGCCAAGGAAGCAAGATGAATTGCAAAATATTCTTCACTAGAAGAAGAGCAGTTTTGTTAAGGTGCAACAATTTTAATTGTGCCCATTAAAAAACTGTACATAAATTAAATTTTTACTAGTCGTTTGATAGGTAAATCAGGAATTTCGATCAAAAATTCACGAAACCAAAACAAAACCACAAAATGTTGAACAAAATTCACGTAAGCTTCAATTTTTTTGGTCTTTGATGTGTGCAAAGAGAGAAAATCCTTGTTGATGATTATTTATGTCAAACTTATATAAAAAAGTAAGTAAGGTGAATAAATCTACCAAAACTAAAATTAATTACCATTTTGAGGCGACAGAAAGTTTCGAATTTTTTATAGGATTGACTTTAAATTCGGTTAAAGAGCTTGATCACATCCAAAAAAAATTGAGGAAAGCTAACTTCGGCTCGACCGGAGTTTATATACCCTAGTAGCTTGTATAATTTATATAAATTAAGAAATTAAATGATTTTCGTCGAACATTCTTATCTGAGTTATTTCCCAAGCTCAGCAATAAGAAGGCACCTCTACTTTGACCATTTGTTTGCCAGTTTGTTATATGGCAGCTATACGAAATATTCATCCGATTTTGACCGAACTCTACAAAATTGTGTGGAAACTGATAATATTCACAACTGGAAGGTATAAAGACGCTACCATTGAGAACAAAAAAGTTTTTCTCACTAGAACTACTCTTCGACCGATGGTTCCTATGGCAGCTATAGTCTATAGTCATTCGATTTGGATCATACTTGGCTAAATTGTGTGGTAGCATATAATATTGATCAGTAACAAGTTTGGGAGCGATAGAATTGAAACAAAAATTTTTCATACTAAGACTTTTTTTCAGACATATCTTTTGTATGGCAGCTATACTATATGGTTGGCCGATTTTCATAAAACTTGGTGGAATTGTGTAAAAGCATAGAAAACTTATAAATACTTGCTTTGGGGACGTAAGATTTGAAGAAAAAAAGTTTTTCTCACCAAAACAATTTTTTCGAAATGGACACAATTTAGTCCTCAATTTGAAACTATTGAGTATCATATTCTCTTTAACACTGCAAGTGTCAAGTTGATATTTTCGAAGGTATTAAAAGGATATTTTGAGAATATCAAATCGATTGTATTTTGTATAAGGTTGTCATTTTTTTGCATTAATTTGTATTAAAGAATTTGGTATTAGGTATTATCAATTTGATATTTTGATTGTTTTACTTTTAGTATCATTTTGATACTGTATTTTATAAATTTTATATTTTTATACCTTTGTAGAGGGTATGTTAAAAAAGTCCAGATGTTTGTAACGCATAGAAGAAAGCTTCTCTGACCACATAAAGAATATATATTCTTGGTCAGCATGACGGGCTGAGTTTATATAGCCATGTCCGCCTGTCCGTCCGTCTGTTTCTATGCTATCTCCTCCATCAGTTTTACAGCTATCTTAACCAAACTTTGCACAAAGTCTTTTGGCACAAAAACGCTGCACATTTGTCGGAACCGGCCGGATCGGATGACTATAGCATATAGCTGCCATAGGAACGATCGGTCAAACATGCCCAAACCGTATTTATAAGTTTTCTATGCTTTTACATAAGTCCACCAAGTTTTATGAAAATCGATCAACTATTTAGTATAGCTGCCATACAAAATATAATTTTGAAAAAAGGTCTTAGTAGGAAAAACTTTTTTGTGGGGATTGCTATCGCTTCCAAACTTGTTACTGATCCGTATTTTATACTGCCTTACAACTCTGACAAGTTTGATCAAAATCGCATAACTTTAGAATATAGCAGCCATAGGCATAATCGGTCGAAAAACTAGTTTTAGTGAGAAAAACTTTGTTGTTTTTAATGCAAACGCCTCCAAACCTCGTATTTATCAGTTTTCTATGCTTTTACATAATTCCACCAAGTATGTGGACCAAGTATTACTGATCAATATTATATGTTACCACACAATTCTGCCAAGTTTGATCTAAATCAGATGACTATAGCGTATAGCTGCCATAGGAACGATCGGTCGAAAAAGTAGTTCTTAGTGAGAAAAACTTTTTTGTTTTCAATGGTAGCGTCTTTATACCTTTCAGTTATGAATGTTATCGGTGCGCAAGAGAGTGTCATCTACATATTCAGAGCTGCTAACTTTTCGTGAGAGTTTGACAACAGATATTGTTTCTGTCTGTGCATGTAGGTTTCTGTGTGGAACTCAGCTGACCAACTAACGAGCATTTTGCGAGGTTATCGCAAAATGCTCACACACGAGCTCGCATGTAAGCAAAGATCGGGAGGGAAATTATTTGAGCTTTCCAAAGAGAGGTTTGCGATAAAAATTCGAGTGCCGTTCTCGTACTCCAACGGCAGCAGAGTAACAGCTAGGTCGTGTCTTCCTTTAGAAAAAAAAATTAAACCCGAATGCAAGAGAGAGAGAGTAAACTAAATCCCATTCCCGAGTGATGTGTGGATTTTGTCTTATGAAGTAAAGCCGAAGTAAAATAATTTTTGAGTTCTTTTTTTTTCTTTTGGCTTGCCAAAGTCTATCGCTTAAGTGAACAAAAAATTAAAATAGATATTTATATTTTCTGCAGATGCATTCAAGCAAAAGTGGCCGACATTTGTTTAATATGCGCAGAAGAGAGTGACGAGACTGCAGATATCTAACTGAAAAACGAAATAGAAAGTATAATTTTTGCTATATTTAGTTAGTTATAGTTATTTTATGGCGAGTCGTTGGCGAAATCTTTTGCCATACTCTTTTGATATTGCTACGGACTTAAAACTAATATATGTTCGTTTTGAGTATATGTAACATCAAAAACATATCACAGTAAATATTTAATTCGACTGGCTAGAAATATGACAAAAGTATCGCGAAACCATATTTCCTGCGACTATCGTAAACGAAACTTTCACTGCCACAAACTGAACGACATATGAATCATATTTCTATCGTTTCCCGATCCGATTGCGAGAGTTTTGTCGGGTTAAGTATCGCAATTCACACATTTGCGATATCGTTTGCGAGCGTTTGGTCCGCTGGGAAGCCTGATGCAAAAACAGCAACACAAGTATGTATATATCTGGCGTTCTCTCACTTAAGTTTTGTTTTTCTTCTTGGGAATTGATCCAGAATCGAAGAAAGAGTCAAGCGATGACCGTGATGATATGTCCATTATGTATGATTTGGTTGTGGATCACAAATGCATAGGTATAGAAAGCCTTACACTTTGATATTGTATATGTATCTACAATCATTTCAATCATGTATTGGTACAATCATTTCAACTCGCAGGTGTGCATTGTGCCGCTCATACGCTCCAGCTGGCCGTGAATGCTGTTTTGAAAGACCCGCGACTTTCGAAATCAATTGCAGCTGCAAGGGCCCTGGTGAAAAAGCTGCTAAAGCCAACTATTAGCAACCTCAGGTCAGATAAGAACCCAAATAATCCGCCAATTGATTGTCCTACGCGTTGGAGTTCGACGTACAGGATGTTGAACTAGTTGCTAGAGAAGCGCAAACACAGGTGTTTTTTTTTAGAAAAAAAAGTTTGAGATACAATTGATCAAATTGTAAGCGTTCTTGAACCAGCTGAAGTTGCAACGATTAAACTGCAAGCCGAACAGTTAGTTTTGGGGGACTTTCACGCAATTTGGCTCAGTAAAACAAAAACTTTTGTTCAGTGAAATAGAAAAACGCGAGATCAGACTCTGTGAATTTAATGTATTCATAATGCATAATGCATTTTTTTAGATCCTCGTTATGACGTCATGCTAACCTCAAAGTACATATGTAACTGCTTTGACAAATACATATTCAAGAATTTTATCCACTTCTGTTCAATTGAAACTAAATGAGGAAAGCCGCTCGCTCTCACCCAATTACTTTGTCTGAAAGTGGAGATGAAGTCGATTTATATATGAATTTGTATGAAAAGAAACAGGACAATACAAATAGTTAAGTATTTTCACAAAACAGTTTAATGGCATCAATCAAGGTTTTCCTGAACATGGTCAGAAAATGCGAAAAAGTTTCCAGAATTGTGTTAACCATTAAAAGTTATGCTTGTTGTTCCAGCATCCGGTGTGAAGTTTATTATGACTCCGCTATGAAATCAGATGGACGGAAATACATTGACCTCTATTTTTATCATTATCATTAATTTACCTTCTTTGTAACTGATTTTGTTTTGAATTTGAGAAACTTTTAGTTTGATGAAGACATTGTTAATTAAACATTATTTTAATCATCTGATGAATACAAACTTGTGAATTTTGTATGACAAACACTAGCGAATGAAGATAATTTATATAAGCGTACATGTGTATAGCTTGCTTATCCATTATGTTTGGATTTATGTTTTGAAATTTCTTTTCGGCATTCTATATCGATAAGTTAAAGCGTATTTCGCCACACATAAACGGGGTATAAGTCCAGCCTCGTATCTTCTCGTTCAGGCAAGCAATTGTATCGACAAAAGATGTACAAGATGTCGACCTATCGTACCGAACTCACATATCTTTAAACAACTGTGATTCATATAGAGCTGCCAAATATCGAGGGTATATAAATAAATTAAAGCAACTGCAAGGTTATAAAAACATCGACGTTCCTCTGCTAGCATTCCTCCAATTAAAATCGTTTGTTTGTGCGTATGTCACAAAGTTTTCTTTTTCAATTTTTATTCAATTTAAACAAAAATAAGTCAATAAATTGTCTAAATACTCGAGGGAGCTTCAAATTGTATATAAAATCTGTCAATCAATACCGAAAAAAAACAAACATGCCCTGATTTCAATGTTCAAACTTTGTGATTGCTTGCAATAACATTGACTGCAGAGCTTAATTTGGTTTGCCATCAGCATCAGGATAAGCTTTGAGCCAGAAATTAGTTAGAGGCGTGACAGTAAAATAAGTCAAAGTCATGCCCAACTGTTGCTGAACTTGGCACATAACTTACAACGGCACCTACATACTCATATGAGTAAGTGCCCGGACGTGTCAACTGCAATGTCGATAAATTCGCATAAAAATCAATTTGTGCCCAGCCACAAATTCATGAATAAGCCAAGCAAAGTATCAAACAAAAAATTTTAGGGCGAAACTCATTCATGTGTGTGTGTGTTCTGGGTTATGAATAATGTCGGATGGCCAGGCCTAATTTCATTAAATTCAGGCGCATTCAACGACATTTGCAAATTTTCACAGATTCCTGCCCCCCCCCCGCCCCCCCCTCATTGCACACCCCTCTTGATTTATGCCTTCAGAATCATTTGGCCGGAAGTGACAAGTCAGCTAAATTGGTCCACTTACCTTTTTTTTCTTTGCTGTTATTGTTGCTCTACATACATAATGCATGTGAATGTGTGTGTGCCTGCCTAATCATCCATGGATGGGAATGGCAAATGTCGTACGAGTTATCATAGCGTTGTGGGTAGATAGAGGTCCTTGATGTGACTCGCTGGGCATACATTAAGAAATCGATTCAATTCGCTTCGAGGCAATAAAAATTGAACATTAAGTCTGTCTCCCTCTCACACTCTGACTTCCTTTTAGGAGGTATCTTCCATTGTTGCCTAGTTTTTTTTTTTTGTGTTGTTTTGTTCCCTTTTTGGATGGGGTTGGGCCCATTTATGATTTTGATTAATGTTCTAGGGTATTTGTGCAAATGTTCCTGTCCATCAGCATAATCATAATGTCGTTGCTAATGTTTATTTACATTTAATGTGTTGCGTTAAATTTTTTGTAACCAAAATGTGTGCGAGAACAGGTCATATTTCATTTCGGCACGAGTTCAATTCTATTTCCCTCCTGCATTATTAGTAGATCAATTAATCATGATTACCCAGTTATGTAGCAATCCGATTGAAGGTGGGTGAAAAACCAATGTGATTTTGAATTTGTTTCCACCTGGGAAAGGAAATTGTAGGAAAAAAGGTTAAAAAAAGAGGCAGACTATTGCAAAAATAGAAAATATGAAATTCAAAGTATAGAAACAAAATTGGTCAGTTCCAATTCTTGAAAGAACGTTCCATTCCTTTCAATTCCAATTAGCACCAAAAGAGCGTAAAATTAATCTGTTTGTCTTTTCTGCGTAAAAAGCTTCACGTTAAAAAAGTGAAAAAAGGCTAAGTAGTTGATTTTTTCATTATGAATATTGAAAACGGAGGTAATAACTTAATTTCTTTTAAAGTTATGGGTATGGAACTCCATAATTCAAATGAATTAGCTGTAAGTTTTGAAATAAATTTAGAAAATAGCTAATTTTTGTATTTCCCTAATTTTGTATATTTTTTGTTTGATTGGTTATGCTTGTATGTGATAGAGGTAAATGTCCCATTATATTTATCTCCACACCACATTTTTATACTCTGTACCGAAGGTACATAGAGTATATTAAGTTTGTGCAAAAGTATGTAACAGGGAGAAGGAATCGTTTCCGACCCTATAAAGTATATATATTCTTGATCAGCATCAACAGCCGATTCGATATAGCCATGTCCGTCTGTCCGTCTGTCCGTCCGTCCGTCTGTCCGTCCGTCCGTCCGTCCGTCCGTCCGTATGAACGAAGAGATCTCAGAGATGGTAAGAGATAGAGGTTTGACATGTATGGGGCATATATTTCTTATACTTGCAGGCAGATCAAGTTTATTTTCAATTTTTGCCACGCCCCCTCCCGCCCCCGCAATTTAGAAACATCATATCATAGCATATCTCCTACAGTTTTGAAGATAGATCGTTCGTACCTTCTAGAGATACCTTGTAAACAAAATTATTTATCGATTTGCTGAAGGAATGATAAAGATCGGATGAACGATACTCAAGTTATGAGCAAAAAACGGCCAGTAAACACCCACCACCCCCCACCCATCACCACAGCATTCTATTGAACGGCAATCTTAGTGAGAGAGAGAGAAAGAGAGAGAGAGAGTGAAACTTAGAGATGAGCGAGTATAACTCGTGAGCAAATGCGAGTTGCGACGTTAAGTGTACAGAGTATGTTATAGTCGGGCTTGACAGACTTTCTTTCTTGTTTTAAATATTTTTGAAGAGCCTTGATGAAAATGTTTGCCTTCTCCACTTCATTAGAAGTATTTTTGTCCACTCTTCCATACTTGAGGAACCAGCTACAAATTTTTAAGACTAATTCTGTCTCAACTGGAAGTGCTTTGACTTTACTAAAAACCTCTTTTGTTGCAATAAAATAATCATGAAAATCATCTTGCATTTTCGACATAATTCTCATTCCTTGTTACTCCGGAAGGAATTATGTTGGCTTAATATGCAAATCACTTTGTAAACAGTCTGCGAAAAATTGCGCATACGCAGCGTCAGCCAAAGATAAAATTAAGCTTAATATGTGCCAAGCCCTTGGTAAATACTTGAAAACTCAGCCAAAAGCTACTCAAAAAAACTTTTGCACGATTATTCAATTTTGACTTTGGCAAAAAGTAAAATGCTTAGAGAAGTCATGTGCACTAAAGACTGTTTAATTATTACAAATTTGAAAGGTTTCGCTAGAGGGGAAAAGTTGCTTAAACAAATGGGCGATTGCCGCTGTTTCGGCTAATTAGCAGTGCATCAGCAAGTTCATTTCATAAACAGGAATTACAAATTAAATTTACAGAGCCGACACCCCCTTTTACATGGCAATCAAATTCGTGGTGTAATTTCCGCAAATTAAAAGATATCACTTACAGACACATATATAATTTCAGACAACCACAAAAAGTTGGTCGCACAGCAGGAACAACATGGACACGCCCACACATTTTTTGGGGCTGTTGAAATGCAACTGGCGATTATATTTTTTTTTGCTTTTTTGCGTTGACAGCAAATTGAATTAGAAACGCATTTTTGTGAACAAAAGTGACCGCACGGAGAGCGGGGTATGGCACATAGATGCCGGATGTGAACAATGACAAGCCGCAAAAATTCAATTTAAAGTTTGGATTTCAATGCCGAACGAGGCAAACAACGTAGAAAAACTCGTAAACTTCATGGTGCGTATGAGTATGAGGGAGACTAGAAGGTATGCTGCGAAGGCAAGGGATACGTGCATGTAATTGGAAAATATTGAACTGTGAACAAGAATCGAACGCCGGCAGGTCGTGCTTATTTATTATGCCAACGAGTGGAGCACTATATGTAGAAGAGGAAACCTTAAGAAAAGGATGCAAAATGTCATGAAAATGGATATCTATTTTAGGTATACAAAGCAACAACTGCTAGACGGTTGAAAGTTAAATTTTATTATTTTAGAAAAGGAAGGCACAAACATCCTATTTTAAGTGTCCTATCATCAGCAGAATTTTATTATCAATCTGGTGAACATAAAATCGAAGCCAACAACAATGAAGAATTGCTATTGCAATTGACGAACAAAATCGCAAGGATGTTTGTCAGTTAAAAGCTCAATTATTTTTAGCTTGATTCCTAATGTTCTGTATTAATTTAAATGGATTTTAAATTCTAAATACAATTTTTTTTTTAAATCATTTCTTAAGAGCTACGTGACACCTAAGGTTACGACACGTAGTCCATCTTAAATATTTTACAATAAAATGTATATTTTTAATGTTTTGAAATTTTTATGTTTAAATGTGAGACTAAGGGCCGATTTCTCTTCTTCCACATAGCTGCTATGTGTCAGATAATATTAGATTTTACTCTGTGATTTGTTAGATAATGCAACAGATAGCTATATGTAAATAGAAGATGAGAAATCGGCCAGGGAACAGCGTATTGGGTCAAAATGCCAACTGATAGTATTTAAGTATTTAAGAAATCGGCCACAGTGCGTATGAGTGATACGAAAAAGCTTTAGAGCATCCTCTCGTCAATTATTACGGAGGCTTAGCTTTATAAGGATACTTTGGTTCTGGTTCGAGGAGACTGACCTATAAACTTTCATCCTGAAGGGAATCATCTCTACCAAACTCACATGACTGGAGTCAAAGTGGCTTTTGATGCATCCTGGGGAAAAAAAAGATTAAAGCAGATCAAGTCTGATATTCCAAATGACTTCAAACAGATCGAGCTCCTGTGGTTCCTTAGATCAGGACAAGTCACAAAAACAGTCGACCTAAAAAATCTCCGGTGAGAGCGAAAGTCTTTAAGGCGGCCGGGACACAGACAAAAAGAGGAAAGCAAACTTCGGCTCGACCGAAGTTTATATACCCCTGTAGCTTGTATTATTTATATCAATTAAGATTTTAAATGATTTTTGTCAAACATTCTTTGTATCCGGAAAGCTTAAAGACGCTACCATTGAAAACAAAAAAGATTTTCTCACTAGAACTACTTTTTCGACCGATCGTCATTCGATTCATTCGATTCGAATGAATTCGAATTGCATCAAACTTAGCATAATTGTATGGTAGCATATAATATTGATATGTAACGAGTTTGGGAAAAGAGTTTTTCCTATAAAGACTTTTTTTGAGAACTATATTTTGTATGGCAGCTATACTATTTAGTTGACCGATTTTCATCAAACTTGGTAGAATTATGTGAAAGCATAGAAAACTGATAAATACGAGGTTTAAGCACGTTTGCGTTGAGGACAAAAAAGTTTTTTTAACTAAAACTATTTTTTCGACCGATAGTTCCTATGGCAGCTATATGCTATAGTCATCCGATCCGGCCGGTTCCGACAAATGTGCAGCGTCTTTGTACCAAAGGACTTCGTGTAAAGTTTGGTTAATACAGCATTAAAACTGACGGAGGAGATAGCATAGAAACAGCCGGACAGACGGACATGGCTATATCTATTCTAGATATCAAAAAGAAGAAGGTCCGAAAATTAATCAGTTGAAAATTTAGAGAGTTGTTTTTATCAGTTCATGTGTTCTGCCGACGAAGGGAAGAAATAGTGAGTTTAGTTAAAATTACAGATCAATCGTTATCGCCCACACACATTGAAACTTGCTCAAAATTTTTCAAAATTTCTGTTTGAGTTGGTCTGCAAATCGTTTTATCTTCTTGAAGTGTTGAATATGGGGTGGGGAAATGTGGCAGCCACGAATTTTATTAAGATGATGCATATTGATAAACTGCTGTTTGGTAAGTCCATTTTCCTACAAAAATGTCATTGCTTCTGCAGGGGTAAGGAGCATAATCACCTGAGATTTCCGGCCTCCTGTCATGTTTTTTGTCTGTTCTTCCCTGACGACTTTTAACGCATTAATAAAATCATCCTATTTAGCCTTCTATGCAGAAACAGAAATGCTGCGTTTAAAAGTCTGTGTCCGATGCAAGATCACCTTCTGTGTATAACTTAGTGTTGGTCTACCCATTTTAGAGGGAGATGGATCCGTAAGCTCTTCATCCAAGGTTATAATAATCGTCTGCGAAAGCCACCTTGAGTGATTAACTTTTAACCTTGACACCATACGGTTGCATTTAGGCAAATATTTCTTAATGTGTGTTATAAAACTGCGAACTTTTTGCTCAATTTGATCAACGTGTTGCTGACTTTATTTATTTTCATTTTTTCCAACATCCACTTCGTTACGGCAGAGTCGTCGCATCTATTGTTGTCCCAAACTTCCAGCAGTTTTAAGCGCTAAAACTGATATTCGCCTGCAATATGTCATTTTGAATACTTTATATCTATATACTTTTACGAAAAACATTCCATCTTTAGTTGCTCGCAAGCGCGCGCGCCAAATAAGTTACACTCCACAGAACACAATTACATTTGTTCAATTTTAGCTGTAAAAATACTCCAACATCAATTGACGCAACACGACAAAACATACAGTACATATAGAAACTAACATGCAACTTTGAATCTACAGACCTGCACGATTATTTGCCATATTTTCAAATTGTCTTCACTTTAAAGAAAAAGCCACAACAAACGCGCAGTTTATCAATATTCACGGTTGCATTTCGATAGGTCAAGCATGCATTTAGTAAGCTGACTTTGATTGCGCGGCAATTACAAACCAAAACAGAACAGTTTTATTTTCTCTTGAGCATGCATATAATTGGAAAACACATTCAATTTTCAGTTTTTAAAATGTAAAAAAACAACACCTTCTGCACAAATTTCGGACTTTTTGCCCATAGTGCAATCAAACTTGGCTGCAAACTGTATTATCGTATTAGCAAACTTCTCTACTCCCGATTCTGCAATCAATTCAAAATGTCGAAAATTTGCATTTTATTTCAATTTTGACCATCATTTCTGAAACTTAGGTCATGATGTCTATTCAGTTTTGTCATTGAATTGTTATGATATGTCGGAAGAAGAAATAGTGGACTTCCATATTAAGGTCCCTTTCGGTAATAACTCAAGATAACATCATTCTCCAAAGCAGAAATGCATCCTCATCTCGGAAGTGAACTATTTAAATCAATTTTCAGTGGTGTCAAAACTGATACAGTCAAGCATTGGGCTTGTGTGCGTAGCAGCGAAACACGAACTGATTTAAGCTTGGTACGGAGATATGAAATACCCGCGAAATCAAAAACTGCTGTTTCGAGCGTTGGTCTAGACCAGAGATGGGCATGCACACATATCGACACACTTTTCACACGCATACAAGCACAATTTGCGTGCGCCCCATTCGTGTTCTATAAATAGCTTTCAATGCTTATAGCGTACGTGTGATTTTGTGCAGTCGGCCGCGGCAGAGCTCCTATGCACACGAGGCAGCGCGCTGCCTCGTGTGCATTGGAACTTTGCGACGCGCCCATCTCTGGTCTAGACTCTAGAGCAGGGGTGCCCCGAATAAGCTTACGAGCGCGTGGAAACTAATACAAATGCACAAAATACAATTCAAGCAAGAACAACCACAAGAAATAGAAAGAGAAAATCGGTTTTTGTTTGGGTGTGTGAGTGTGTGTGACTAAGCAAAGGCAACATTGTTGTTGCTTTTTAATTTGCCAGAGACATAGAAGAGAGAGAAGAGAGTCACATATGATGTTGTTGTTGCAGGTCTGCACGCGCCAACAACAAAACCTTCGTTCGGAAAGAAAGAGAGGAGAGCACGCAGATGAAATTGTTTTTGCTTTTTACAATCTTATGGCCGCGTAAATGGTATGCGCGCGGGCTATTCCTTTGCGTAGAGCAAAAACAAATGTGTGGCTTGCGGAATAGGCTTGGGCACCCCTGCTCTAGAGTTCACTCGCGAAATAGTCATATCGATATCAAGTGTCACGCGATAATCTACAAATAAATCATTATTTCGGTGTACAATATATGTAGAATAATGTATGTGACAAATCTCTTTTTTGTTTTGTTTTGATTGAATCTATGTTAAATTGTAATTGGTAAATTGTTTTGTAGTGTCCCTGAAGATGGTTGCCGAGGAGCAACCGAAATATATTGGAAAACATCATACATTTTTGTGTGTTTCACTTGACCTAGAGCCGGCAATACTCAAATTTCTACAATTTAGAAAGGTCGCTAACTATCAACTTTATGTAGAATATATTTTTCGTACTCACGTGACCGTTAAATTCAAACTACAGCGGTTTTACTTGAAGTTCAGTGTTCACCGATTCACGCAATCATGAGTTCGGCTCACGTTTGCATAAAAACACTACTGACTTCGGCTCTTGGTAGCTATGTTCTCTCTCACTATACGTGTGTCGGCTGCACGCCAGCAGAATTATGAGTTCCTATTCCATGGGATAGGCATTTGGCATTTTGGACACCACTTAAGTGTCTAGGTGGCTCTCAACCCTAACCCAAGCTAAGAAAATAATTATCTTATTTCTTCCTTCTGTCCTTCTGTAAACACCTTTCTTTATTTAAGCCTAATCCCAAAGCGATAAAGAGATTTCGCTGAGTATATTAGCCAGTAGCTTTGTGTTTCTTTGGTACATACTTGGCTTTTCCCCTAGTTAGTCCACCAAGTTAATACTGTTGAAAAACATTACAGAATAGAAAAAAAGGGCGCCAAATGTAGCTCGTAATCTTTATTTGTCTTATACAACCGGCTGGTCTAAGCTTTGCAAGCACCATATTCGGTCACCCAACTGGTACACATCTGCTTATGGACATCGAAATGCATATCGTTGTCACATTTGAAGGGTCCAATTTCTTTGCCATTTTTACACTCCAAATAATGTTGACAGCCCGGAACCTCTGCAATCTCTCTACCTTTCACACGACCATCGCAACGATCATGTTTACACTTGTGATTCTCGCGAAGCACACAGGCCTTAACTTCTTCGTGAAAGAATCGATTAGTTGGGCATTGCATCCAAATGGGTGCGGTGTCACGCCCATTATCAGCACCCAGATCACGACAATAGTAATAACCACGACAAGTCGCACCATCCGAGACAAAGGTGTTGCGCAACACCAGCTTACCGCTGCCACAAATATCCTGAAGCGCCGTCTTATTAGTTTCTAAGCTAATAGCGGTTATAGCGACCTGTTTCTCGCACCGGCCCGTTTTCACATCAAAGTAATGTTGCTTGGACTCGCATTTATGCGTCTTCAGTTGATGAGCCTGGCAGGTGAAGTATGAGTTGCTATCAGCCTCATTGAGAATGGGCACACCGTTGGGGACCACCTGACATAGCTCATATTTGGCCTTGCATTGAAATTGATTGGCTGCCACACAGTCCTGTTTTGCCTGATCAAAGTAGGTGCCCCCCGTGCAGGCTCCTTGTGATCTTAGATTCTCTTTCTCACAGTAATACCAATTGGCGCAGTTAAGACTGCTGCCCACATAGCCCAGCGTCAAAGGAGAACAGGGCACTGCACAATAGGTATCTGTGTGTTCCAAGTACGGCCGGTTGACAGCTACCCGTGGTCAGACTAAAGTAAGGAGTGGACCCCTGGCAGATACCTCCAGCAGAGCGATTCGAGTTCTGGCACACAATCCATTCGTGGCAACCACCGGGCTTACGCAATACGGTGCCATTGCGAAACAGGTGACAGATGTCATCCGTAATCTGGTAAGACTCCGCCTGTTGACTGAACAGCTACCAGCAGGGCCAGCACCAGCATGTGGCTAATAAACACTGCAAAGGATACTTGGTACTTTAGAAACAAGTTTAATTGCACATTTCAACTGAGCTGAAGTACCTGTCATGTCTTCACTTTGGTTACACAAAAATTCAACTTAATGTGGCAGCCCAGCCGATCGTGTCTTATATACTTAACCAGATTTGCCAGAAATAAGTTGTCAATAAGGCAGAAGTCATTAGGTTATGTACCCAAAAAATTAGATAAGATAAGCGCTACAGAATCTCATTAAGCAAATGTCGATATAAGCCAAGCGACAAATCAAAAACCTTTCCCATCTGTTGCTACAGTGATAAAAAAAAGTGAAACGTAATAATTTATTTGCATTAGCATTTGTGGATATAGAGAAGGTTCGGAACCAGTTTGCATCCCTGGTTTAAACGCAGTAAAAATAAATTAACTTAAAACCCAACTTATTAACTATATCTATTTCATATAAAAATACAATTTTGCAGATGGAATTCTTAAGCCCCGTACTCAGAACGACAGAAAATTCCTTTCGTCAGAGTATTTCATATAATTAGAAACATCTTGACTTAGCTTTGATGCTGATGTGCTGTTAGAAAGTGTTTCTATTTGTGTGAAATAATGGGACGAAAGAAATTTTCTAGCGTTCTGAGTACGAGGTTTTAACTGTTTCAAGCTTAAGGCCTCTACTTACATATGACGTAAGTAAGTTAGCATATTTGGTCACATATTTCGTAAATGAGGAACATAAGTGTAGGAATTTGGATATTAACTGGAGGTGGGTCACTACTCGATTATAATCGAGCAGAGTTTTGTTGACCAAATTCGGCAATTCAGTTTGTTGACGTACCCATTGAGCTAAAAGTGATTTCAAATTTACAAATTTTCAAATTTCTAACCGAGCACGAATTTTGTTTGTAAAATTCAATGACACGCAAGCGGCATTCGATCATGTTGAAATGACTTATGCCTTATGTTACGAATGGCTCGTGAGGTGTCCAATAGTTTCCACTGAAAAACCAAATCACTCTTTACAGGACACTAAAAACTATTGTATTGTTATTTGCGAATAGTCAAAGTCAATATTCATCCATTTTTTGCTGACTATTAAAAGCATAAGTCAATCTTCAAGCAAGGACGTTTTGAAACAGTATCAAACATTTTTAAATTATAGTTAAACATTGTTCATTTAAATATGAAAAGAGCCACGTCCATTAGTACAGAGCATCACAAAATTAAAATCAATTAACTTTGCACTCAAAGACTGAAAATACATTAATAAAAACAGTTAAATCTAAGTGTAAATAGTCTAACTATGTTGATTTTTATTATTTCTTTTTTTGAGTGTAATTATGTCCAAATATGCCACAACCCTTGGAATCCCATTAGGTCAAGGATTAACGTGCTCTCTTCACCTGGCTCATGTAACTCATTTTAATTAGGTTAAATATGCAGCTGAAAAAGCAAAAGAAAAAGGGCAAACAGCCTTTCTCAACGAACCGAAAAAGACCTCAAGAGGGGACCATCTTCTCCTCTTGTGTTCATAAGCAGGAACTGAGCTCAATGAGATGCAAAAGGGCGATAAACAAACGCGCCAGAGTTGAGGATGCTTCGCGGGCAAAATAAGGTTACGAGTCGGAGAAAGAAAACTGGCAAAGGCAACCAGCACCAGCCAAGTCATATTTCTCTGGCCAAAACAAAATGAAAACGCCAACAAATATGTGGTGGGGCGGGGGGTAGAGAAGAACAGCAAGAATTATGGGCGCTTGGGTGGGCGGGTGGTCCTGGTCACGTACTTGAAGTATTTTGCCAAAATTAAAATTTATGAACAGATAAAAAAGCGTTAATGGCCACTGACGGACAGAGAAGGGAGCAGCTGCGGGACCCTAAATGTGTAACAGTTTGCAACGAGTGGCAAATGAAGCACGCGAAGTGGACAAGGCCAAGAAACCACAGCGCAGATGACGATGACAACGACAACGCGAGTCATAAACACTGCATTTTTACAGAGCAAATTTTTTTGGAGAGCTGCTCCAAGTGGCACACTTGACGTGATGTTTTAGTTGGAAAAACATTTAAGCTGTGGAAGTATTGGACGTTTCATGTGAAGTACGTGTATTCAGCTTAAGTGGCGGGTGGAAACAGAAAGAGAGAGAGCTGATAGGTAAGATGACCTCTCTACAGATTGAAATTAGTTTTTAGTTAGAACAAAAAACCATAAAATTGGTAGTCATTAAATGAAACTGGTGCTATCTGACAATCAATAATTATAATATAATCCAATACATTTGGAAACTTTACTCTAAAGTCTGGTTAACCCTAAGGTACAACATGTTTATTAATAAATTCCAGGTCTTTGCCATTTATCGCCCATAACCCTTACCTAACCTTGGTGTGAGCCTCACACAATTTAACTAAAACCAAAACTTGTCACCAAAGTTGCCGGTGTCCTAGAATTTATAACCAGCAAAGACCCTTAGCTCGACAGACCAATACAAACCTCCCATATCCATTTTGCATCCAATTAAAAATTAATGGTATATTTTTGGTCTCCAGTGTCCCTTATCCGCAGGCATGTCACGTTGGGTCTTGGCAAACTCGCATAATTAACAAACACTCCGCAGCGTATGGATTTGTGGAAAGCCAGACCTGGACCTAACAAATTTAGCCATTTTGGTGCCTAGGTTTTTTGGGTGCACGTAAACATAATTAGAGGCACATTTAAAATGTCGTTAAATGCCGCAAACAACAACAACAACTACAACAGCAACGACAACGTCGCTCCAGTTTCCATTCAACACTCACGCGTATTTGCATCTGTCCAAAGTGGGTGCCTGACACTGCCAAGTCAACGAAGGACGTGGATTGTGGAGCATGTAAATACCATTAGCTGTGTCTGGTCTTGGCCCTGCTTGGGCTAAGGTGCACTTAAAAATGTTGTCAACGACTTGACATTGTTTCAAGAGACCAGAAGAGTATGACTTTGTAGTACATACAACGGAAATAATGGGTCAGAGACAACAACTAAACAAACCGTAATCATGAGAGGAGGGACAACAGTTGCTTGGGGATGCAACTTATGATGCTTACCATGAAAAATGAGACATTAGAAGCATTAAATTGTAGTTAAGGAAGGCACAGGATGAAATATTATGAAGAACATTGTTTGTGTATTGCGTATAAATTCTCTATTGGCAAATCTTGGATACTATAAGCTGGGCATTTAAGTATAAGAACTTTACTTAAGTCTAAGTTTTAAGAACATTATCTAAGTGCAGATTTTTTTAAGAGATCTGTCATAAAGCCTTTTAGTTTTTGGAAAGTGATTTTTAGAAAGAACTGTTGATATGCTATCGATTCAATTGCATTAAGGCCTTTTTTACTGCATCAGGAAACAATGACTGTTACTGTCACTGTTAACAATACTAAAGACTTCAACAAAAAATCTATCAAATCATTTATTTAGTAATGTTATGTTGTGATGCCGCAGGAGTACATCAAGTAAGTTAGTAATGACAAAAAAAAATGGGTGTCGTGGGAAGCCCGGTACGAGCGAAGATCTTTACGACGATAAATCTGACTGACTTTAACTGTAAACTCACTGCTTAAGTCACTGTAAACTCACTGTTAACTCACAGTTAAGTCACTGTCAACTAACTGTTAAATCAGTGTTCTGTTCACCCCTTTTCCCACTCAACATACCCACCAACACACAACCCACCTGCTGCTACGAAATGCAAAGACAAGGCATACCCAAAAAAAACTGTCGCAAAGTCAAAATTGTTCTAGTTTTAGTCCCCTAATCGAACGTCCGTAAAAGAGCTACGCTTTAAAACCTTCAGATAAAATAATTATAAAAAGTGGACGACAGAACTTAGAACGGATTTTATAATAGAACTTCCAATTTTCAGGGCGAATCCGGGGCTAATTAGGGTGAGTTTGTTTTCAACCCGTCAAATGTTGGTTTCTATTGATTTCCAAGAGCATCGTTACTTGAAGCTTGATTTCTCATTTGTTATGGAACCCTTTTTGAGTTCGTTCCCAGAAAAAAACACAAGTAAGAAAGTCGGTCAATATACTGTAATATACTCTTTAGCTGCTACTGCAACAGAAACTTAGAGATGAGCGTATAACAGC
The DNA here is from genome assembly GCA_037044535.1 of Lordiphosa magnipectinata. Lineage (NCBI taxonomy): Eukaryota > Metazoa > Arthropoda > Insecta > Diptera > Drosophilidae > Lordiphosa > Lordiphosa magnipectinata. The sequence continues at coordinate 122,530 of JBAMBO010001666.1, read as the reverse complement.
TTATAACGCGTATAACTCGTGAGCAAATGCGAGCGGCGGCATTAAGAGAACAGAGTATGTTATGGTCGGGCTTGACCGACTTTCTTTCTTGTTTTTATATCAGAAATTTTCGCTTACTCTGGACTTAACACGATTGGAATGACGTCTTAAGCCATTGCGCCACGGACCGCATTTAAGGCAAGACATCTAAGAAGTTACTTGTGTTGATATTTCCTGTAATCATTCACCATTAATTGCTTGCTTGTAATCAAGGCTGCAAACCTGTCCGGAACCGAACACCTAAGAACCGGTTCGGGTTTTTAGGGTCCGAAGAACCGGACCATGAACCGAACCCATAATATTTTTGACTAATTGAACCTGAACCCGAACCGGACCTTTTTTTCGAAAAATTAGGTTCGGTTAACAACATTAAGTAGTTTTTCCAATGACACACAGGGACACATGGAAATTTCTTGAAATCTGACTGCTTTCTTTCAAGAAGTTGTCCAATCCTACGACATTTCTCTAGGTCAGATTTATACTATCACCGTCGATAATGGATTAAATATGGTTTAAGCAGGAGAACTTTTAAATGACAACTGCAGAGCAGAAAAGGAATGCAACTATGAAGAATGTAATGTTGATGAAGTTTGCTCAAGTGAATCAAAAGCATTTTTTGATTTGGACGATGACCAAGTTACCTCCATAGGTTCCCTGGAGAAATCTATAATTACAGTTTATTGTGCTGCACACACTCTAAATTTAGTACTTAACGAATTTTCAAGGAAGTTCAGCTTGACATTAGTAGAGTTCTCACACGAATATGAATATCCGTACTCACACTATATGAAATCTATTGCATATACAAAAACTGAAAAAACCAGTGCTAGACTGTGTGACGCGATGGAACTCAACTTGCAAAATGTGCGAACTTTTTCTAACTCTTAAATATTTTTTCATTCATTTAAAAGAGCTTCACCTAAAAACATCCGAATGAAACGTATAAACATTGTTTATTACTTCCTAAGTGCCTCGATTAATGTTCTTCTACAGTGAGCTCAATATTGGCAATATTGGCTTCAGTGATCTAGACCCGAGATTTCAAACTTTCTTAACTTCTGACCAAAAAAAAAAGTACAGCTGAACAGTTCCTAGAAGATATAATGCTTATTAACTTTAACTAAGCAGATCTCAATAGTTGAAAATATCAGCTAATGAATTTGATAATTCAAATAACATTATTGAAATAAAGAATATTATTATATTATATTATAAGACTGCTCACTAAATATGTAGACGACTTATTTGCGATAATCAAGGAAACCGAGGTCCAAAATACACTAGACGCACTCAACTCTTTCCATCAGAACTTGAAATTCACCACGGAGTTGGAAATAGATGGAACACTTCCCTATTTGGATACGACTATCAATAGACGTGGAGATAAAGTAAAACTTAAATGGTACAAAAAACCCACAGCATCAGGACGAATAATCAATTTTTACTCAAAACACCCAAAAAATATGATTATAAATACAGCGGTTAGCTGTATTAACAGAATGCTGAGTATTAGCGACGAGACATACCACAATGACGTTATTTCCGATATTAAAATTATACTGCAGAATAATGACTTTCCTATGAGTGTTATAAAAACATTAATAGAGAGAAACAAGATTGCAAATCCAAGAGAGGATAGACAACCCAAGTCGTATAGGTCACTAACCTATGTACCGGACCTCTCAGAACGTTTTGCAAAATCCGATTGCTTCAACAAAAATGTCATACAAATAGCTCACAAACCAACAAACACAATGGGACAACTATTCAACAAGACGAAGTCTAAAATTGACAAAACAGACAAAAGTAATGTGATATACAAAATACCATGTAATGGGAAATCGGAAAACGCGTGCAACAAACTATACATAGGAACAACAAAGTCAAAACTCAAAACGAGAATATCCCAACATAAATCCGATTATAAACTCCGACACCAAACGACCATACAAAAAACTGCACTGTCGACACACTGTATGGAGAGCGGACACTCGCCGAATTTCGAAGAAACCACAATCTTACAACAAGAGAACAACTACAAGAAACGCTTTACTCTCGAAATGTTACATATAATAAATACAAAAACAGACAAGAGACTAAATTACAAAACGGACACCGACAACTGCGCCCACATATACAGAAACCTACTGAACAAACAATAGCTTAGTGTTAAACTCCACGTCAAGTGGTACAGACGTGTTAAATATTGTATGTAAAAATGTTCAAAATTTTGTTTAAATGTATTGTTATAATTGGTCAATTTTTCCTTGTAGTGTCCCTGAAGACGGATGCCGATGTGCATCCGAAATATATTGGAAACAAATCAACAAATGAGTTTTCTTCTTGACCTCGAGCCCGCAAGCAGCACTCTTACAATTAGAAAGGTCGCTAACCAACAACATTATAAAAAATAAATAGTATTCTTTTATGTTCAAGAGAACCGATGTTTTTACCAAAACCTTGGGTTCAGGGGTTCCAGGAACCGGTCCGCGGAGCACCCGGACCGAAACTTCTTCAAAATTTTAGAGATTTGCAGCCGTGCTTGTAATTCTCAAATCTCAATCTAAAAAATGTTAGCAGTTTGAAATCAATAGGGCGCTCTATTAATTTTAAATTACTTATATCTTTTTAATACGTTTAAATTGGTAAAATTGCCAAGAAAAATACAGAAAATGTAGGATGTACAAATTGTTTTTTATACCCTTGTAGAGGGTATATTAAAATGGTCCAGACGCTTGTAATGCAGATAAGGAAGCTTCTCCGACCACATAAAGTATATATATTATTGATCAGCATGACGAGCTGAGTTGATATAGCCATGTCCACCTGTTTCTATGCGATCTCCTCCATCAGTTTAAAAGCTATCTTAAGCAAACTTTCCCAATTTTTTGTTATACAATAACGCTGCACATTTATCGGAACTAGCCGGATCGGATGACTATAGCATATAGTTGCTATAGGAACTATCGGTCGAAAGAGTAGTTTTAGTCAGAAAAACTCTTTTCTCTTCAACGTAAGCGTCCCCAAAGCTCGTAATTATTAGTGTTCACAACTTAACAATTTTTATGAAAATCTGACAACTATATAGTATAGCTGCCATACAAAAGATAGTTCTGAAAAAAGTCTTAGTAGGAAAAAAATTCTTAGTGTTTTCGTTCCTATCGCTCCCAAACTTGTTACTGGTCAATATTATATGCTTACACACAATTCTGCCAAGTTTGATCCAAATCAGATGACTATAGAGTATAGCGGCCATAGGAACGATCGGTTGAAAAAGTAGTTCTAGTGAGAAAAACTATTTTTTTTATCAACGCAAACGCCACTAAACCTCGTATATGTCAGTTTTACATGCTTTTACATAATTCCACCAAGTATGATGAAAATCAGACATCTATATAGTATAGCTGTCGTACAAAAAATAGTTTTGAAAAAAAGTCTTCGTAGGAAAAACTTTTTAACTTTCAATGCTATCGCTCCCAAACTTGTTAATGATTAATATTAAATGCTGTAGCACAATTCTGTTAATTTTGATCCAAATCGGATAACTATAGCATATAGCTGCCATGGGAAATATCGGTTGAAAAAGTAGTTCTAGTGAGAAAAACTTTTTTGTTTTCAATGATAGCGTCTTTTTACTTTCCAGTTATGAATATTATCTGCTTCAACACAATTTTGGGAAGTTTGGTCAAAATCTGATGAATATATCGTATAGCTGCCATATAACAAGCTGGCAAGCAAATGGTTAAACTAGAGGCGCCATCTTTTGCTCAGTTTGGGCAATAACTCAGCTAATAATGTTCGACGAAAATCGTTTAAAACCTTAATTTATATAAATTATACAAGCTACAAAGGTAAATGAATTTCGGTCGAGCCGAAGTAAGACTTTCTCTATTTTAAAATTTATTTTGAATATTTTAAATCATTCTAAATACAATGATTTGAAAAATTAATCAGCCTTCAGTTGCAGAAGACTTTCATAAAATTCCCATAATTTTTTAAGTTATTTAAATTTCATTATTAAGATTAAAGAATTAATTATATCGTAAAAGTTAATAAACAAAATACTTGACGGCCATTTTCAGCTATGACCGATTTTAAGTCCAGTCATTTGAAATGTTTTTGTAGTTCTAGGGAATTGGCTTTAATTTAACTGTTAAAGACATGTCCTAAAAACTGTGAGATTGGCCATCATAAAATTTAAAAAATTTCTAATTTTCCTGTGGAAATACATTAATGGTTTGTCCTTCCCTCCTTGTTCTTATGACCGTTTTCACTTAAACCGCTTCAGAGATTTTCATGTTTGCATTTATATTTTATTGTCTGGTGAAATAAAAACAATTTTGTTATCTTCGCTGCGGATGCAATAAAACCCTCTACGTTTCGCCAAGAGCCCATGAAAATGAAGAAGCAAGCGAAACGTGTTTAATGCATTTCAACGTCAAAGATTCGATTTAATTGAACGCAAGGCCTGGGCGGGATGTTATTAAAAACCAATATTTCACCCAGCGTTTTTACCCTTTAGTGTTTGTCTACAAAGTATAAGCTGCGGCCTTGTTCTCGTCGTCGTCTCGCTGGCGGATTATTAATTTACATTACGTGGCAATATGCGGAATTATTTAAAAAATGCATCACTCTAGGGAGATGCCAAAGAGACGGCGGCAGGAAGTGGCAGGGAAGCTTTTAAAGTAATTAATATGGCTAAAGGGCAATGCAGCGGGTGGGCGGGCGTCAGTAGCGTGTCAGGAAGTGAGTGCCATAGAAGGTCACAGGTTGGCAGCATAAATCATAATGAACTGCAAAAGACTATAATGGGATGAGTTCAAGCAAAGATTTCATTGAAGTGAATTAAGCAGGGCTAACCTTTTCTTTAACCTTTAAAACCCAAAATTATGACATTCTATAAAGTTGAAATGAAAACACAGGCAATATTTTGATTTAGTAGTTGAGTTTGTTTTCTTTTTTCTTGCGCTTTTTTTACCCAGGGATTTGTGTGTTTATTTTTGGGATTTAACACAAATCCGGCAAACAAACAAAGTACGAAATCAGAAATCCCCAAATGCCTCGCACACATGCAATATTTTAGCATTTGTCATAATTACAAAGGGGGAAGCACAAGGGAGGCTGCCTGCCGCTAACCATAAGAAGTAACGAACGACCATAAAATAAAAGAAAATGCGCGAATTTGAAAATTTCATCTCGCCGACCAGCCCTAAAAGTACACAGCTCGCTGCTCGCTCGACAATTATTAACGTCTTACATAAAGGATGGCGGGGCATTTATGACTGCACTTTTCACATCCGTTTCCGCATCCGTCTGTCGACACGCACACACACACACACACAAGAGAATTCATTCGTTTTTTGGTAAGGGCGAGGGCGGGAGGTTCAAACAGGTCGCAGCGGTTGCTGGCAGCAGCGAAAGCAATTTCACTTTACATTTGTTTTACGGCACTTGCTTCATGTACATGTGTGTGTGTGTGTGTAGAAAGGAGTGAAGGGGCGTGCCTGGCGACAATATGTTTGCTGCTGCTGCGTTTTTGTGGCTCCTGTTGCTGCTCCACCAATGATAAGTATTTATTATGATGCCTTTTAATGGATAAAATGTTTCGCTTTGTGCTTTTACCCAAATGAGTTTCCCTCATTATGGCAACATTTTGCCAGCCATTTATGTGGCAAAGTGGTTGTAATGCATTTTGGAGCAGTCTGTGTAAATCTGTTTAACCTGTTGCCTTTTAAAATTCAACATACTTTATCTATGTGTGTCTACATTATATGTTTGGCCTCTTATCATTCCAGGTATGTAAATGGAGAGTGTCGTGTCTCAACAAGTGGAACTCTTTGTCACTCACAAAACAGCAAACAATGGACTCACAGCCAGCGCAAGTAGCAAACTAATCTAATGAATTTATGTGCGTCCTTGGGTGAGCTTCAAGTGCCGAGTGCAAGGTGCAAAACGCACGAGGGCCTTGCAAAAAGACTCTAACTGAAAGCACTTAAGCCCATAAAATATTCAGGCCGTGAACATGTGGGTGAAATTACAAAAGAAAACCGGCACGCAAACATGAAAGATCCAAGTGAGCTGGGAGACCAGCCAGGAATTGTCGCACAATTTGCCATTGCGAGGAATTGAACGGGGGGATAGGCTGCCACTGATTGAAAAGAAAATTACGGGCAAGTAGCTGGCCGGATGGTCGCCAGATGGTCTCGACGATGGCAACGACAACAACAAGCTTGACGTCTATGATGATGATGATGCTGAGGACGGGCTGGGGAAACGGAAGTGAACGGCGCCGCTGCTGGGACCAATCGTACCTTGTGCGCTGCGGAAGCGGTGAAAGGAAAAAGGGGGAAAACCTCAAGTGGCCCCAACTATGACATTTGCATGTAAGACTACCACAGAGATGTCTAAGCCTGCAGCATCCGCACCATCTGATAACTGGCAACTGTTTTTCTGCTTCAGAAAGCAGAGGATTCTTTGCCATCAATAAGGCGGGCGGCTTGAGTACGGTGGAATTTATTAAGATTTCACCGATTTTTGCTTAAAATAGAAAAAATAATTTATTTGGGCGCTTAAAAGTATGCTATGAAAAAGTTATGGTAAAAATTTAGTTTAACCTTTTCTAACAAAATTGTAAAGTAATTATATAAGCAGTATTTTTTGGATTTTCTGGCTTTAATTAATATCTTTACAATTAGGCAAAGTGTTGGGGCCTTGTTTATTGGTAAATCATCTTAATGTCATAAAGTAGAGTAGAGTAACTAAAATAAAATAGTTTACCAAAACACTAATCGAAAACAATTGAAAATCCAATTTGTACAATAAGATTATCCTCAGTTGTCTTGCCCCATTGCATTTAAGTCAGCATTTCAGGATTTTTGGAAATAGTGCGCAATGAGTCGGATGCTAAACTCACACAATCAAACATTGCGCTGGAGTGCTTAGCAGCGAAACACCAAGTAGACGTCACAACAAGGGCTGCAAACCGGTTTTGTTCCGAACCGGTTCAAATTCGGAACTCCGGCGTTTTTCTTACTGTAAACCAAACCCTGAACCGAACCACGAGGACGAAAACAGTTGAACCCGAACCCTTTCCGAACCCAAGCTTTTGGTTCGGTTCAAAAAAAAAGTCTTCGATTTGTTGTTTTCTTCTTTTCGCACTCCCGATGGTTATTAACATACATACATGCATATATGTATGTACATATGTAAAACCATTTAAATACGTGAAGAATCAGAGCGTTTTATTGTATGTAGTACTTCTTTGCCTACCCATGTACATATGTATACATTAATACGTATGCGTAATTTATATTACATACACATAGACCACAATACTTCCAGTCAGAGATATTAATTTTTAATATACTACAAATTTAATGTAAACACCTATGCACTTTGCACAATGTACTGAACGTTTTATTTTTTATCTTATACATATACATATGCGCCAATCTAACCAACCCGGTACATGCTACTGCAGAAACATGTCAGCCGAATACAAACAGAAGTGTGTGCCACACGCAGCGTTGCCAATTTAGCTATTTTTCCCCACCAGATATAGCTATTTTGTAAGCTCGAAAGCCGGAATCTATTCAGTTTTGCCGGAGCTTGCAATTCTAGCTAATTATTTGACATTGTTTAGCTATTTTACATTAATCTCTGTTAAGTTTTAGCATTTTTAACAGTCGATATTTGGTGGGAAAAATAGCTAAATTGGAAACACCTGCCACGCGCCAAAAATTGGGCGTAAAGAAGAATCGAAACAGAAAGAGACAGAAAACATACAAGTCAGAACAATAAAAACGCGAATTTCATTTCGTTTGAGAAGTTTTGACTGAGAAGGTGTGAAGCAATGACGACAAATTTAATATTTACGAAACTTACATACAATGTTAGCACTAAATATGACCGACGGGCATGCAGAAAATTGAATGCGGCACCTTCAAAAAAAGACAAAGGCATTTTTGATCAAATCATTGTGGAAAAAGTTGCAAGTGTGGCGAATAAACACCAATCGATGCTCAATTTTCTGAGTGAAAGACTGATTAAAGTGCATACGAGAAAGCATAATCAATCGGACTGAAGAATTATACACTAGCAATAAAGGAATTCTATATCCAGCAAATGAGCGCCAATCTCACGTCAATTATAATCTACGTCTTAAGTCTTACAATGTATTCATGCGTCAGGTGTATACCTATTGTATTGTAATTTTGTATATATTGGGTAAAACTTGCAAGGAACCGAGGTTCGAACACAAACCAAAGCCCAAAAACCTTGAATCTCAAATTTCCGAACCTTAACCGTTGGTAAATTTTGGTTCGAACCTGCAAACCGAAGGTTCCGAATAATTTTTTGGGTTTGCAGCCCTAATCACAACAAACAAATGCCACGAACATTTGCCTCGTGAAGTAAAACAAAAGGCCAAACACGCGCATCGTAAGAGAGCAAACCGCGCAGCATGCTATTTATAGAACACACGCATTCTCTCTCCCTATACGTGTGTCGGCTGCGACACCGGCATAATTATAAGTTCCTATCCCATGGCATAGGCTTTGGGCATTTTGGACACCACCGCTTTACAAGGTACAATAAAGACTCAAAGCTAACAAATGCCAACCAACTTTTGAAGGCATTTGTAATGGTGAATTTTTTTTCGAAATTATTTTCTGTGAAATGCCTGGTAAGATGACCACAATAACTAGAATAGTGCGAATATTTCTACAGATCAGTTGTACTAAGCCACCGTGCTTACACTTTGAAAAAAAAGGACCGTCCAAAGACCACCCCTAGCATACTCGTTATTGAACGATTTCGTTTATAAATTGATATATATATATATTTTATTTATAGATACCGCATCAGATAAAAATAAAAAAAAATTTTGTTTTGGGATCCTATGTCAGCTCCAAAGAACAATCGTTTTTTGTTTCACCTTTTATAATATCTATAAATCTTTGCTAGAACTTAATAGCAAGGCTGCCAGCCTCTAAAGCTCTGTTGAAGTTTCGGTCGGTGGGTTTGAAGCATTCATGAAATAGATAGTTCGGCCGTTTTCTAAGCTTGTCAAACCTATGGTTTTGGTTCGAAGATCGAATCTTGCTTCATAGCTTCTTGCTTCGTTAAGAAATCTCCCTCTATTTTCAGTGCTAATGAATGAATCGGTAAAAATGTTTCGCTCTAATTTGTTTGAGGTTTTTGCTTCAATTTCCATTCCTAATTTGAACTCGTATAAAAAAAACCCATCTTCCCCTAAAAAATGCACAGTAAACTATATAATAGCCTATTTCCAATAAAGAAATTAAGAAAATTATATCAGTCCATACGATTTGATACTTCAGGTTGCCATTCATTTCCTTCATTTCTTAAAAATGATGACATTCGCTCTCATGACTCTTAGGCAGTACTCTTTACTCTGTGGCTACCAAAGGAGTCATCACCAATAATCTGTGGATTTGAATTTCAGATGTAGGCACAATTTTGTTTAAAATATACCTAGTTGTTTTGATACACGTATTGAACACACTAGTTCTCGAGAACCATTCAACGCATCCAATCCAACTTGACGGCTATTTGACAAGTGACATTTATGCTATATGACTGCATCAAAAGTATTTGGCGTCAGTTGTTTGCAATCATTGAGTGGGGCTCGCTCGAAAATCGTGTTGGCGAAATTGGCCTGCATAAATGCGGCTGCGGAAAAGGTAAAATATTTCGAACGTTGAGTCCACTGGAAATCACCCGAAACTTTGTTAATGGTACCTTGAAGTTATTTGAGGATACTGATGGAATAAAAGACCGCGTTAAGTCCGGCCATCAAAGCCGTGAAAGATCGAATTCGTCGAAATCCTCTGAGCAAGCAGAAAATCATGTCTCGTGAGATGAATATTAGCTAGCTAGCTAGCTTAGCTAGTCGTGCATCATAAAACGTGACTTGGGACTCACTGCATACAAGAGACACAACGGCCACTTGTTCAAACAGCATTGAAACAAAAGCATTGCGTCGCCAGTGCGCGAACAATGTCCACAAACGAATTCTGTTGGCTGACGAGAAAATATTCACTATAGAGGAATCGTTTAACAAACAGAACGATAGAGTGTATGCTGTGTCATCAAAACAAGCGTCCGAACTCATTCCGAGAGTTCAGAGAGGTCACCATCCGGCTTATGTGGCACCAAGTTCCATTTTTGTGAAAAATGAGTAAAAACTCCGACGTTTTGGAAAAGGTTCTGAAGCCTCTCAATACGACACTATTTGCAAACAAGCTGTAGGCCTTTAAACAAAACTCAGCTCCAGCTCACCAGGCAAAAACGACTTAAACATGTCTTAAAAACCATGTACCGAACTTCATTTCTACGGATGATTGGCCTGCTGGTAGCCCAGACCTGAATCCATTGGACTATAAACTGTGGTCCGTTCTCGAGGCTATGGCTTGCTCTACTCGACACCAAAATATTGAGTCTTTGCAGCGCGCCCTTGTCCGAGCAGTGGTCAATTTCTCAACGCACTGCGATTGTTGAGTGTGGCCAGAGAGACTTCGGCGTTGCTGGAAGGTACAAGGCGGCCACAATTGCGAGTTCTTGGTAAATTAGACAAAAAAATTTGTGTTAACAGCTTCTGCTGATAATTCACAGCGATGATAATGCGTTGGAATTTTTTAGATATCGATCTCTACTTTTAAACTCATATTTATAATCGCAAGTAACGGGTACATCGAAGTCGGACAGGGCCGACTTGAGCTTACGCTCTCGCTTAATACCAAATTGGCAATTTACTTTTCATTTCACTAGCCAATGGATAAAACGTATGAGTCTGCAAAATCTCTTTTGTCTTACGTTTTTGTTAGACACTTTGGCTTGTATTGATATCATATTTGATACAAGAATTCAAAGTCAAAGTCAGATTTTCCAAATTCTATAATTTGGAACCTGCAAACGTTATCCTAGCATTCCATGAATCTGTTATCGTACATTGTCAAGTACGTTCTATCAAGATGCCTTTTTAAAACTGCTATAAAAATTTTGGGTTTGAATCTACTTGTCCTCCCATAAATTTAAACAGGCTATAACTTTGCCTATGGTTTTGACAAAAATGCAACAAAATTTCCATAATTAGTGCATATATTAACTATATGATAAGAAGGTTCCAATAAATATCCCACAAAAATCGAAAAAAGTTGACTGAAGGCCGACTTTGACACCATTGTCATTACTTTTACCACATGTTTGATTTTTCTCAGTTGCTGTGATATGTATACTATCCTAGAGGCTTTATAAAATCAACAAAATAGTGCTTAGTGTGGCCTTCAAAAATTCTAGAACGGTAAAAAGTCGGAAAAATGGTATTTTTGCCAACATCTTGGAAACGGAAACTAAGATATGACTCGTATTCAGCGTGGGTAGACAAGCAGGAACTAGTTAAAGATGCTCGGGATACTTTTTGCTGTAGAACAGTGTATATTAGCCCTAGTTACTAGTTTCAGTCTAAATCTTTCAGAGTTAAGGCCTCTACTCAGGCGATATAAAAATATTGTAGCTCGGCACAATAATTCGCATGAATAGAAACACTTTTAAAGAGTTTTGAAATTTAAAAAAATTAACTCTTGGCCCACAGTCCATGGGTAAAGTCTTCTGAACGTGAAACCATTACATGGCTCAGGGGTGTAAGTACGTCAGCAGACAGCACGTTGAGGATATTAAGTATGTCCTTAAGCATAAAATGTCAATAAATGCAGCCAGCCGATATGCTAAGCAGTTTACATTGCCTGCATGATGGGGCGACAAGCTACTCAACTCTCACCCACTCCCTTCCTGCCGCCAATGTTCACGAACAATGCAAGCAACACACGATGTATGTATGTGTGTCATATTTTTTGATATACCTAGATAAGTGAATTTTGCCATGCATTAGTGAAGCACTTTTTCCCGCTCGCCTTGACATTTGAAGCCAGTTGGCTTTTTGGCTGCTGGATAAAGTTAAATTTTTGCAAGCAGTTTTGGGCATGAATCAACAAAATGCAGGAAAGTAGCTACAGTTACTTAGGACGATGACAGTTGAAATAGTGATAGATAATGGGGGGGGGGGGGGGGGATAAACTTTGGTGGCTTTAAGTTACCCTTGATTATGTTAAAAAATATTCAGTGTGCAAACTTGCTAGACAACTTTCAATGCTCTATTTCTTCTGCCTTGAAGTTTCACTTATCAATTGACTTCTTATCTCTAGATATGCTTCGACTACATTTCTAATTTCTGTTTCAGTATCAAATTTTTGGTCTCTTATCGCAAACGGTACAAGTTTCTGTTAATTAGAATGTTTGATCAATGTTTGTGGTATAAAAGATTTGAGAATTTTATTTCATTTTCTTAGTTGATTCGTGCACCCCAAAGGCATAATGAGAGGTACAAAAAACTACAAACGGGTTAGGAAGTTGACTAAAAATCATTCACTGCAGCTGTCCTTTTCCATTTAATGACTGTCCTGCTTTCCGTCTGTAGCTACACCAGCGGTTATTCCATGGAGGACATCTGCTACCACTGGTCTGCTACCGGCTTCATAGGTGATGCCAAGGATTGTCAAAGTTGGGGTTACTGTCAGGATAACAGACTCATTTCTCGTGGACGCTGTGGCAGTGGTTTGCTCTACGATTTTCGAGATGGCAACTGTAAGAAAGCCATCGATGTAAACTGCTCACCTGGCCAAACGGAAATATGTGCCTTGAAGCAACCTGCAGATTATGCAGCTGATCCCATCAACTGCAGCGTCTACAGAAGATGTGACAGCGACTGGGATGATAAGAGAGTGCAGCTCCATTGCTCAGCAGGTCAAGTGTTTAGCAATCAACTGCAGCGATGTGTTAGCCAGTTGGATGGTTGCCCGCAGCAGACCAGGTGCTCCACTCTAAAGAATGGTAGTCTGTTAAGAGAGCCGCAGAACTGCCGGGAATTTTGGCTATGCCAGAATGGTTTGGCCAGAAGACAGCGTTGTTCGGCTGGTCGTTACTTCAATAGCCAGTCGGAGCGCTGTCAGTCTGCACCTACGCAAAATTGTGTTCGTGCAGAAGAGGATTTGGATGCGCCTCCTCTAACCGATGCTTATATATGCTCGAAATACTATCAAGATGATCGCTCTGGTGTTCAGTTCATTTCAGATGCTCTCACCTGTCAAGGCTATTATATGTGCAGCTCCCAGTTTGCCATAGGCAAATGGCAGAGTTGTCCACTGGGCACACATTTTCAATGGTGGAGTCAACAGTGTGCCCTACCCGAAACCTACAGCTGTCCCTATGATCGTTGTGGCAATTTGGATGCAGCCCTGGTTACCACCATTGAGACGGGCTGCCAAGGCTATACCGTGTGTCACAATCAACATTCTTTACGTGTGGAAAATTGCCCTGCAGATTATCCATATTTTAATGAGATCTCGGGCTTATGTGGGCAGGAATTTCCTAACCATACGGTGTGCTATATGGACGGTTAAGTTGCTCATTCAATAAAAGGCAAGTGTTTCAATCGATATACCGTAATTAATGGTTTATGCATCTCTGAGGGTGTAACAACACAAATATGCCGCCCCTTTGGAACATTTCTTTAAGTCAACGCAACCCAAGAAGGCGAACGAGAACAACGAAAAGCGAGACAAGATTTATGCTTAGCCAATATATTCAGCGCATTTTGTAGGTAGTTAAATTTTTTGTGCGTTACGAGGAAGCTGTGGTATGCAGACCGTTTGGGTTACTTTAATTTCAAACTGAGTTAAATTTTGGCTTAAAACTGCTTAGGGTTGTAAGAGAACAAAGCAATTTAGATTGTAGTAAAAGTAAATATGTGTTCAGATGTTAAGCCAGCGAAAGGACCACAAAAATTGCAACTGACCTACCCAGATTTGAAAAACACAATATCTTTTCATCATGTTTGGAAAATGTTAATAATGACGGTGGGCCAAAGTCAGCAGCGAATCGGCTTAAAAGTGGTTAAAAAGTCGTAAACTTTCGCTTAACTGAGCAGTAAGTTTCATTGAAATTTAAAAACTCTGCTGCTGCTTGAAAATCTCTGCTGTCTCAATGAAACTAAAAGCAAAAGAAAACTATTTTTGCTTTGATAGTTTTCATTGGTTTGGACTGCGACGTTTCTTATTATTGTAAGCCAAAACAAAACGTCCACGAAAGCTTCGAAAGTTTTCAACTTGCTTCGATTGCAACTTTTCTTAATATTGTAAGTCGAAATAAAAAGGAGGTGCCAGAACCTCTATTAGAAAAAGTATGTATTAAGTTAAGAAGTTAAATTCAAGCAACAGCATGAAATATCGAAGACTGAAATACACACACAGACGACGGCGCTTTAGCTCACTGGACTTTCAGGCATAGGCGAGACCTGGCGGCTCAATCATAGTTAAGAATGTAAGCAGTTGGCAGTTGGTCGCTCAGCGAGCAACAAGGGCCATGGTCGAGTGGACAACACATTCGCTTAGAAATCTGCGAGTTCGTGGATCAAGTCCCCGTAAGAGCATAGTTTTTCTTCTTGATCAGCATGACGAGCTGCGGTAATATAGCCATGTTCGTCTGTCCGTCCGTCTGTTTCTCTGCTACCTCCTCCGTCATTTTTAAACCTATCGTAACCAAACTTTGCACAAAGCCTTTTGGTACAAATACGCTGCACATTTGTCGAAAACGGCCGGATCGGATGACTATAGCATATAGCTGCGATAGGAAAGATCGGTCGAAAAACTAGTTTTAGTGATAAAAACTTTTTTGTTTTTAATGCAAAAGCCCCCAAACCTCTTATTTATCAGTTTTCTATGCTTTTCCATAATTCCACCAAGTATGATGAAAATCGGACAATTATATAGTATAGCTGCCATACACAATTTAGGTCTAAAAAAAAGTCTTAGTATGAAAAACTTTTTTGTTTTTAATGCTATCGCTCCTAAACTGGCTACTGATCAATGGTATATGCTACCACACAATTCTAGCAAGTTTGATGCAAATCAGATGACTATAGCGTATAGCTGCCATAGAAACAATCGGTCGAAAAACTAGTTCTAGTAAGAAAAACTTTTTTGTTTTTATTGCAAACGCCCCCAAATCCTTGTATTTATCAGTTTTCTATGCTTTTTCATAATTCCACCTAGTATTATGAAAATCGGACAATTATATAGTATAGCTGCCATACACAATTTAGGTCTGAAAAAAGTCTTAGTAGGAAAAACTTTTTTGTTTTCGATACTATCGGTCCTTAACTTGTTACTGATCAATATTATATGCTTTCACATAATTCTGCCAAGTTTGATTCAATTTGGATGACTATAGCATAAAGCTGCCATAGGAACTTACGGTCGAAAAACTAGTCTTAGTGAGAAAAACTTTTTTGTTTACAATGGTAGTGTCTTTTTACTTTTTAGTTATGAATATTAGCGGTTGCTACACAATTTTGGGGAGTTTGGTCAAAATCGGATGAATATATCTTATAGCTGCCATATAACAAACTGCAAGCAAATGGTGTGGCAGCCCTGGCCACCTCTGGTCACACCATTTTTCGAGCAACATCCCTGACGCGATAACAGAACGACAACACGCGCCATCCCTGGCGCTCAGTTTCTGGCTTGGCTACGGCCACGCGCGGCACGCGCCTGCATCGCTCCGTTCGACTTGACGATAATTGTTAGCTTATGTGATATTCAATAAAGTAAGTCACATATCAATCCACTTTAGCTAAAATGGTCAAAGTAGTGGCGCCATCTACTGCTGAGTTTGGGAAACAACTTAGCTAAGAATGCTCGAAGAAAATCATTTAATTCCTTAATTTATATAAATTATACAAGCTGCAAGGGTATATAAACTTCGGTCCAACCGAAGTTAGCTTGCTTCAATTTTTTTTTTTTAATGGTATTTGAAGTGATTTAAACATTGTCTTTATTTTATACAATCCTTTAATCGATTACTTCTTAAAGGCCGAACGCTCACATCTGACAACGACACTTTACCGCAATAGAACTAACTTGTTTACTTACTCCATGGGGCACAACAATTTTGAACGCATCCAAACTATGACTGACCTAGGTGTTTTAGTCGACCATAAACTTTGCTTTAATGACCATATCGGCATTATAGTAAATAAATCTCAGGGGGTTTTGGCTTTTATTAAACACTGGTCAAAGGAGGTCGATGCGTCACCAAACTTCTGGTTGGCCGATCCTTGAATATTGCTCTTGCGTTCCCCTCAGTATGATAAGTATCAAGACCTTGTAGAAAGTCTTTAAAAACTATTTCTTCTGTATGCATTGCGCGGCCTAAACTGGGAGCCTCTTTGCCTACTGCCTTCTTATACTGACAGCATACGGCTAATAAATCTGCCAGTGTTGAAGAATCGGAGGACTTGTCATGGCGTCATATTCGCACATAAGCTGATCAATGGCAATATTGATTCGTATTACCTTCTCAGCCTGCTCCAATTTGCTGTTCCAACGAGAGTTACTCGTTCATATCAACTTCTTCCACTGATCATGTGTAGGACGAATTTCGGACTGCATGATCCTTTTCGCGTTGTGTGTGCTAATTATAATATCTTGTACCATTTGTTGTCAACTGAATGTTCTCAATATATGAATTCATATAATATTATATTGTTTTTATCCTCTCCACGCGCTTGAACCTGTCATCTCCATCCACTTGATGTGAGCCGGGGCATATCAATCAAAAACTTCCCTATCTGGATGATGAGCAGGTTAAATACTATGTAACCTTTTAATGTTGACCGGTAATTGTTAACTATTATTTTACAAATAAACAATGTTGTTCTGTTCTCAATAACCGATTTCGCTCTCTTCTCAGTAGTTTCTGCACACATTCTCACATGAAAAACGAAACTGTGGAAGCGTGTTCAACGCTATTTTCTCAAATTTTCCTTGCCCTCTCCGCTCCGATACTTCTCCTCACTCCCCTTGCCTGTATTTTTTATCAAAAGCGTTTGAACTTAAATTAATCGTTTTCCTTTTTTCATAGCGAAGATCTGAAAAAAAGTCTTAGTAAGAAAACTATTTTGTTTTCAATGCAATCGCTCTTAAACTAGATATTTATTAATATCATAAGCTTACACATAATTGTGATAAGTTTATATACATCTACTTTAGGAACAATCGGTCGAAAAAGTAGGTCTAGTAAGAAAAACTTTTTTTGGTTTTCAATGGTTGCGTCGTTATACATTCCAGCCATGAATATTATCTGTTTCAACACAATTTTGGCTAGTTTGATCAAAATTTTATGAATATATCATCGTATAGCTGGCAAAGGTTATAATATGTATCATGATAAGCTTTGCAAAGCTTATTAATGCACAAAATAGTTCTGCGAGGGAGCTCTTCTTTCAGAAGCTGAATTTTTTGGTTGGACCTTTATAAACTTGCATTGCCTGGGTCTTTTTAACTGCTAACAGATGTGTTCCTTATTGAGAGTTGTAAAGTCTAGTCTTTTTTTGAACTCCCCGCGCACTTGAGTCCCAAAACACACTCCTTGCAGGTACCTGGACTCCAATGCACTTTTCAAATATCTTGGACTAAAGCTTCATTTTAACTTCTTAAAGGAAAGCGAAGTAAATTGTGCCAGGGTACCGTTACCACCAGCTGTGTGGCTCACAAACTTCAAATAAACTATCCCAAACAATTGTACGATTTTTTTAAGCGAAGACATTTTGAATATATGTGCTGGATATAACGAAATGTCTACTGCCGAAAGGTATGCCTTGCAAAAACAGCACAACGGGCTAGTAATTTGTATAGACTTTTGAAGTAAATTTACAAAAACACCCATTGCATACTTATGGGCTGTACAAAATAATGTCACATCTTGCACATGTATTCCAAATGGTATATCTTTACTTAAGAAAATCTTAGAAGTGTTTGGGACAATTTATTTAAAGCTAAGAAATAGTACTATACGAAATTATCAAAGAGAGTCAAAGCAAATGTATAGGTCTGTCACAATACGCCCCTAAAAATGTTCAAACAGGCATTCTAAGTCACATATTAGTGTTCAGCACATCATCTAAAATCATCACCTCAAGATAAGAAACTCAAATCGTCTTTAATCCCCATTCAAACTTCTATAATTCTCACAGTAAGAAATGTTATTACAGAGAAAACTTGACTGCGGGAAATATTCATGTCCTGCTTATGCTTCTTCCTCTGCTGCTGTTGCTGCTGCTGCTGCTGCTGTCGTAACAACAATGTGAAGTACCACAATACGACGCGCCATTGAATTATGATGATTGACTTTTATTACACAGAATCGCAATTTATTTTACTTAACAAGCAGCAGCAACAGCAACATTCAAACAAGCGAAGAGCTCCACAAGAACGTTTAAAAGTACCGAAGAATTTGAATGAAAAGTTATAAAGAAATTACGTTATTTATCATTCGCCGAATTGTGTGCAGCGCCCCAAAACCGACAGACAGAGAGGGACACCCGGCATTGCCTCAAACCGTTTCCGTTTCCGCTCATTTATTTGCGTGACTGTCAAACACACCCACGCGCATTCGCACACGCACACGATTGTAGTTTATGCACAGTTAAAAAAGTTTTTTCGTAGCCGCAGCAGAAATTTAAATTTATTGTTTTGCGGTTTTTCAACAGCCTCCCGTCCACGTCCTCCACCCCCGAGGGACTTTTAGTCAATGGCCTTAAAATTAGTTGCTTCTCGCATATCGATGGGCGTTTGATTTACGTTCAGAGGGGGGGTGGGTGAGGTCGGATGAGAGAGAAAGACAGATTGAAATTGCTTAATTGCCTTAAAAATGGGCGTGGCAACAGTAGCAGCTCGAAATTAATGGCCGGATGAAATTCCACTCCTTTGCAATTAAGCGTAAACAACCCTTAATTAGCCAAGGCGATTTCAGATTTGTGGGATTTAACTTCAGACTCGGGGATTATCATTTGGAAGAGGTGAAAGGAAGCGGCTGGCCATAAAATGGTTGTAGTATTTGCCAGTGGCTTGCACCGTAGCTGATTTTCGGCTGTGAGCTCGATGCAAATTAAACAGTTTACCAGTGTGTTGACCTTTCGCTCTAACTTTGAGTCACCTCAACTCAAACTTGGTAGTATTTTCTCTTGTCAGGCTCTACTAAGCCAGCTGTCGTTTAAATCAGATCCCAAATAATCGGCTAGAGACCCCAAATTAAGAAATCACAACATTCGCTTAACTGTTTTGCATTCTCTGCAAAAATGCATTGAAAGGAGGGAGACAAATACACTCGCTCTGATTTTCTTTGGTCATGAGAGGAGAGAATCATTCTTTTTTACTTGCTTTTTTATCCAATCACTTCGCTCAGAGCTCACTCTGAACGGCTCTTTTTAGTATGTATGCATTTGCATTTAAGGCTACCTCTCATTCTCTCACGCACTGATTTTCTCAGGGCACGCTAGAGTCTAAAGCAGCGTTGACCAACGAGAGCGAGGCCAAAAAGTGAGAGTGTATTGGCTTCGGCATGCGTTCGGCTCGTGTATGTGTAAATAGCGAAATGTTTTCCGCCCCTGTGGGCTACCGGTGACCATCGCTGATCCAGAGGACCGAACCAAGCATACTGTTACGTTTGAAAACTTTTTTAAAAGTTACAAGCTAATGACTCGATTGTCAAACGATGGATTCTGCGCTTTGGGAACAGTTAGTGATAATTAGACCAATCATGCTCGCTGGTCTAGAGGCTACAACACTTAAAAGTACGCACACGCCTTCGTGGTAAGCGAACAACTTATGGGAAGGGCTACACTCAGACAGATCATCACTTAACGTAAGCCGATTATGGTTCTGCTTTAATTTTTTTCAGTCTTTGACGTGTGCAGAGCTATATGAAAATATGTGTTAACTTTTATTTAGCCCGCTATTTATACCCTTGCAAAGGGTAATATAATTTTGTTCAGATGTTTGCATTGCATAGAAATATTCATTTCGGACCCCATAAATAAAAATATATGTATTCTTGATCAGAGCGACGAGCTGAGCCGACTTAGCTTTGTCCGCCAATCAGACCGTCTGTCTGTTTCTACACAAACTACTCTATCAGCTTTAAAGCTATTAAGCTGTAGTTTTGGAACCGCCCGGATCGGATGACTTTATCTTATAGCTGCCATAGGAACCATCGGTCAAAAAATGGGTCTTAGTGAGAAAAACTTTTTTGTTTTCCATATTAGCGTCCCCAAACTCGGTCATTATTAATTTTATATGCTTTAAAACAGATTTTCGAAATTTGGTCCAAATCGGGTAACTATATCTTATAGCTGTCATAGGAACCATCGGTCAAAAAATGGGTCTTAGTGAGAAAAACTTTTTTGTTTTCCATATTAGCGTCCCCAAACTCGGTCATTATTAATTTTATATGCTTTAAAACAGATTTTCGAAATTTGGTCCAAATCGGGTAACTATATCTTATAGCTGTCATAGGAACCATCGGTCGAAAAATGAGTCTTACTGAAAAAAACTTTTTTGTTTTCAATGTGAGCGTCCCCAAACTCGGTCATTATTCCTTTTAAATGCTGTCAAACAGATTTGCCAAATTTGGTTCAAATCGGGTAGCTATATCTTATAGCTGTCATAGGAACCATCGGTCGGAAAATGAGTCTTAGTGAAAAAAACTTTTTTGTTTTCATTGTGAGCGTCCCCAAACTCGGTCATTATTAATTTTTACTGATTTTAAACAGATTAGTTAAATTTGGTACAAATCGGAGGAATAAATCTTATAGCTGTCATAGCAACCATCGGTCGGAAAATGGGTCTTCGTCAGAGAAACTTTTTTGTTTTCAATGTAAGCGTCGTCGAACTCGGTCAATATTAATTTTGAATGCTTTCAAACAAATTCGCTAAATTTGGTCAAAGTCGGATGACTATACCTTATAGCTGTCATAGAAACCACCGTTCGAAAAATGGGACTTAGAGAGAAAAAATAAATTTTGTATAATTGTATCGTTCTTAAACTCGGCGATTAATAACTTGATATACTTTTAAAAAGATTCGTATAGTTTGGTCAAAATCGGTTGACGATCGGTTGGAAAATGAGTTTTAGTAAGAAACAACTTTTGATTTTAATCTTGACATTCTTAAACTCTGATACTTGAAAACCAGCATCTGCAAGGGTATAAAAACTTCGGCACAGACAGATGTAAGCTTATCCTTCTCGTTTGTTGTTTATCCATTTATCATGGTTTTCGAAAAAGCGCACTTAACACATAAATCTCCGTCCAGTTTCAGCCTTAACATCCAGTCGAAACTTTTTAAAAATTAATTAGCAGCAATAAATAACTTTGTTTATCTCTTGAAATCTGCTGTGAATATATTGATAATAAATGATAAATATATAAAGCTTAAATTACTTTATGAAAGTATCTGATTGGATTAACTGTATCAACTGCTTTAATCAACTTCCACAGAAATCAGTTTTCCTTTTTTCTTCATTATTAAAAAAAGAAAAATAATTAAAATTTCATTTAAGCTGGCAACTTGCTTCATTCAGCTGCTGACTGACAAAGAGCCGTCGGTTGATACAGTAGTCAACGCTGGTGACCAAGGACAGGCGGCAATCCAACTCTGGCGTCAGCCGCAGACCACGACGACATTCCAATGTTAAGCGCTTCTTTTGATGACACTGCACTGGCTGCAGGTTGGCCATTATTATCCTTGACTTACTCTATACAATCGCCTGTGTGGCCAGGGCCAATGCCAGAGCCCGGCCGTGTACCGTCTATTTCTTTGTGCTTTGCCCAGAGGCGATTGGTCTGGGTTTTTGTTATGCAGTCTCAATGGCATCTCTTTTCGAGTTTCGCTTTTCTTAGCTTCTGTGGTTTATGTTGCCCATGTTGACATTTAGTTGACACACACGCACACACAGCAAAGCAAAGATCCACCCGTTCCAGTCCAGTTGCCGCCGCCTGCACTTCCGGCCACAGGGTCATGGATCATCAGACATGCAGCGTTGATGGCTCATCGCTTCATGTATTTCCAGTGGTGTAAACAATTTTTGAAAGGTCATTTCTCTGGCAACAGTCGCGGTCTGCAGTTGGTTCCGTTTTGCACTTCATTTACTCGCTGTTCTCGGAGTAGTAAATTTTGTTTACTCTGTTCTTGGTCTTCGTCGTTTGTGCTGAAGTTGCATCGCCTGGACAGCTATTTGTTATGTCATCTGACTGAAAAAGCCGTTGACATTTATCTAGCACAGAGACAGGACTTTGGGATGAGGGTTGCTCAGCTATTAAATCGCTCCAAAGAGGATTTCGATTTGTAGTTCAGACTTAAGGCTAACTTGCAGCTGGGCAGTAGCTTTTGTTATGTTTATGGTTTATGCAACAATTCAAGTGGCATTTAAACTTGGTTGCGTAAGTAAAACAAGGATAAAAAGAAATGCAGATGAGAATTCATTGATTGACCTGCCTGTTTCTATTTTGAGTCTCTGTTACTTGACCAAGAAGACTCTTGACTTGATTTAAGTTACAAAATCCGAGTTACTGGCAAGCAAGTTAAGGATTGATAAAACTTAAACTTTGTTGGCACTGAATATGAAGACGTTGTCAGAGTTTTGAAGTACCTAGGTTAAAATACCAAGGTACAAAGTATGTACCACATCATAGATCATAGTTCATAGCAAATACGGACTTAGAGAGACCCAAACATTTGAAACAGTTTCAGATAATGCATTCAACTTCTGTAAAACATTCAAATTGTACAGTTTTGAAGGAAACTTTAAGCCAGAGTACTTAGAAGATTTTGAGTTAAAGGTAATAAAGCCAGACAGTTCAACTTATGTAGAAATTATTTTGCCAAGGCACTTTAGATGCGCATCACAATCTTTGAACTTTGTTGTCAGGCCAGACAGGCTCTACTAAACACATCATTCAAGCACTTGTACAATATTTCCTAAGCAATTGGAGTGCCATTTGGAGTGCTGATCCAGAGTAGCAGCAGATAAGGTTGAGAAAATTTGTAAACTTAAGTTAATAGATCCTTGCGCCACAAGATGAAACAGTTTTCATAACAGTGTTCAACATATTTTGGAACTAAAATACAACACAGGAGTTCGAAAACGATTTACTACAATTGTTGAAGAAATTACGGAAAACTTGGAAACTGTTGTCAATGAGAGTTCAAATACCAAGGATTCTGAAGACTTTTACTATGCCAATAATAGAAGATTGGTTGAAACTGAGAAGTGTTATGAAAATTCTAATATTGAAATCAAGGCTGCAAACGGGTCCTCAACCGAAACCCAACCAAACCAAACCCTTCAATATTTGAGCCCCCGAACCTGAACCAGAACCGAACCCCCAGTATACAAAAACAAAGGTTCGGTTCAAACAATCATTTAAGTCAATTTCTTTAGATCTTTTCTAGTTTCCTCAATATTATGACCGAATAGAAACTATTTTATAGTATAGTACCGAATCGCGAGAAGAAAGAAAAACATAAGTTTAGTCGGAAGATCATTTTAACAAAAATCACCATAATGAGTCCTTTTTAAGCTCTTTTGATGATTAAAGAGATTAAATTCATTTCTGATTTAAAGAAGACTCGGAAATGGCTCACGGATATGCTGAAAATGTGATTTTGCAAAGATTCTCTGCTGGGGCACCATATTCTTACGACAAAAGTATGATTTATGACTATTTTAATCAGACAGAGGACTCAAAAAAGACTCAAATGTGATTAGAAATTGTATAAAGTGCTGACTGAAGGTGAGACTTCGAAAATTCATAGACCAGGCACTTTTGAAAGACTTTTTTGAACTCCTTTGAATGATAACAATAAGGAATGAGGTCCAGTCGACTTGTCGACTCATATACACAGCTTGGTAATCTAGACGCGTTCTCCTGATCAAATATATGTCTAAATTTTGACCAAATGTTGAGGCAAAGATCGAACAACTATTTAACAATCTATGAACCCAGACTCGAATCAAAACCTTGGTTTTGATTAGTACAGGAACCCGTCCGCGAACCGAAACTTACACTTTACCACGGCACATTGGGCCCAATTGTCGATTTTTTGGCATAAAGTCGTATATTGATGCTGCAGAGCTGAAACTTGGTATATATGATATTTATATAACTGCCTAACTGCCCATATAAGAATGCATTGCGCATACGTACCGTAATTTTGATTTTTGATTTCCACTACAAATAGCTCGATAAAAATGTTAAATTTAAAAGAAACATTACCATAATTCCGTTATGCAATATTACCTTAATACGGATATACAATAGTTAAAATAAAAGACAACATTCATGTAATATAAATGATGTGCAAACATATTTATGCAATTTTATTTATATAAACTTCAGCCAATGTTTCAGTAGCAGCTATTCCTGCAGGTCTCAATTGTAATTTGGCTTCCTGAAATCTTTTGTAGCTAGGCTATATGTCCGACTGCTTGCCACTTGTTTAGATTTAGGACTTGAATGCTCTGCTGTAACACATGCATTCGTAACTTGGCGGAAACCGCTACTACATGCGTAAGAATAACTGGTACTTTTTCCTGCATTATATATGGACGTTGATGTGCAATGCGCAGTACGTTCAGCTGGCTCATGCTGGCACCAAGCCTAAGCTTGTTACGCCCGAACCCCAAGCAAAATAGCAGCCCACCTCCCGCTTATACCGACCGAGTGGTGTAGCCACTTTACGTGTGACACGAATTCGCGAAGGAAGAATATCAATGGAATGTTAATTACGGGCCAAACAAGTTAGAATATGAATTTTCATAGCAGGAAGAGAAGCTTCAGAGTTAATTATTCGGTCGAGTTTATCGTAATGAGCACAGTGCACACGATATTTCGGTTCACTGCAAGGCATAGTTAGCTATTACAATGATGTAGTGATAGGGGGATAAAATTACGAGTCGGTCTAATAAGAACGTTGAGGTTAATTTGGCCAACCAACTCAGTTGAGTCGATTTCACCATTAATTAGTCTATGTATAAAGATTACTCCAAGCATAACTCTACGGTTAATAAGGGAGGGAAGGTTAATCAAAAGAAGTCTACTAGAGTACGATGGTAAACGGACCTCAGGATTCCAGCCCAAGCCACGAAGAGCAAACAATAAAAACTGTTTTTGCACAGATTCACTTCTAACTTGATGGGTCGAATATTGCGGAGACCACACACATGATCCGTACTCGAGAATCGGTCGGACAAGAGAAGTGTACAAAATCTTCGTCGTATAGGGATCATCAAATTCCTTCGACCAGCGCTTAATAAACCCAAGAACACTCCTGGCCCTACAAACAGTAGCAGTAACATGAGAGTCAAATTTAAGTCTGTGATCAAGAATAACCCCAAGATCATTTACCTCATTGGCTGAATCATTTAAGCACTCAAGTGGGACATTATCAAGCATATAAGTGGAGAATTGTGGCAAGCTCCTGTAAAATGTCATAACCTTACACTTGGAACTGTTAAGGTTTAATAGATTATCTTTACACCAAGACTGAAATGCATCCAAGTCAACTTGCAAATTATAGCGGGAAACCAAATCGTTATATGTTAAACATAGTTTCACATCATCGGCGTACATAAGCACGCGAGAGTGAGTCAAGACAGACGGAAGATCATTTATGAAGAGAGTAAAAAGCAATGGACCTAAGTGACTACCTTGGGGTACACCAGAGGTAACTTGGATTAGTTTCGAATATGAATTACAAAATATAAATTTTTGTGTTCTAGAACTTAGGTAATCTCAGATCCAACTAAGAAGGTTAGTTGGGAAACCAATTAAACTCAGTTTATGAAGCAATAAGGAGTGATTAACAGAATCAAAAGCCTTACTAAAATCAATATAAATGACGTCAGTTTGCATCTTACCAAAGAACCCTTTGATCACTAATGATGTAAGCTCTAATAAGTTAGTGGTAGTAGATCGACGCTTCACAAATCCATGTTGATAGGGTGAAATAATGGAACTACATAAATGTTGCAGTTGAGATGTCATAATTCTCTCAAAAGCTTTTGGAATTGCAGACAACTTGGAAATACCTCTATAATTCTCAACATCCGATTTATTACCTTTTTAATGGAGAGGAATGATATAAGATTCCTTCCACAACACAGGGAAAGAGGATGACTCAAAAGAAAATTCAAATAATTTATGAATAGGCTTACAAAGTGCATCAGCACAAAACCTAAGTACACAAGCGGGTACTCCATCGGGACCCGTTGCATACACAGGTTTAACAGAGCTAAGATCGCAAAGGAGAAAGCTTTCAGAGATTACAGGGCTAAAAATACAATTAGACCCATTCAACTGAAAGGAGTATGGTTGATTCGCAAAGAAGCTAGAAGACGAGTAGGTTGACGTAAAAAACTCGGCAAGCAGATCGGCTATGGCCTGATCAGTGTTTGCTTTCGCATTACCATACCGCACAGAAGAGGGCATAGTGGAAGATTAGCGTTTAGTGTTAACAAACGTATAAAACTGCTTAGGATTGTGCGAGAATTGAAGTCTGCAACGGTTAAGATAGTCTTTATAACATTGTGCGTTCAGCACATTAAATCTAGAACGAGCATCCACATAACGGGAGAAATCAGATGATTTTTTCGAATTCTTATACTTTTTGAAATACCTTGACTTCTTGTTATACCCTTGCAAAGGGTATTATAATTTTGCCCAGAAGTTTGCAACGCATAGAAATATTCATTTCCGACCCCATAAACTATATATATTCTTGATCAGGGCGACGAGCTGAGTCGATTGAGCTTTGTCCGTCCGTCTGTCTGTCTGTCTGTCTGTCCGTCTGTCTGTCCGTCTGTCTGTCCGTCTGTCTGTCCGTCTGTTTCTACGCAAACTAGTCTCTCAGTTTTAAAGCTATCGAGCTGAAATTTTGCACAGAGTCTTCTTTTTACTGCACGCTGATAATATGTCGGAACCGACCGGATCGGATGACTATATCTTATAGCTGCCATAGGAACCATCGGTAAAAAAATGGGTTATAGTGAGAAAAACTTTTTTGTTCTTATTGTTAGCGTTCCCAAACACGGTCATTATTAATATTAAAAGCTTTCAAACAGATTTGCAAACTTTGGTCAAAATCGGATGACTATATCTTATAGCTGCCATAGGACCGATCGGTCGGAAAATGGGTCTTACTGAGAAAAACTTTTTTGGTTTCTATGTTAGCGTCCTCAAACTCGTCCCTTATTAATATTATATGCTTTCAAACAGATTCGCAAACTTTTATCAAAATCGGAAGACTATATCTTATAGCTGCCATAGGACCGATCGGTCGGAAAATGGGTCTTACTGAAAAAAAATATTTGTTTTCAAGTAAATCGTTCTTAAGGTCGGTGATTATTAACACTAAACGCTTTCAAACTAATTTGAAAAATTTGGTCGAAATCAGATGACTATATCTGCAGGCTGCCATAGGACTTATCGGTCGGAAAATGAGTCTTAGTGAGAAAAACTTTTTTGTTTTCAATTTTATCGTTCTTAAACTTGGCGATTGTTAATTTGATATGTTTTCAAAAAGATTCGCGAAATTTGGTCGAAATCAAATGTTCATCTGACGGAAAATCGATTTAAGTTAAAAAAAGTTTTTGATTTTTATCCAAGCGTTCTTAAACTCTGTCATTTCAAAAACAGCTTTTGCAAGGGTATAAAAACTTCGGCACAGACGAAGTTAGCGTGGCCTTCTCGTTTTTCAAATTTATTAGTTCTCTTGTGAACCAAGGCTGCCTATTAGGACAGCGAGGGTGCTCAAGTGGAACACAAACATCAAAAAGCAAGTACAAGGTATCATAAAAAAGTTGTATGGCAACATCAATATCTGTACAAGTGTACAATTGAGACCAATCGGTTTCAAAAATTAAATCATTAAGTTTTAAAAAATCTGTTTTTTGAAAACAACGGGTTTTAGCCGTCGAGTTTCCAGAAGCAGAGCACACCCGAGAGGGCAATTCAATGGTAAGTTCCAATGTAGGATGAAAGGGGTCCTCAGGAAGAACCAACGGGTCAATTCTAGATGCAACATCGCCGGGGGGATCCAACAAAAATATTAAATCAAGAGATCTGTTTATCGAGTTGCGAATAGGATTAACTTGTGACAAAGACAACTCAAATGGGCCATCGATAAAATCATGGGACTTCGAAGGTAAATGCGCATTTGATTCATTGTTCGTGGACCACATAACTTCAGGCAAGTTAAAGTCTCCAAGAACAATCAATACGTCACTGTTTGATAATAACAGAGAGATCGACTCAATGGCAGAGAGGTGAGAGGAGTAAATTGTGGTATCGGAATGTGGAGGAATATAGGAACAAGTAATAAATACGGAAAAAGTAGAAAAAGTTATTTTAACACTTATAAATTCCATGTCATGGGGAATTAAAGAATGTGTCAACTCCGACGAAAGGCCGGAATCCACAGCAATTAAAACCCCACCCCCAACGCGGGAAGAGCGATCGCATCTATAAGTGGTATATTTAGTGGGAAAAACTGTTGAATCAGAGATGTCAGATTTTAGCCACGTCTCGGTGAAAACTAGAACATGAAAATCGAAAGATATACTGTCTACAAAGAGTTTAGCTACTTTAGAATTAAGACCACGTACATTTTGATAGGCAAGCAGTTGTCTGCTAACTCGAAAGCCAACTTACTTTTCAAACGTTGTGCTGCCTCATTATATGTTAGCTAAAAACGACCCATTTCTTTAACGCTGGAGGAGACTCCTCCTGGATTTCCCAAAAAAATTGTTCATATCCAACGATACCCAATTAGCATGTCTATTCTTAAATGTTCGGATATTAAGGCTACACCTTAACATATTTTTCTATGCAGCTTACATTAAAGTTCATTTCATCCTTTTTCTCATTGTTCAGCTTGTAGTCACTTAGTTGTTCCAAAACCCAACTGTAAATAGCGGAACCATCTCGATGGTTGTTAATCCATATGTCGAGCAGCGTTGCATGAGAGAATTCAAGCCTACCTACAAGTTAAAAATACCGCAAGAACCACAAATGGCCGCAAAAAGCTATATTAACATAATGTAATATACATTTATAAGTTTATTTTAACACACACATTATATTTGATTCCAATGAATTACAAAATTAGTTCTACTCTATACAAGACGAGCACTTTGATAAAGTTTTCTCTGTATATGGACAACACCAAACAACACACATTAATGAAATATATCCAACATTATCAAAAAATGGTTCCGTTTATACATTCTACATACCCAGGCCTTCAATATCCATTATTTGGATATTTCAATATCCACTTATTGTGCAAATTTATATGATCTGCAAGTCCACAAAGTTACCAAATAGTTGACGCCAATTTTATTGCAATAATTTCTTCATTCAACAGCTGACTTCGATAATCGATAAAAATTTCAGGGTTGCTAAACAATCGAGAATATTATTCGATTCGTTGTATAAAGACTATCCGTGAAATTTTTGACTTTATGCCAAAAAATCGGCCATTGGGCCCAATGTGCACGGGTTCGAATCTGCAGCCTGGATTGAAATGCAAGTCTTAACGTAACTTGCCGATAATAGCAAATCCTTAGAATCTAATGTAATCGACTGCTTTTCTCGGGTTTCGGGCTTTGATTTACACACTTTCATTCCTACACTAAGGTTATTTTGATTTGCTTTTTAGTATTCTTTACTAATAAAAAGGGAATAACCATGCTTCTAAATATATAAGTACCTTGTTTGTATCTTTACCTTTAGCTAGGTACTGGAAATTCCCCATACCTTTAACTTAGGTAAATTTTTTGTCATTTTCCTTACCTTGGTAAGAAAATTGATTACCTTTCCAATCACTGGATAAAGGAGGATGTTTATGATATCTGAAAATTCACCAATTTCATTTGTTAACACTTTCTAGCCTACTTTGTTTCCCAAATACAAATACAAATGTTGAGCAAATTAACATACGCAGCTTTTAGTAGGCCTTTACTTTCAGTAGAAGTATGTAACCTGTGCTGAGAAACTGTTTGGTTCATTCAATGCTCGACCATACTGGTCGTAACATCAAATTTTTATTTAATATATTTTTCTTTTCATTTTTTTTTAATATTTTACGAAATTTCCTTCTCAATCCTATGCAGGAATTCTACGTCGTAAATCGTTCCATTGTTTTTCTTTATTTTCTTTGTTTATTATTAAAAAAAAAAAAATCGTCTTCCACAATTGTGTTGTCACGTTGTTCGTACCTTTTAACATTATACAGAAATCGGCAGTCGAAAAAAAAACCTCTGCCAGGTCCTGGTGAATATCACATGTGAATTAAGAATGTTTCGAATCACTTTAACGTATCTGAAAATTCTGTAAATCTCTCAAAAACTACCAAAAATAACTAATCTTACGTTACGGTAACCAGTAATTCCTATTATCAGGAACCCACAAAACAAAATGAATGACTTTTCGAGTTTATTTAGTTTATTCAAATATTATTTTTCTTTTTACTTATTTTAACATAACTTTTTTAACTTTTACTTGCGTGTATCGATTATTAGGTAGAGCCGCTTAAGGGGAATATTCTGTGTTGAGAAGGGGAGAAAAATAAAAGTATGATCAGGGGGCTGGTGGAGCTCAACGGTCAAATAAATGTTAATGTTTTATTTTATTTATTTGTTTGATATCATATTTATTTATTTATTTCCATTGATCTTTCAAGGTAGCGCAGGTTAGGTTAGGTTGCAATGGTTGAAATGGGTGAGAATCCCATTTCATCACTTAGGCCAATGAAGGCCCGTTGTGTTACCATATAACCCTTTCTACGCTGCGATCGTAGAGGGAGGGTCTTTCTTTGTAATGATTATTTAACAACTGGAGGATGCCCTCAGAGAGGCTTACTCTCCCCACTATTGTGGAGCCTACTTGTGGATGAACTCTTAGAAAGACTTTCGTCCCAAGGCATAACATGCCAGGGATACGCAGATGACATCGTTATACTTGCAAAAGGAAAGTACGAAGAAACCCTAAGTAACATATTCCAAAAGGGACTAAAAGTGACGTCAGATTGGTGCAAGGAAGTTGGGCTCAACCTAAGCCCTGCAAAAACCATCGTTGTACGGTTCACTAAAAGATAAAAACTCGGTAGAATGAGGCCAATACGTCTTTCCGCGGCTGCCTCATAACACCAGAAAAGGAGGTCAAATGTCTTGGCGTCGTCTTCGACAACAGGCTAAGATTTGACAAGCACATGGAGAATACGCTCAGTAATTGTGTGCATCTTTGTGAGCATAGCCGGAAAATCGTTGGGCATGGCACCATACATACTCCGGTGGCTATACCTCATGGTGGTTAGACCATTGCCAAATATGAAGCTGTCTTGTGAGCAGATAGAGCAAATCTTTTCACTGTAAGGACGCAGTTGCAAAGGCTGGCATGTGTATGTATGACAGCGGTCCGACAGCGGTCCTAGATGTACTGATGGAGCTAACACCACTCCACCATACCATCTGCTTGAAGAAAAAAGCCACATTGCTCAGACTGACAGCAGGTGTAGACAGGAACTACATACATAATAAGCCTGAGGGACTCTGAGAGGTTGGAGAAGGAAATCCCTATTATCCTTCAACCCAGAGATGAGATGGTGGCAGAGTTTCACAGGAATTTCACAGTACACAAATGTAATAAGAGAGATTGGATCTCACTAGAAAGAGACTAAGCTAGTCTTAGAGACAAAGAACAAATTGGACCAACTAGACAGCAGGAACAACATGTCCCTACGCTAGATACCGGGACACAAAATCATCCCCGGAAACGAAATGTCCAACGAACTGGCACGCAAGGGTGCAGCCACGGCAATGGTAGGACCAGAACCCTACTGTGGCATAGGGCAACACACCATTAGGGTGCTCCTTAGAAAGGAAGAGAATACGCTTAGAACAGCCTCCTGGGTAAACACCAGGGGCATGAGACAAGCAAAAGCATTAATAGTGGACCACAACCTGAAAGGTTCCAGATATTAATCCAACAAGGAAAGAATGCCCTCAGGATCCTGAGAGCTCTATACGGGCCACTGCAGGCTGCGGGGTTACTTGTACAAGCTGGGAATGTCTCTTGCAAATTCGAACACAGCAACAATGTTGTATATGCGTTGTCAGCTTAGGTTAGCAATTGGCCCCGCTAGCAATTTCCGAACGCTTTTCGGGTTTTGTTTCAGTGTGCATGACCACACACACACACACACACAAACAAAAATTGGGTTTCTCTATTTCTGGTGGTTGTTGTTGCTTAAGGTATATTTTCCTCATTTGTATTGGTATTCACGCGAGCGTAAGCTGATTTTGGGCACCTCTGTTAAAACGCATTGCGTGCGTGTAACGCATACACCCATATTTTACTAACACACATTAGCGTTTGGCGCAAAAATTTGTGTGGTGTATGGGGCGCTTTATATATGATAAGTCCAACCAAGGAAGAGATTGTTGCAACACGAGTTTTCATCAATCTGGGGGAGATTTATTCATATTTTTAAAATAAATTTTTCAAATTTTATTTCAATGCAAATTAAAATCTTAAACCTATTTGCGTCTGGCACCAGGCGTTGGTCGGAATGGTTTTCGTCGTGATTTCGAGTCCACAATAAGCACAGATTGGCGTTTGAGATAGTTGCGAGATGGCACCTCATTGTCATCGTCGGCGGTGGCCACTGTTAAAAGAGATCACTCAACCAATAAACTAATGAATACATCCCCTTCAACCGTACTTACCCGCTGCGGGTGCTTGCTCAGGTGAGGAAGAGGAGGTACCCGCTGCACGTTGTGCACGTCCCGCAAACAGATTGTAATAGCACAATGGCATGGGCTGGGGTTTTTCACCCTCGGGCAATGAGGGAGACTTTGGTGGCTCGGCCTTTAGCATATCCTCCTCCTCAGCCTCCTCCAAATCAAGTTGAGGTATCTCCAAAGGCGGCACATCCTCAGATTTACTAAGTTCTTGGCAGCTTTTGATTTTCAGTTTGAGTATCTGTCAAAGGAAATCTTAAGTATGGGTTCTCTGCATGTTTAGCTGTTCAGCTCACCTCTATCAAATCGTCATCCTGGGCTGTGTGGGTAAGAAAATTGGGTAGTTCGGCCACACTGACATGTAGCTTTCGTTCTGGCATATCTATATTGCTCTCATCCACCTCCTGCACCTTGAAGATCATTTCACAAATGCGCTCTTTCAGATATTTCAATACACCCATGGACTTATCGGCTGCATCGGTATCCTTTTGGCGATCCAGCTCCATGACGGAAATTTGGATTTTGATCTGTTCGATGACCTCTTGATTTCTATAAAAAGAAAAGACTTTAAACGAGATTTTGTGGGGCACCGAATTACCAACACTTCGCTCTCTTTGACATCGGAGAATTTGGAGGCCTCTAGCTCACTGGTCAAAGCTTCTCGTTCCGCTTCCAGATTTGCCTTTTCTGCTTCAGCTGCTTTGCGCAAATAGTTGAGACGTGCTGCTGACTCCTTTTGGGCACTAAATCGTTCAAAGACCTCGAAGGGTGAGGTGGCTCCCGAAGCCTCCATCAGCTGCTTGAACAAAGTTTCCATATCGCTGGTAACACTCTCCAGCTGTGATACGGGCTCCTCTTCACCATTTTCGGTCTTGGCCGTGTGTTGATCTCCCGAGCTAGAGCCCACACTATCCTGATGTATCAAAGTTTTGGTCTCTGCGAATAACTTGCGTCCTATGCGCTCCAGCTCTAGCTTGCGTGCCTCCACCTGCTTGCGGAAGTCCAGAGCCTGGCGCTCTCGTGTTTTCTGGGAGAGATTCGCCTGCTGTTCCTGACGCTGAAGTATAACCTTGGCAGCATCACGCATTTCAATGGCCTCGTTATGCACCTGCTGTAGACGCTCGATCTCTGATTTCTGCTCGCTCAGTGAATGCTCCAGCTCGCGTAGGCTACGTTCAAACCGTTCGGCATCGTTCATGAGGGAAGCCTCTATAGAACGATATTTTTTGCGTATATGCTCCGCCTCCATCCACTGTACATTAGTGCGGTGTATCTCGTTCTCCAGTTGGCAAACCAGCTAGAGGGAAGAATTTTTTGTTAAAGGGAAGAAGAAGTACATTCCGAGTAGATTTACCTTTCGATTGGCATCCTCTTCCAGAGTCTCCGGTGGTTTCTCGCCCAAATTTTGACTCTGCGCCTCCTTGTTGGCCAATAGCTCACGATATTTCTCCACGAGACGCGTGAAATGTTGTTGCCGCCTTTTGAAACGATGTCGGAGTAGATCCATTTGCTTGCGGTTTTCTGTGATTTTGAGATCCGTCAAAAAGATGGCATCTTCGGCATTTTTGGCACCCACCGGATATGTGGCTTTGCCCACTATAATGGTAGGCGTGGCACTTTTCGTCCTTCGTGGTTCACTAGTGGGCTCTTTGATGACAACAGGACGTTGCAGAGGATTGCGTAGACGACTCACCTTGACGGTTAGCTCTTTGATATCCTTCTTAAGGGAACCGATGGTATCGCAGTTAATTCGATTTTGTTTCTGCCATTCAGCCGCATTGGCGGTCTTTTGACCCTCTGTGAGGAGAGATGGAAGTAGAGAAGCTAAAGTGGAGGCTGTTTTGCTTAAACTTACCGGCCAACAAAATGCGTTTCTTAATCTCATTGATTTGCCGATTCAATTCGTTTAGCTTGTCGGATTCCATAATGTCCACTGATGAAACGAAATGAGCCCCACTCGGAAGTAAGTTTCACATTTTAACCAAGTTTGTTTGATCGATGCTCAAAACCAGTGATGGTAGCAACTTGTCGGTTGCTAACAGCATAGCGAACTTGGGGTTGTTTTTTTTTTCTTGAGAACGGCAACAGTTGTTGACAGCTGTTGGTTTCCAAACCTGCCGTGACTTCAAATCATGTTCGTCTTCTTTTCAATCAATTCACGTGTTTGTTTCGTTTCGCTCAACGACAATTGATTAGAATGAGCGAGAATCACCTCTTATAAATAAACTAATGGGTTGAGACGGCGCTGCTGACAAAGATGGAAAAGAGAGAAAGAGAGAGAGAGAGAGCTTGCCTGCTTCACCCATCGCACTTAAATTCACTATTGTGCATACGTGGACTACGACCACTTAAGAAATCGCCCAAAACTGTTCCATAATATAGTTTCCAAATAAATTGAATCACATTTTGGCAAAGAGAAATGCTAGACGTTTGTAAGAAAAGTAAGAAGATCAATAGTACTCTGGCCTGAAAGAAACTTTTGCCTTAGACTTATTAAACGATCTATAGTATTCAACATTTTGCAAATCGATGCAAAAAATGTCACCAGGCAACAATATCCAACTATTTTTGGTCTCCATGAATGTTTGCCATTTTTATACCCTTGTCCAGATGTTTAAAACGCATAGAAGAAAGCATCTCCGACCACACAAAGTATATGATGTATTCTTGATCAGCATGACGAGCTGAGTCTGTCCGTCCGTTCGTCCGTCTGTTTCTATGCTATCTCCTCCGTCAGTTTTAAAGCTATCTTAATCAAACTTTACACGAAGCCTTTTGGTACAAATGCGCTGCACATTTGTCGGAACCTGCCGGATCAGATGACTATAGCATATAGCTGCCATAGGAACGATCGGTAGAAAAACTAGTTTTAGTGAGAAAAACTTTTTTGTTTTCAATGCAAACGCCCCTAAACCTCGTATTTCTAAGTTTTCTATGCTTTCACATAATTCCAGCAAGTTTTATGAAAATCGGCCAACTATATATTATAGTATAGCTGTCATACAAAAGATATGTCTGGAAAAAAGTCTTAGTAAGAAAACCGTTGTTGTTTTCAATGCTATGACTTGTTCCAAACTTGTTTCTGATCAATATTATACGCTACCACACAGTTCTGCCAATTTTGATCCAAATCGGATGACTATTGAATATAGCTGCCATAGGAACAATCGGTCGGAGAAGTAGTTCTAGTGAGAAAAACTTATTTGTTTGCAATGGTAGCGCCTTTATACTTTCCAGTTATGAAAATTATCGGTTTCCACACAATTTTGGGGAATTTGGTCAAAATCTGTTGAATATATCATTATATGGCATAAAACAAACCTGCAAGCAAATGATCAAAGTATTGGCGCCATCCATTGCTGAGGAATAACTGAACTAAGAATGTTCGCTGTAAATCATTTAAAACCTTAATTTAAATAAATTATACAAGCTACAAGGGTATATAATCTTTGGTCGAGCCGAAGTTAGCTTTCCTCTATTTTTCCATATAAATTATGTCCACCAGATTCCAAATCTGTTATCGGTTTAGAAACATCACCCTCACTTTTCAAGATATAGTGAAAAATGTGGATTTTGCAAATCTGCCCACATTTTTAATTATGTGCCCAATATAAACGCAACAGTCTGTCTTTTTACCACCGTATCTGCCAAACTGATAACAGATTTGGTATCAGGTGGACACAATTTCTATGGAAATATGGATGGCGTTTTTATACCCTTGCAAAGGGTATTATAATTTTGCCCAGAAGTTTGCAACGCATAGAAATATTCATTTCCGACCCCATAAACTATATATATTCTTGATCAGGGCGACGAGCTGAGTCGATTGAGCTTTGACCGTCCGTCTGTCTGTCTGTCCGTCTGTTTCTACGCAAACTAGTCTCTCAGTTTTAAAGCTATTGAGCTGAAATTTTGCACAGAGTCTTCTTTTTACTGCACGCTGCTAATATGTCGGAACCGACCGGATCGGATGACTATATCTTATAGCTGCCATAGGAACCATCGGTCAAAAAATGGGTCTTAGTGAGAAAAACTTTTTTGTTTTCCATGTTAGCGGCCTTAAACTCGGCCATTATTAATATTATATGCTATCAAACATATTTGCAAATTTTGGTAAAAATCGGATGACCATATCTTATAGCTGTCGTAGGAACCATCGGTCGGAAAATGAGTCTTAGTAAGAAAAACTTTTTTGTTTTCAATGCTAGCGTCATAAAACTCCATATTTAATAATTATATGTTTTCAAACAGATTTGCAAATTTTGGTCAAAATCGGATGGCTATAACATATAGCTGCCATAGGACCGATCGGTCGGAAAACGGGTCTTAGTGAAAAAAACTTTTTTGTTTTCAAGTAAATCGTTCTTAAAGTCGGTGATTCTTAATATTAAACGCTTTCAAACTAATTTGAAAAAGTTGATCGACATAGGGTGACTATATCTTATGGTTGCCATAGGACCGATCGGTCGGAAAATGTGTCTTAGCGAGAAAAACTTCTCTGTTTTAAATTGTATCTTTCTTCATCTCCGCGATTGTTAATTTCATATGTTTTCAAAAAGATTCACGAAATTTGGTCGAAATCAGATGTTTATTTGTCGGAAAATGGGTTTTAGTTAAAAATTTTTTAGATTTTTATATAAGCGTTCTTAAACTCTGACATTTCAAAAACAGCATTTGCAAGGGTATAAAAACTTCGGCACAGACGAAGTTAGCTTGGCCTTCTCGTTTCATGTTGCCTTGTGTTATCTAAAGATTTTACAGAGGAATAAGACTGAAGAAAAGAGAAATATTTAAACGATTTGGAGAAAACTGAACCAAGGCACGCCGCAAATACCACTCTATGAGATCAAGTGCTAAGCAAAACAGACGTCTTAATAATATTAGCAACTTTTTCACAGTTTTATGAACTCTCCAGATCCTTTCTTATAAAATTTAAAATTTTCACAGGTCTGTAAACTTATCAGAACCCTTCTTATACAATGTAAATAGGAATAATATAAAATAAAACTAAAATATACCCCTTTCTCAAAAACTAATAATACACTTAATCACCAACTATTTTCAATGGATTTGTCTATTAGTTTTAGAGGAAAACATCAAACACAGAGAGCGATAGAGATTCGAAGAGACAAAATCGTATTTCAAACCTAATTGAATAATAGCATCAACTAGGAAATTATTTCAAATAGAATGCATTAGCTTAGTTTCCAGCTCAGGGTTTCCAAGTTAATAAAACCGTTTACAACTTAAGAAACTGTTTTTGAAGCTCACAAATAAGCCACATAACCGCACAACTAGGATCTATGAGTAACTCGGATTTCTAATAGTAAGGAAAATAGAT
Source organism: Lordiphosa magnipectinata (assembly GCA_037044535.1). Lineage (NCBI taxonomy): Eukaryota > Metazoa > Arthropoda > Insecta > Diptera > Drosophilidae > Lordiphosa > Lordiphosa magnipectinata. The sequence goes on along the minus strand of JBAMBO010001666.1, from coordinate 84,435 downwards.
AAGAGCTTACAGAATGTTTCAAATCACTTTACCGTGACTGACGATTCATTAAAACAAAACAGGATCCAAAGAAGTTCCCACGTAGTAAAAATGCACAAAGACTGACTGCGACTTTACGTTTTCATTCAAATTACACAGGCCAACAAAATGAGCAACCTTGTGAGGTGCGGCCCTGTTGATTTGAATTTATGATAAGTTATTGTTCACTGATTCCAAAACTGATTTTGGTTTGGCTGATGGAGCTCAGCTCTTGTTTCCAAGATATGGTGGAAAACGAAAATGTTGGTTTTTTTGGGATTTATGGAGGCCAAATATCTGGACTTATGAGCTATTTTCGACCGAGCACATATCAATGCATCTTTAAACGAGAAGGCCAAGCTAACTTCGTCTGTGCCGAAGTTTTTATACGCTTGCAAAAGCTGTCTTTGAAATGACAGAGTTTAAGAACGCTTAGATAAAAATCAAAAACTTTTGTAACTAAAATCCATTTTCCGTCAGATGAACATCTGATTTCGACCAAATTTCGCGAATCTTTTTGAAAACATATCAAATTACCAATCCCCAAGTTTAAGAACGATAAAATTGAAAACAAAAAAGTTTTTCTCACTAAGACTCATTTTCCGACCGATATGTCCTATGGCAGCCTGAAGATATAGTCATCTGATTTCGAACAAAATTTTTCAAATTAGTTTGAAAGCGTTTAATATTAATGATCAATGATGATGATGCAAATCTGTTTCAAAGCATATAATATTAATTATCGCCGAGTTTTATGACGCTAGCATTGAAAACAAAAAAGTTTTTCTTACTAAGACCCATTTTTTGACCTATTGTTCCCATGGCAGCTATAAGATATAGTCATCCGATCTTGACAAAAATTTGCAAATCTGTTTGAAAGCAGATAATATTAACAATGGCCGAGTTTAAGGCCGCTAACATTGAAAACAGAAAAGCTTTTCTCACTAAGACCCATTTTTTGACCGATGGTTCCTATGGCAGCTATAAGATATAGTCATCCGATCTTGACAAAAATTTGCAAATCTGTTTGAAAGCAGATAATATTAACAATGGCCGAGTTTAAGGCCGCTAACATTGAAAACAGAAAAGTTTTTCTCACTAAGACCCATTTTTTGACCGATGGTTCCTATGGCAGCTATAAGATATAGTTATCCGATTTTGACAAAAATTTGCAAATCTGTTTGAAAGCAGATAATATTAACAATGGCCGAGTTTAAGGCCGCTAACATTGAAAACAGAAAAGTTTTTCTCATTAAGACCCATTTTTTGACCGATGGTTCCTATGGCAGCTATAAGATATAGTCATCCGATCTTGACAAAAATTTGCAAATCTGTTTGAAAGCAGATAATATTAACAATGGCCGAGTTTAAGGCCGCTAACATTGAAAACAGAAAAGTTTTTCTCACTAAGACCCATTTTTTGACCGATGGTTCCTATGGCAGCTATGAGATATAGTCATCCGATCCGTTCCGACATATAAGTAGCTTGCATTAAAAAGAAGACTCTGTACAAAATTTCAGCTCGATAGCTTTAAAACTGAGAGACTAGTTTGCGTAGAAACAGACAGACGAACAAACAGACGGACAGACGGACGGACAGACAGACAGACGGACGGACAAAGCTCAATCGACTCAGCTCGTCGCCGTGATCAAGAATATATATAGTTTATGGGGTCGGAAATGAATATTTCTATGCATTCTTCTGGGCAAAGTTATACCCTATAATAACATAGATTCGGAATTTTAATAACGGTGCCTTAAGAAAAGCTAAAGATGACCTATGTTGATCCTATTTTTCCAAAAAAAATAATTTGCCATTTGATCATTTATCTGCAAACTGTTGATCACGTATCAGTTCTGAAAAGAGTTTAAGTACGTTTTCAGGAGAACAGTTTAAGCAGGGCTTTAAAGCATCGACTCGAGCCGTACGCCAGCGGTCAATGAAGATTGTCAGATCTAGTTTGCACCGCTTTATTGTCGCACAACAATACTCTCACTTTTTGGTCTCGCTCTTGTTGAGAAACGCTGTCTTAACGTGTCATTTCACATATCCTGTGTTGACTTTTTGTGCACTTGAATTAGTTTCCACCTAATTTAATATCTACAAAGACCAACCCAATTCTATATATTCATTTTTAATACAACCAACATAATTTTGATATTTCATGGACAGTGTCACAGAATTTACAAATCTAAAAAAATATATAAACATGCAAAGAACATATAAAGCTCATTCATCGATCGATTTGGCTGGACCTTTGTCCACGATCATAACAAATTGAGCTGCAGTTGATGATTCGTGAAAATGACAAGCAAAGCGCTGTAGTATACCATCATAAGAGTTGGCAAAGTTATAGTTGGTAAATTCACAGTTTTTGGTGCTGTTATTCATATAATCAATGGTCCAGCTACTATTCAATCTCATATGTAGCAGTAAATCACGACTCGTCTTATCGCAGAGTAGCACATAGAATGACTTAGGTTCGTTCACTTTCCAGATCTGTAAATTGCCCTCACCTAGAAGAGAAAAAGACTTTAGCATTGAGAATGATGAGGTCCGTAAAATAATCTTACCATAAAGTTTCCACTCTTTAAAATTGTCAAAATGAAATACTTTAGTCTGCCTACCGAATAGTTGAATACCGTTTTTTTTTATATCCGTGGGACTGGCTATGCCATCAGCTGGTCTATGTGAAATAGACGGCTTAGACGAATTTATATCGTAGTTCGGTGGGGCTTTTATTGGTATGCGAGACTTTTGCATACATGGTATTATCATATCTTTTATGGTTTTTGGCTGGGTAACATCTTTCTCAATTTGGACTATTTGAGTTTGCTTCTGTTTGGCTAGTTCTGGTATAGATTCATTTGATAGTTTTGGTACTAGTGCGATGGATGAAGCTAGTTCAGTTGCCAGATTTGCAATAATTTTTTTTTGTGAAGAAGTTATGTTTGCTAGAAATGGAAAGTAGAAAGTTTGAACATAATTAAAATGGACAAGACAAACAATACTTCTTCCTATCTTATATCAATATCGCAAACTCATACTTACCAATCGAAGCTTGGTTAATACTTTTAATCATGTCCGACATGGATTTGGCCATTGAATTGTAAAAGAAATTAGTTTGCTTACTCTCAAGTATGAATGATTCGGTTCTGTTGGGCCTAGCCATGCCAAAACATAGCTCAGCATTCGGTGTCCAATAAGTTCTTTCAACACCAATCAAACCTTTCATCCAACCAAAGGTAAACTGCTTTTCTGGTTTAGTTCTGGCTTCCATTTCGGTCTTCTCCAGCATTTTATTCTCTTCTTGCAAGTATACCGATACATCGGGTATAAAGTATGCATCGCCTGCCACTTTCTGCAGCAGCTTATCAGTAGGAAATATATACATCTTCTGTGACTGCGTAATTACGGATTTTGCCATATTTGAGGGCATGCCAAAGCGTCCGCTAATGAGTTCCGGATACTTAATTTTTATATCAAAATCGGAGCCTAAATGGCATTCTTTAGTTGAGGATTCCTCAGTGCTTTCCAACATGTTGTTCAAAGTGTAAGAAATTAGAACTTGGAGTGAAAATGTATATTTAGTATGATTCCGAAAACGATCCTGATTTATGTATGGCTGACTGAACAGCCTAACCTAGCGAGTAGAAATGTTACGCCTACTTCTTACCTTACATTTTACTCTACTCAAAACTGGCTTAATTGTTCCTGCCTGTTTTCTATGTCCTCTCTTTAGTGGGCCATTACACGCCCTAAAAACTTTTGTGCCCTTTATTCGCAGGAAAACTATTTCCAGCAGGCACTGCGGACATTGCGTCTAATTACAAAATTTGCGCTTTGCCCAACGGTGCGTATACGCAATCATAGCAAGACAATAACGTCGAGCCTCAAATTACATTTGACAACAAGTTTTTCTTTCTTTCTCTTCTAATGGAAAAGACAAGGCCCGCAGCTAAGCAAATACGCGTGGCGGCCAACAAGTAAAAATATTTGAATCTGAAATATGCATAAAATTTTGTTGTTTGTTGGAGGTTGAGGGGTGAGCCAAATAAATAAATAGCATAGAAGAAAAGAAATTTTCATTTTCAAAGTAAAACAATCAAAATTTGCGCACCATTAAATTTGTATGGCAAATGGAATTCACACGGCTTCCTTTATGCTCGAGCATGTGTGCGTGTGTGTGTGTTGACTTTTTGTTGCCTGTTTATACCTCTGCTTTACCTTCAGCACCCACCCACAAATCTGTATCTATTGATGGTATTCGCCTGCGGCTTTTCCAAACCCTTGAAATTTATTTTGTTGACTCGCTTTTGCTATTTGCCAAACGGATTCAAGAGCAAACGCTGCAAAATGTCAAAATATGATTCGGGAAAAAAATCGGAATTGATTTATGCATTTGTTTTGGGTATCAAGCATAGTTTTTGTTTTTTTTTTTTGTGTTATTATGGCTCCATGCTAAGTAGGATCAATATAAGCAGGCACTTGCACAGATAAATCTATGAAATTTATAGTCCCCTTTTTTTTTGTTGATGTCTGGCGTTTTTCATGCAGCACCTGTTATGCTGCTTTACGAGCTGTAATGGAAAGATGTGAGATATTTTTAATTAGGCAAAATACATTAACTGTTCCAGAAATACATTTCAATAGGCTGAAAGCTGCTATATGTCAGAGAAACTAACAATTTACGCTATTATTTATACATTTAGAAATAAAAGCCTGGCAGAGTTTGAGGTCGATTTATACCGTTTTTTACTTCAAATTTAAAGTATGTTTTGCTCTCGGATGTACCTATTTATCTATATGTATGCAAGCTCCGGGGCTGCAAGCCGCGTTTGGCATTCAAAAATCTGTCCTATATCAAAACCTCGTCGAGTTTTCTACGTCAACCTACTCGTCTTTTAGCTGAATATCAACCATACCCCTATCAGTTGAAAGGGGCTGTAATCACTGAAAGCTCTCTCCTTTGCGATCTTAACTCTGTTAAACCTGTGTATGCACCGGGTCCCGATGGAGTACCTGCTTGTGTACTTATTTGAATTGACTCTTGAATCATCCTCTTTTCCTGTGTTGTGAAAGGAATCTTTTATCATTCCTCTCCATAAAAAAGGTAATAAGTCGGATGTTGAGAATTATAGGTGTATATCCAAGTTGTCTGCAATTCCTAAAGCTTTTAAGAGAATTATGACATCTCAACTGCAACATTTATGTACTTCCATTATTTCACCCTATCAACATGGATTTGTGAAGCGTCGATCAACTATCACTAACTTATCAGAGCTTACATCATTAGTGATCAAAGGGTTCTTAGGTAAGATGCAAACTGACGTCATTTATACTGATTTTAGTAAGGCTTTTGATTCTGTTAATCACTCCTTGTTGCTTCATAAACTGAGTTTAACTAACCTTCTTAGTTGGATCTGTGATTACCTAAGTTCTAGAACACAAAAAGTTATATTTTGTAAGGGCCAGCCGGAACTACCTACCTACCTAATTCATATTCGAAACTAATATAGATTACCTCTGGAGTACCCTAAGGTAGTCACTTGGGTTCATTGCTTTTCACTCTCTTCATAAATGATCTTCCGTCTGTCTTGACTCACTCTCGTATGCTTATGTACGCCGATGATGTGAAACTATGCTTAACATATAACGATTTGGTTTCCCGCTTTAATTTGCAAGCTGACTTGGATGCATTTCAGTCTTGGTGTAAAGATAATCTATTAAACCTTAACAGTTCCAAGTGTAAGGTTATGACATTTTACAGGAGCTTGCCACAATTCTCCACTTACATGCTTGATAATCTCCCACTTGAGTGCTTAAATGATTCAGCCAATGAGGTAAATGATCTTGGGGTTATTCTTGATCACCGACTTAAATTTGACTCTCATGTTACTGCTACTGTTTGTTAGGTCAGGAGTGTTCTTGGGTTTATTAAGCGCTGGTCGAAGGAATTTGATGATCCCAATACAACGAAGATTTTGTAAACTCCTCTTGTCCGTCCGATTCTCGAGTATGGATCATGTGTGTAGTATCCGCAATATTCGACCCATCAAGATAGAATTGAATCTGTGTAAAAACAGTTTTAATTGTTTGCTCTTCGCGGTTTGGGCTGGAATCCTGAGGTCCGTTTACCATCATACTCTATTAGACTTCTTTTGATTAACTTTCCCTCCCTTATTAACCGTAGAGTTATGCTTGGAGTAATCTTTATACATAGACTAATTAATGGTGAAATCGACAAAACTGAGTTGGTTGGCCAAATTGAACTCAACGTTCCTATTAGACCGACTCGTAATTTTATCCCCCTCTTTCTACATCGTTGTAATACTAACTATGCCTTGCATGGCTAACTCTGAAGCTTCTCTTCCTGCTATAAAAATTTATATTTTAACTTATTTAGCCCGTAGTTAACATTACTTTATGTTATTCCTTCGCGATTTCGTGTCACACGTTAGTGGCTGCGCCTCTCGGTCGGTTGGGCGGGAGGTGGGCTGCTATTTTGCCTGGGGTTCGCGCGTAACAAGCTTTGGCTTGGTGTCGCATGGGCCACTTGAACGTACTGCGCATTGTATGTCCATCACATATATTGTTCTTCAATTGAGTTGAGTTTCGGAATTTTACTTTGTCAATACTTTTAAGACTGACGATGTTGAGAGTTAAGTGATTCTAAAAAAAAATCTATTAATGTCATCTGAAATGACACTGAAAGTTCTAATCAGCTGAATTCTCAGTTGAACAAGCTTTTACTACCTTCAAATTTACTGTGTCTGCTCAAACAATTACTCAAAGACATTCTAGTAGTCAAATCCTACAACACAGAGAAAAATACATGCAAAATCTACACGAAAATTTTCCACCCATTAATTTTGTGTAGCTTTTCTGCAAGCCGCGTTTAGTTTTCTCATTTCAACACGTGGCATGTAACTTTTCTGCATGCCGCGTTTACCTTTCTCATTTCTAAATGTAGCAAAATTATTAAGAGTATTTATAAAAGCGTTTGATGTTTATACAAAATTTTCATTTGACTATTTACAAAAACTTAGGCATTGGCAAATGAAAGGTAGATATTGCACGGTCTAAAATATTGCGAAATTTTCAAATTTTTCATAAAATCTAAGATTGTTATGAAGATTTGAGAGACGGCAATAGTACTTGGATAAACAAAGGAAGTGTAGAACAAACGGTCCAAAAAAACCTAAAATCTCAGAAATTTTCATTTGAGCTTAGATTATCATAAAGACTGGTAAACCGGTGAGTAAATTGGAGGAGTAGATTAAATGATCAAATAAACGATTCTTATGAAAGAACGCGTATATAAGAGGTGTAGACCAAAAACAGCGAAATTTGCTCTGTTATTGGTTAATTAGAGGTGTGGATTGAACAATCCAAAATATGGCGAAATTTGCCCCTATTTTGCGCATGACCTTAGATTATTATGAAGATTTAATGGAGTAAATAGGAGGTGAAGATCAAGCGGTTAAAAAAATTGAAAAAGTGCCGAAATTTTCAAAATTCTGTATGACTCTATCGACGGGTAATAATTAACGGGTGAATGTCAAGCAGCCCAAAGAATGAGGAAATATTCAACATTTTATGATTAGTTTAGACTATCATGAAGACGTAATAGTTGGGAATTATAGATGGGTAAATAGTGGTCAGTTTAAGGGGGGATTCTCCACAACGAGGCTGTTTTTGACCTTTTAAAAAAAAATCTTATTTGAAAACGCAAAGAGTTTTTCCAATTCCGTTTATTTCATTGTGTTACAAACAGATTAAAGTAAACAAAAGAAATTTTTCTGCTTCGATACGAGGGCTGTTCAAAAAGTTCTCGGCTGTCAAAGTGGGGTGTCCAAAAAAAAGGTGTAGTGCTGCCGGCCACGATTTCTCGTCTCCAGGTTGTCTGAAATGAAAAGTAAAAACGGGGCTATAATCAGTATAGATATCAATTTGGTCTGACCCTCGAAAAAAATTTTGTGATTTTTTTGACAATATGGCGGCCATTGAAAATTAAAAATTCGATTTTGGGCCCTTTTTTTTTAGTAAAAATGTTTTTAAAATTATGATTGAGGATCAGACCAGAATGGTGACAATTCTGCGTCGATTTCACTTAGTTTCATCAAAATTGGAGTCGAAACGTGGTTTCGAGATAAATGCGTTTAATGTTTGAAGTAGTTTTTTTTGCAAAAAAAACTAAATAAATCAAAATGCAGTTCGAGAATGGTGACAATTCTGCGTCGATTGCATTTTGTTTCATCAAAATCGGTTTAGTGGAACTGGAGAAAAGTGGCGTGGCAGTCCGAAAAAGTTGTTTTGAAAGTAACCAAAAATATTACAGATATTAGATGCTTATAGATATTAGTCGGCGATGCCAGCTGCATACAGTGGACCTTCCTCATCTTCAAAAAAACTGTTTACAGCAGCAGCTCTCTCTGCTCTGCGTGCCATTCTGCCTTCTTTGGATGCGGCCGCAGCTCTAGTTTAGGATAGCCTTCGATAATTATCGATTAATAATCGATATCGATCTGAGGCGACAACATATTACCGTTCAAATTCACGAACCAGCCGTTATTTCTCAGCTTTATTTATTCGAAATTTATTTACTCAAAAATGACTCGGTTTAGCAAAGACATTGTTCGACAAAAAAGGCAATATCTTCTAAAGTATTTCAATCAAAAAATCCTTCTAGGGCGATATTCTCAAATATCCAAGCTTTAAAAAAATGCAAAAACAAAAAATCGAAAAAAAATGTTTGCTTTTGTTTGCGTCTCCCTTAAAGAAATCGACAATTTTTTAAATTCTTTTTTGAGTTTAGATTGGCACACAAATAGAACAGGAACTTTGAGCACAAAGTACTAATAAGGCATCTAAACCAGCGATGGCCACGCCTAGCCCTCAGGGGCCGCACACATTTCGCTATTCACACCGACACGATCCGAACGCTTGCTTGTGTTAAGAGAGCAAACAGCACTTTTTGCTACGATCTTCTTGACAAACCCTGCTCTAAACAGCTGTGATGAGAGTCGTATCTACATATGCAGCGCTAGTCTGGTGGGCCGCTCTTTCTAAGACAGGGTTCCCCAAGCAGAGAGCGGGAAAATGTGACTGTGTCTCTCTCTCTCTCTCACACACAGTGATGAATGACTTCGGCAAGCATTCAGTGCGAATTGGAGAGTATGTTCGTGCCCCAGGTGCTAACGCTGGGGAACTCTGTTCTAAGACATTTAACATCACCGAAGTCAGAGAAGTTCCACAAGGGCCATAAGGATCTGTCCTGCTGCAGTCCTAATAGTAATGCTGCATTTCACACCAATTGTCTTCACATAGAATCCATGGATACACATAAGAGACACTGCAGTATCCTTATAAATGTAATACCGAAAACCATCTACTACAAGATATCGGATTTCGCTTTTGGAAGGGAGTAGTATGCAGCATACCCAAGTAGAGAGGACTGGTAAAGGGATAGAGTTAACGACATAGACGAAGTATCCCTCTACGCTGCTATCTCCAAAATGACTTAAAGTGTAGCGGCCGGAATATTCTCGGGAAGCCTTAGGGGTTAATAAAATTGTACTTGTGTACATTTGAATTTCATTTAAATTGAATAAAATTGTCCAATTAACTAAAAATCTTTTTCATGTTCAACGTTAAAAGCCACTTTAGTTGCACATCAAAAAACGCTCTCGAAGCTCTTGACTTGGCATTCCCATGTATCGATTTTGCAGTTCGCATCGACTTAATTGATCTAACCGCGTGATAATTCCCCTTTGCGATGTACTCAAACATGTAAAGCTTGGTCTTTCATGGGATTCCAATGCCACTTTGGTAGCATTAGCTCAATGAATGGATAACATGAATGGATGTTAGCTAAACCATTTATGGTAAGGACTGCGAAAATAGACTCATACATGGATAAGAAAGAAAAGCACACACACATGTAGAGGGAGAGGTGGGGTTCTAATTAGAATAATTTCGCGCTGCGTTGCGTTCAGCAACATTGCAAATGTTCCAACATCTGTTGGCTGGCTGGTTGGTTGGTTGGATGCCTGCCTGCAGGGCACACACATATATATACACACACACACACACACATCAATGAACAAAATAAACTTTACTTTGCCTCCTTGCCTGACGAGCAAATGTCACAGCGAAAGGTCATTGAACCTACATACTCCTCACTATGGCGAAGGTGAGGTGACACAACATAATCAGCATAAAGCGGGCCATACCCCCCTACTCACGCCACTTTGGCGCCATGTTGCTCTTTAAATTACAAAATTTAATTAATTTCACACAGATTTCTCATTTCCCAGCCAGCAGTTGACTTTGTACGTTTGGTTTTTCCACTAATTTCTCCATCATCTGCGGTTGGGTCGTTTTTATTAAAGCAACAACTTGAATTCCAGCCACATGTGTCCCGGCAGAGTGCTCCAAGCGGCTTAATTTTAATTAATTTCAATGTGTGCCAGATTTGATGCTATTGCCAAGAAGCTTCTTCTGCCTGGAAGCAACGCCCCTTCCCTTCCCAGAAAATGATTATGAGTAATTAGTTTTAATGCGCTGCTAGCGTCCTGGCAACAGCCGGCAACAGTCGTCGTCGTCGTCGTCGGCGTCGTCGAATGTGACGCTTGCAGGTGAGTGCTGGCTCCCCCGTGTTGAGTGGTTGGCCATTTTTCTAAGCTGAGACTTGTATTTGAGTGCTTAAAGCAGTTGGAAGTGATGGCTCGGAAAAAGGACAACAAATGGTACTTCCATGGAATTGTCAAGTGTACCATAGCGTTTCATTATTTCAATTTACCATGGCCACTAAGTACTGTACTCAACACACACACACACACAAACATACAAACAAACAGATGACTAATAGTTAAGCATTCCTTCATACATTTTTCAAAGGTGTCAAACTGTATCTGAGAATGGGAAATTCAACTCAGGAGAGTTGCCCACTTTTCAAAGTTCGCCAATGAATTTTAAACATTAATCTTACAAAAAAGGCGAGATTATAAAATTATGAAATAGTTCAAAAGAAGATTAAGTTACTTAAAAGTCATAACGTGAAAGAAACTTACCTAAACTAAATAAGGCTCAGTACTGTATCTATCAACGTCGAGTTTGTGCGTTAGCGAAAGCACACATCAAAAACAGAAAAAAAATGAAGCAGAGAAAGAGAGAAATGAATTAAGTGAAAGCTGTAAAGTGTTTTTGTGTATTGTTGTGGTGCCGCGGGAATAGAGAGTCAGTGCAAGAGAGATACGGTCGGTGGACTGAGGCGCACTCACAAACGAGTACACAAGTGTATACAGTAAATGCAAACACAAATGTTACCAAAAGGTTTAAGAATTTGGGGTTTGAGGTTGTCTGGCAAATATTTTGTTTTGAAACCCAGTTCAGTACACGGTTTATCCAATGTTAATGGAAATTTAATTAATTTAATAAATTGACAACATCAATACACTGAACAACCATACTAATCACTCATACGATACTCATCCATAATCAGACCCATAACACTTGAACTCAAACATACACAACACAAATCTAAGTTTATTTACCATTTGTAGATGACAGAAAGTTTGGAAAAAAAATGTATAAAAAGTCTTCATGGTAATCTAAACACCTCCTATTTACCCGTCTTCATATCAATCTAAACTCATAAAAGAATTTAAAAATGAAAGAACAAAATGACATACAATGCGACACCAAGCCAAGGCTTGATAGCAGCTCGCCTCCCGGCCACGAAATCGCTAAGGTTAGGCTGATGTCAGAGTGCGCGCTAGAAGCGATGCGATAATACTGGGCGAGAACGCGCGATAAACCACTGCAACCTTTTTTTAATGCAATCGCTCAAAAGGTGTCAGAGTGAGGGCGGAGCGATATGCGAGCGCATGCGATAAAGCGACAGCGATGCAGGTTGCAAACTGCTTTCTCGCTTGAACTCGCTCAGATCGCACGTATTTTTTGTTGCATTCTTAGCTTCTTATTGTAAATCTCAATATGCGGTCATTCTTTTTGAAACCGATACGGTTTTAAAATTCATCATTTTGGATTTATATAAAAAAAAACGAAATTGGATCTTGACACTCCCACAAAAAAACGTGATTTTCGGTTTTGCAAAAAACCGAGATATGATATAGACGCTCGATCTGCGAGAAATTAACATTTTTGAAATTAGTTTGATAAATATAAAGCTTAATTCCCAAGTTTCAAGACACATAGCTTTAAAACGGACTTTGTGGCAAAGCTTTAATTAAGGGCATATTTTTATTTGTTTATAGACTTCAAAAATTAATATCTTTTAAGCTATAAAGGTCTCCATCTTTTTGAAAACAACGTAATTTAAGTTATGTTTAGGGCAATAAAATGTATGATTCTTAGAACCTGCAAATCATGGTGGTTATCAGCTGAGAAAAAATTCATATATAAACTTTAGCATACGAATTACTAAATATTCATTAAACACTTTAAAAAGTTTTAAAATTTGGATTTTGATAGATACAGTTAAATACTATTCAGCAATATGAACACGAGATATCGGACAGGTTCCGATAAACCAAACCTGAGAAATCAAGTTTTTAAAAAACCCTTATGTACCATTTTTTCGTTTTTAACGATTTTTGAAATGTGTTTTAAAACTTAACAAACAATTTTTTTGCAAAACCGAAAATCGATAGTTTTGGAGGGAGTGTCGAGATCTAATTTCGCGATTTTTTTTTTATTTAAATCAAATATGGTGAATTTTAAAAACGTTCGGTTTCAAAAAGAATGACCCATATAATTGAAATATATTTCTCCCCTTTTTCATTTTGATTTTGGTTGAGTGGGTGGACGCTTTATTTTTGTTAACCAATTTAATCGTTGCTCTTGTAGCAAAATATTCTTCGTCTGAATCCATCACTCTAATAACTGAAATATATTGCGCTCACAATAATCACAGAAAATAAATCTCACGCTCTCTGAGTTGCATGCTCTAACTACTGGCCTAATTTTTTATTATTAAAACATGGTAAATTCTGAAGGAAAATAAAAGTTGATCAATGCGACTCGCTTCGCTCAAAGCTCTCACTATGCCATCTTCTCGCATTGCTCATAGCAAGAAATATTATCGCTTCTCGCATAGCATCGCTTCGTCGCGCGCACTCTGACATCAGCCTTAAACATATAATAATGTTAGCTACGGGCTAAAAAAATTAATATATTATAGTAGATTTTATTTATTTATTTATTTAGAGTTAAGTTTAACAATGCAAATTTAAAGAGTATTCCAATTAAAATCCAGCTAATAGCAAACTCTGACCAGGTGGGACGAATTTATTGGCTAATGCCAGCTATGGTCCAACTCACAGCATATGTGGAATAAATGTTTTAGTTAGGGTATGACATTAAGGATTTCTTAACGTTTAGGATAGAGCTTATTATAGAGCTCTATAGTAGCTTGCTTTTAGTGAAGCAAGTTGGCGGGGCGTTAGGTAGATAGGTGTGTAGTGTCGAGTTGCTCTAAATCAGCGAAGACATTTCGCTATTTACACAGATACAAGCCGAACGCATGCCGAAGCTGAGGAGAAGAGAGCAAAAAGCCTTTCAGTCGCTGGCTAGCCGTTAATGCGGTCAAATTCACGGCGCTTTAATAAACTCTCACTTTTTGGCCTCGCTCTCGTTGGCCAACGCTGCTTTAAATGGCACTGACAAATTAATAAGGGATAAAAGAGCAATGGAGTCAATCTCACCAGCCAATAGCTTGTGATGAAAACAACAGCAGATTCGTCTGGACTTATAATTAAGCGTAATCTCTGTTCATAGGGGGGGTAAATGGATGGTGATGTCTTAGTTTAGGCCACTCAGGGCAGAAATCAGAAACTGCTTCTGAACTGATTCAATTTGATCCTGCTAAGTTAGGTAATGCGGAGACCAGAGGCTTGAACAACATTCTAGATTTGGTCGCACCTGTCAGGTGTAAAAGAGTTTGGTGGTGTAGGGATCATTAAATTCTTTGGATCATCTCTTATTAAATCCAAGGACGCTGTTAGCTTTGTTGCAAATCACAGCAATGTAATAGTAAAAGCTCAGATTGGGTTCAAATAATATTCACAAATCATCGACCTTGTATGTATGCAATCTAGCGGTTCACCATTAATAGTGTATTTGAAGAGATACGGCTTGGTTATGTGAAAAGTAATAAAATTGCACTTTGGAATATTAAGAGGGAGACGATTCGGGCGGCACTCAGAGATGTTAAATCACTTTGTAATAGAAGTGGAGAAACTAGATCTTCAATTGACTTGACATAACTTGAGGTCGTCAGCGTACATAAGGGCAGTAGAATAGAAAAGAACTTGCGGGGTGTCGCTAATGAATGGTTGAATAACAATGGACCAAGATGACTGCCCTCTGGGACTCCAGAAGTAACTTGAACGATTTCAGATACAGCAGACTTAAAACGCACACGTTGAAATCTATTGGAAAGGTTCGATCAGATCCAGCGGAGAAAGTTGGATGGAAGACCGACGAAGCACAATTTATATTGAAGTAAATTATGATTAACTGAATTAAAGGCTTTTATAAAATCCGTGTAGACGACATCAATTTGTTTACGATGAAGAAATCCTTGAAGAGACAGGAAGAGAAGCTTCCGAGTTGATAACTTGGTAATGCAAGGCATTCAGTGACAAGGGGATAAAATAAAGAGTCAGTCTAAAAGAAACCTTAATTTGGTCAACCAATTTATATAAGTCGATTTCACCATTAATTAGTCTATGTATAAAGATTACCCCTAGCTAAACTCTACGGTTAAATAAGGAGCGAAGGTCAATGTTACAACTGGCTAGCTCAAGGTCTTCTTTGGTTGATTATAAGCCTTTTTATAACCAACACAAACCAACAGATATTAATTACAACATTTTGGAATAGCAATTGGGTATGTCCGTACAACGATCGCTGTTTCGAGAATAACCAAATTCTCTCATCAGCGGACTTGTTTTGCTGTTCACACTTCAAACAAACATCCAGTTAGTACTTATAGTCTGGAGGTGGCGAATAAAGACATAGGAATTACACTATTATAAATTCGCAGCCCGAACTTCGGCTATGGTTTTTTGTTTGAAGGTGTTTTGTTTACCAATTTGCTGTAATTAACGACGTTAATTAAAAAAGTCTACTAGAGTATGATGGTAAACGGACCACCAAAGGAGCATTTCTTGCTTTCCCGGTCCTTTCATCAATGCTAAATTTCCATGATGGTTTTAGACCAGAGATGGGCATGCACACATATCGACACACTTTTCACACGCATACAAGCACAATTTGCGTGCGCCCCATTCGTGTTCTATAAATAGCTTTCAATGTTTATAGCGTACGTGTGATTTTGTGCAGTCGGCCGCGGCAGAGCTCCTATGCACACGAGGCAGCGCGCTGCCTCGTGTGCATTGGAACTTTGCGACGCGCCCATCTCTGTTTTAGACCCAAAAATCAGTGCTTGATATTTTGCCTTTAGCGGTTAAAAACGTTTAAAAAGCGAAGCGGTTCATAGCCCTTAACTCTCAACTTATTCAAGCTATAAACTTAAAATTTGGTTTTCGAAAGAGATAGAGTTAGATATTTAACTGGTTTAGGACCAGTTTCGAACCGATTTAAAGTTGTTCAGAGCCGTAACTCTGAAATTATGTATGCGGCTTAGAACCAACCGGCTGAACCAGTTCAAAAGTGTCTATTTAAGCGATCAACTTGAGATTTGGTCTATAGCTTGACAGTATGGAGTTAGATATTTTACTGGTTTTGGATCGATTCCTAACCGACTCCACACCGCACAGCACAATGGTTTACAGCCTTATTTCAGAAATTATTTGAGCTATAAACAGACATTTTGGAGTATAATTAGAACTATGGAAGTTGATACCTTCCCAAAAAACTAAACCAAGAGGTCAGCCAAGCAATGCACCGTCGATACAGTCGGTAAGGTACTGCAGAAGCTCTTAAGTCAAAGACTCGACGAGGCCATCAGTGCAGCTGGTGGGCTTTCGCAAAACCAGTTCGGTTTTAGAAAGGCAAAGTCAATGGTGGATGCGATTGTGGTCACAATTGCATGCCGTGCTATTAAGGGCTCGAGCTGGAAACGAGGATCCAAAGAGTACTGTCTGGTGGTCACCCTAGACGTGAAAAACGCGTTTAACAGCGCTGATTGGAACCGAATATTAAGAGCTTTAGGTGAATTTGGTGTTCCGCATTACCCCCAGGCAATAAAAAGATCACACTTCAGTGGCAGAGTTCTTACGTATTCTTTGGCAGAAGGAAGTAAAACCCATGAGGGGTCTGCAGTTGTTCCACAAGACTCCGTTCTGGAACCTGTTCTATGGAACGCCATGTACGACGGGGTCCTACGCCTTTCTCTACCCCCAGGAGTGCACTTAGTGGGCTTTGCGGATGATGTGGCACTTGTTGCTGTAGGCAAAATGCTTCGACGGACCGAAGAGGCGTGCAATGCTAACTTTGAGGGTATCCACCAATGGCTTAGCGTGGCGGGTCTCGAGCTAGAGAGCCATTAAATACCTTGGAGTATTGCTAGACACAAGGCTATGTATCCGAGAATATCTGGCGTACGTCGGAGAGAAGGCAGCTAAATCAAGCAGCGCCTTAGCTAGAATCATGCTGAACACACGCGGACCAAAACTGGGGCGAAGACGACTTTTGGCGAGTGTCACTTAGGCCACTATTCTATATGCGGCGCCAATCTGGCATCGTTCCATGGTGTTCTCTAGCTACATAAAAGGCGCAAGTGGGGCGTACCGTCTGAGTACGCTCAGGATCTCTTCCGTATGGTGTCAGAAGATGCTGATTTGGTCATTGCCGGTATTATTCCACTTTGCGAGCTGGCCACAGAAGCAAATGAGAGGTACAGGGCTTCACGGTTAAGTGGCGCAATTCAACCTAACAGGGTTATACACCAGCAGAAAGCGAGGCAGCGGAGTATTGAGATGTGTCAACACCGTTGAGACCTATCCACTAAGGGTCGCTGGACCCATAGCCTAATCCCAGAGTTATTGCCATGGCTGTCTAGGAAACATGGTAAGGTGAACTTTCACCTAACTCAGCTTCTTAGTGGACACGGCTGTCCTAGAAGCTACCTGAAAAGAGTCGGCCATGATAGCGAGGAGTGCACATGCTGCGAAGAAGGCGCTGGCAGAACTAGGCGGAACTATCCAGGGTGGTAGGAGCTGATATAGCCGAAGAAAATTTAGTCCCATACATGTTAATGTCGAAGTAAAACAGGGAGGCAACGTGCGAGTTCGCAGCTACCATTATGACTAAGCTTCGGTGCCTGGATATGCAACGCAGAATCAGGGAGTAGTCGGGGATCAAATTAGCTAGCTTTGCCTTAATTGATCAGGAACGACCAATTTTGTTTAAACTGTTTATTCAGCAAGCTTTACCAAATTTCATAAAAATTGTCAAACAAAAAAAAAGAAATTTAATGCGCAACAAATTATTATTTAAAATTGCATTACAAGATGAAAATTTTTCCAATGGCTAATGTAAACATAATCAAAAGGACTAGAAAAAGAGCTTAAGACGTTTCATTTAAAACCCATTTCGCATAACTTCAAAAACAAAGTAACCAAATCAATTTGACGCCATCAAAGCGAAACGAGTTTGTTTTTCGTTTTGCTAGGATTTTGGGCTTGGGACCGAAAATGCTGCTGAAAAAGGGTTAACTAAAACCACGCACAACTGCCAGAGGGGGTAGCCCATAAAAAACGCTTCACTCCGCATTCAAAAGAGACCTTCACACCTCGCACACACACATGTTGCCGCCTTCCCCCCCTGGGGTCTTCGAGTGTGCGAATACTCCTTTAACAAATTTTTTTTGTTCGGAGCAGCTAATTCTGCCGAATCATTTGCACGCGATTCCCAAATACCGCAAAAATCCCGGCCAC
Organism: Lordiphosa magnipectinata; assembly: GCA_037044535.1. NCBI lineage: Eukaryota > Metazoa > Arthropoda > Insecta > Diptera > Drosophilidae > Lordiphosa > Lordiphosa magnipectinata. The sequence continues at coordinate 66,486 of JBAMBO010001666.1, read as the reverse complement.
CCCTTATGCCAGCGCCCCCTTGGGGAAATCATATGCATGCGACCTTCAGGCGAATTGAAAAATATTTACGGCTTTCTACATTTTACGCTAAAATCCAATTTTATTTTTATATTTAGTCGAAAATCCGCCATAAAACGAGGCAACGCCGTTGGGAGTTTTCGGTCTCGGTTACAACAGGAAAGGACTTCTGTTTCATTAGCTTGGTGCTGGGTGAACGAATTTGGTTAGTCCTCCATTGTTAGCTGGCGCTGCTGCTGCATTATTTGCCAGAGTTAAATATTTAAATCCTGAAATGGTGCAAACTGTTCAAGTGACAAAAAAAAAAAAGAGCTAGGAACCAAATATTTGTGCTGATGGAGATTTACAGCAAAACTAAATGCCACATTTTTTAAAGGCTTAACCCTTAGTTTTATTTAAAGACATGAGGCAAGCTAAAGCTATTTAACTTAGTCAGAAGAAGACTCAAACAATAGAATACAATGATTTCCTAATTCACCAAATATTATCAAAATCTTTGTTAAAGTTTAGGAGCGAGTCAACACAATTGAATGTGGTTAATTCCTCAACAGACTTGACCTCAATCGTTCTGGCTATTACTCGTTTATGTCAAAGCTCATTAAAATCAGTGATAAAACAGTTATAGTTATAGACTTTCGAACTAATTGCCAAACCGCAAACAACATTGCGACACACAGTGCGGTATTTGAACTCAAAAGTATGGATTAATTGAGTGGAGCTGAAATTGAACGCTGTCCTAATTTGATTTGTACAAGTCTCAATGTGAAGTAAAGCTTGCGTATACTTCTCGCTGTGATGTTTGTGTCGTTGTTGAGTCGACGAACTGTTTCCAATGAGTGCGGAAACTGAAAAATCTGTGGAACCGAGCATGTGCAACGAGTACAGATTTGCGTAAATGGGTCGGTGTTAACCTCGGTTGAGGCCGTTGCTTTGAGTGGTGGTCGACAAGGAAGTTCGCCCAAGCAGGGTTGAGGTTGCAGCGTCAATAGTACTGGGTATTTTACCCCGAGTAAAGGCTTTGGTGTGCCACTCGTTGTGGACTTTCGCTTGCCACTCGTTGTGGACCTCCGCTTGCCACTCATTGTGGACTTTCGCTTGCCACTCGTTGTGAACTTTTGCTTGCCACGCGTTGTGGTTTTCGTTTGAGTTCGATAACTTGTAGGTAGACTCAGGGTGGCATCAATTGCCCTACAAAGAGCGTCTCGAGTTGTTGCAGGTTGCTTAAGGTCTATCAGGTATGGGGATCGTATTGCATGAACATCAACGATGATGAAAGATGCGATGAAATTCCAAATTCAGCTGCGCGACATATTTTCATAAGTTTGAACGATCGTCTGACAGTACAATGCGTACAATGTAAGATCTGAAAATTTGGTCGTATGCTTGATCAACGTAAGATCGGTTACGTGTAGTTGCAGAGTCGGCTGAGTGGAGTGTAAAATCATCGGGATTGGTGAATGAATGACCAATGTAGCGATTTTGGAAATGCAGGTGCAAACAGTAGTTGTGGACAGTTGGACTGCAGCAGGATGAGAACAGTTGGACGTGCAAGAGGGGCGACAGTCGTGTCAGGTCAGCGATTGAGAGCGGGCACATCGATGAACGAGTGAGCCGCCGAATCGCATTTTGTGTGTTTGTAAGAAATTCGCCAAAATTCGTTTGATTGTAGCTGCAGTCGCTGGCAGCATGTATGTATGTATGTGTGTGCAGGCAGCGGGCGGGCGTGTGATTGTGTGCAGGCTCGCTTGTCCAAAAAGCCCAGAGATACTGCCGCTGTTGAGGATCTGGTTGGCTGAATCCATGGTGGGTGAGTGATTAAGTTTGAGTCTAGTGAACTGCAAGCGCGGTCAATCACTACGTTGTCCAATGGATTTCCAGTTTTGACGCCACATTCGTTTTCGTGGAAAAAAAAAACATGGCGGCTGCTGGGCGTGTGAGTGTGTGCGTGCGTGTTTGCTGGGCGGCATCATAAAACTGTTGCAGAAGTTTGTGTGTTTGTTCTTTTTGAATAGTCGCGGGTCACCACTTTAGCTTCTTGGCTTAATATAGTTACACATACAAGTTTATTGAATATAACTCAAATGCTAACAATTACGGTATGATTGAACCCAGTGATGCGGGACGTTTTGACCGGAATTTTGAACCCATTACTTTTGCATAGCTTTTCTACATGCCGCGTTTACTTTTCTCATTTTCAACATGCATGGCAAGTATCTTCTCTGCATGCCCCGTTTACATTTCTCATTTCTACATGCGGCATGTAGAAAAGCTACATGCCAAATGTTGAAATGAGAAAAGTAAACATGGCATTTAGATAAGCTTCATAAACGTAATGGGTTGAAAATCCAGGTCAAAACGTGTAGAAATGCTACATTTTCATTTATACACAAAAAGAAAACTGTGTGCACTTCTGATTTTTGATTATATACTACTTGAAAGCTCGACTATTTCGCAATGCATCATCTCAGAGCAGAAAGAGTGCCAAACAAGTTTGGTTCTGAAAAACAACATTACTTATATTGAATCTGCCTAAAATCATAATCCAATATTTGTTTGCACACAATGCAAGGACGAAAATGGAAATCTGGTCACAGATCCGCAAGTGGCGCTAGACAAATGGAGAAGCTATGTCGCCAGCCTGCTGGGAGGCGACAACGAACACAATACCGCCTCTGGAGAAGTAGCGACGCCACCAATCGACAACATAGAGATAGACCCACCGGACCATCACGAAGTCTGTGTAGCCATAAAAAGGCTTAAGAACAACAAATCAGCAGGTGCCGATGACCTGCCAGCTGAACTTAGGCAGGAGGCGAGGAGTTGGTAAGGTTCATGCACCAACTCATCACCAGAATATGGTCCGACGAGAGCATGCCCGAGGATTGGAGTCTAAGTGTAATTTGCCCACTTTGTAAAAAAGGAGACCCTGCAGTTTGCGCCAACAACCGTGGGATCAGTCTCCTCTCCTCTCTAGCACACTGATTGGACCTTATCAGTGTGGTTTCAGACCTGGTAAATCCACCACAGACCAGATATTCACATTACGACAAACCCTGGAGTAGATCCGAAGATCCGAAGAAGAATTACTCGTGGAAACCGATGCTACTACGGGCTCAGTAGGGAGTTCAAGAGCAGATACTTTTCTCGAAGAACAAAAATAGCGCTATACAAGTCGCTCATCATTCCAGTCCTGCAATACGGCGCAGAAGCATGGACAAACGACAGCAGGCGGAGGAGGAGGCGATTGGCGTTTTCGAGCAAAAAATCCTTCGGAGGATCTATGGACCTTTAAAAGATGGCGATGGATACCGCATTCGAATGAATCACGAACTGTATGAGCTCTATGGGGACATCAATCTAGTCAAGCGCATAAAGCAACAGCGGCTGCGCTGGTTAGGACATGTAATCCGGATGGATGAAGTAGCTCCAGTAAAAAAGACGTACAAAGCGAAGGCGGCTGACTTTGGAGGACAAGGCAGGAGGGGTCGCCCACCACTAAGATGGGATGAACAAGTGCGGAAAAACATTTCCAACCTTGGTGTGAACAACTGGTGCCAGCTCGCACAATGCAGAAGCGAGTGGAGGGCATTCATTGCAGAGTCCAAGACCGTCGTGCGGTTGTGATGCAATATCGGGCCAATAAAGAAGAAAGAATATTTGCTTGCTTGTAATTCTCAAGTTCGAATTCATGGCTCACCTAATTTAAAAGGGGCAACTGAAATTGGCGCACGTTCGTGTAGATTTTCTACACATAGCATTCAGCAGATGTAAATCTTAATGTCAATTTAGAAAACCTACATACCACTTGTGACAAGCAGTTTTCTGAATGAAAAATTTATGAATTCAGTACTGATTTTAAGCTAAATTTTTTGATTAGAATTTCCACACGTGCATGTAGTATTTCAATATCCAAACATTAATGTAGGAAAGCTAAAGCGTTCGTGTGGAATTCATTCAAATGTAAATATTATTCGGAAATAAGCTGAGATGATGTAGACATTGCCTTTGCACACGCAGCATTTAACTTTTCTACATGCGGCGTTTAAATTTTTTTGTATTTCTACATGTTGCATGCAGTTTTTCTTATATAATGGAATTGAAGGAAAAGATTCGCTCATCTTTACTATAAAAAGATATACAACATGTGTATCGGCCAGCCTTGAATTGGCACCCACATAAGGTGAAGTCGTCAATCTCAGGAGTAGTATAAAAATTTTGTTGACTTTTTCTTTCTGTGTAGGCCCTAACTCTTTGTTTGGGACCGTTGTGTGATATTTTACTAAATTTTGTCTATTTGTTGTAGTTCCGCACGTCCTGGGGAATTGGTGGCAGCCTGGACATACCTCGCTGGACGCTCGCCAGAGCCATAGAGCGTGACAAAAAACCCCAAAAGTGACAACAGGCGGCATGGCAACACAAATGCATTTTCATAGTTTTCGTCCACTTTGTTATGCTGATTTTTCACATTTTTCCGTTTCATTTTTGTTTCGCTCTCGATTTTGGTATTCTTTTTTTTTTTTTGGCACTAAACCGTTGGGAGATGGATGTGGCTGATGTGGATGTGGCTGTGTGGGGGTTTCGTTTTTTGTGCGCATTTTAATTGAATTTTTTTTTTTTATGTGGCTCAATGAAAGCAAAAGCTGAATATGCCGAGTGTCATAGTCCCCCACTGTGCGTCAGCGGGTCTTGTCCAGATGGATTCGAGTTTGAGTTACTCACTCGTTTAATATGTGCCAGTTGGTGGCAAATCATTTGCTAATTGAATTGAAATCCACATTTGCAGTGAGAAATTTAAGTCTTCAATTTATTTCAACAAAATTGAAATGTGATTTTAATGAGAAATCGACAGGAACAACACAGGATGTCCGCACGTGTATCCTTGCACTGCACTTCCTGTTCAATATTATCTTGAGTTAATTAAATTACTCAGCTTAAAGCCAGTCCCTCTCTCCAGACTCCGAGGTGAAGGAACTTTGCTGGCAATCTGAATTGTACCGTGGAGTAAAATAAGTCAACTCCCAGCAAAGGTAAACGAGCAAATTGTCAACATGGCGACAGCATTTGCCAGCCGTGCCAATTTCGTTTAAGCAAACAAACAACACGACCATGTCCGTGCTAAAATTAGACCCCAAATACCCACCCTCCTCCCTCCTCCACCCTCAAACATTTCAGGACCAGACCAGACCAGCCAACCGCTGCACAAAAACAAAAGAACACCAGCTGATTAACAGGCAGGTGGCGGGGACATACTTTCGTACACGTGTGTCTGTTTATGAGGCGCAAAAATGTCATACATCATACGACACTGGGATTGAGTTGCGCCTGGGAATCAGAGCCACGTCACAGAGCTCTGAGCACCGAGTTGGCCAAGCGTCAGGCATGCAGAAAACAACGCGGCGGATTCGAAAGTGATATCAAAATTGAGCACGCTTTGGGGCAGTGGAGCTGCAGCGTCATCCGCATCATCATCAAAAGCACTGAATTAAGCACACTGTGGAGTGAGCACTTCAGGCATCTGCTCAAGATATACAAACCTCACTAAGTGGCTCATGAAGCGTTAAACTATTAAGCACATGTTGCCGCTTTGCCGCTCTGACACATGAAGCCTTGCTAATCCTGCCTGTCATGCTTTTGCGGGGGGGGTGGTGGTAAATGATTCGCATGAGAGGTAAATGATGGGATCCTACCACTTCTGCTATCTAGCTCAGCGATAAATCATGCACATAAATCTGCGGTTAAAGGCCAAAATTCCATTATAGGAAATTTAATTTTATTAAAATAAAAACCTGTGTGCGGCATTGATAGCATACTCCATGCATGGGGATAGAAAACTAAGCTATGGATTAGTTTGACTTTCAGTTGACGAGAGATAAATGACTAGAGTTCTGAAGAAAATGCTATTCAAGTATGAAATTGGCTTAGTATGTAGCTGAGCTTAATGGCTTTCGGCTTTAATGGCTTCAATCATTATTTACTCTTTAGACAGCTTGTAAATTTCAGGTTTTATTTTATTCGGCTCGAGGTCATGCAAACTGGAAACGTGGCTCACAACCACCACCAAGTTTAGGTAGTAGGTTCATATGGTTGTGGAATGAACTTCTGGATGGAACCCTGGGTTCAGGCTTATATTGAGAAGGACCTTCACACACTTTTGCTCATTTTCACCCCTTCGTATTACCATTGTTAGGGTGTACCTTGTTATTTGTACGTAGCAAACCTTGATACAAATTTTGTGTAAATTTAACTTTAGCTCGGTATTTTCAAAGGACCCTTTTTGAGGGCTTTGAGTTCCTAGATCCAAATTTGGATTTACCTTGTCAAAAAGTGAGGGATTAGGTACTTTACTCTGGGCACACTGAAAATCGATATCACACGTCAGCAACGTGTTGATGATTGGTCCACCCCTAGAGCCTAAGAGTCTGGCCTCGGTGCCCGATCAAGTAAAGTTAGTTACAGGAAACAATTACAGTAACCAAAGTTCTTTACACACAACAAACAAAATTCTCGTTGCCTTTATAGCTATTTCAAGGACCCCTAAGTGTCATCGCTAGCAGACTTTGCTATCCACCTTAAATAATTCAATTGCTAATTTTACTTTCTAAGAAGTTCTAAGAACTTATTCTTATCGCTTTGCTTATCTTTTAAGGTCGAGAAATTGTTTTTATAAATTTCAGAACAGTATTGCAATTTTAAAACTATGTAGAAAGTTTTCGATTGTACCTGGTGGAACTTAACAATATTTAAATTCTAAATTCTAAGTTCTAAGATTAATTTCTAAATATTTTTGAGTTCCAGTCGAAAGTGTGTTAAAAATTACAGCTTAGCGCTGTCTCGTAGTGCCGAGGGAGCTGCTGGCTGGCAGTAAGCAAGCAAAGACCGCCAATGATTGGGCAGAGATGCTCATGAAACAGCTGTGCGGTCAACTAGCCTCCTTTGTAATGTGGAGTGTTTTCCTGTTTTAAGGTTATGTGCAAGCATAACGTGACCTCGAGCCGTCCAAAGCTCGAAGGTTCAAATAAAATAAGTTTATGCCCCTGTACAATTTTCAGCTCTTGCTTAAGTAAGTTGGTCTGAACTAGTGTTGGGTAAAGGTTGTTCATTTCACTGAACATGTTCCCTTGTTCTTTTTTTCAAAGTGAGTCAAATTGTTCACTTGTTCAGTTGTTGTCAGCTGTTCAGTCTGTCTTACTCTGTGTCATGATGATACAACGAATTAGGGGCGGCGCTCAGCCAACATTGTAGACTAAGTGCTTTTGCTGAGAGCGCGAAAGAGTGTGAGTGTCTTTAACACTTACGATGCTTTAAGGGCTTAATTTTGAAATCACAAGCTCTCTCAAAGGTATCTAAATCAGAAATGGCAGTGTTTCAAAAGAAGAAAACTAACAAGAAATAGAAACACCAACTCTTGGTGTCACTTGCTGCTGTGTTCTCTCATTATACACTTGAAAAGTGTATTATAATTTTGCCCAGGAGTTTGCAACGCATAGAAGGAATCATCTCCAACCACATAAAGTATATATATTCTTGATCAGCATGACGAGCTGAGTCGGTTGAGCTTTGTCCGTCCGTCTGTCCGTCCGTCCGTCTGTCCATCTGTCTGTTTCTACGCAAACTAGTCCCTCAGTTTTTAAGCTATCGGCTAAAATTTTGCACAGTCTTCTTTTGGCCGCACGCAGCTAATATGTCGGAACCGCCTGGATCGGATGACTACTTCTTGTAGCTGCCATATAGAAAAATGGGGTTTTGTGAGAAAAACTTGTTTGTTTTCAATGTTAGCGTTCTTAAACTCGGTCATTAATAAAATTAAATGTTTTCAAACTGATCTGCGAAGTTTGATCGAAATCGCTAACCTTTGGAGCGAGCTTTTTCAAGTGTATTAAAACTTCGTCACAGACGAAGTTACCTTTCCTTTCTCGTTTTTTTGCAACTCTTCTCATAAAAGTTAGAAATAATTTCAAACTCTCTCTCCCCCTCTTCCAACACTATTTCCCCACTTATTCCCTACTGTTTCCAGATTGTTTCAACACTATTTCCACACTCTTCCTCCCACGGTTCCCCCACTGTTCCCACATGGTTCCCACACTGTTCCCACACTCTTCCCACACTCCTCCCCCACGGTTTCAACACTGTTTCCACACTCTTCTCACACTGTTCCCACACTTTACTCACACTGTTTCCACAGCCTCTCTTCCCCGTCTTTCCCTAATCTTTCCCACTCTGCCCACCCTCTTGTGTGTGTGTGAAACTCCACAAAATATGCAGGACGTCACGCGTCACGTGACGCTGAAACCGAATTCGACTCCTACTAAAATATTCCGTACCGAAATTAAAAAATGTATCACATAAAAAAGAAAAATCACACTGAAGTTTTGTGGACTATGCTGAGAGCGCACTGATAGAGCCCCATACCTTTTTCGTTGTATAATGACACGGATCAAGACAGACATAACAGCTCACAGAGCAAGACAGACGGAACAGCTCACAGAGCAAGAGGGACTGAACAAGATTCGCTGAACATAAATTAACAATTGAAGAAGAACATGTTCACTTGTTTAGTTTAGTGAACAACTCAATTTGGTTCACTCACTCATGAACAATCCAACACTAGTCTAAACATTGATGAATCCGTCATAATCTCACGCTCTTATACAATGCGTTTGGAGTATAAAAAGGCAAACAAAAATCTTAAAATTTATGTTAGGGTCTGCGAAATGGATTCAAAGTTTATCACTCATACGTAGTCTTGTCCATGCATTCATTTTTATGAAAATGCTTTCTTGATTCCTTCAAAACAGAATGAAAGTGCTGTCCTCTTAAGCAATTTGGGTACATTTTTTTGTGGTCAGTGCTTTGAAACACGGACTGGTCTAGAACCTATATCATTTTAAGCGCCCGCTCATCATTGAAACTAGCAAGGATTTAATGACTTTAATGGTATTTTGGTAGTCATCATCCGATTCACCTGAGATCCATTTTTTAAAAGATAACTGAAAGCCCTAGAAAATTGCCTAGAAATTTCTAGACAGAAATTTTCCAAAACCCAAATGGGGGCGTATGTTGTCAGGTAAAGTTTCTGACCGGTTCAACTTGAAGAACTCAGCGCGAGACGCTAGCTTAAAGCGTCTCAAGGCGACTCACACCTCTTCGTAGGTGGTCACCCGGTAACACAGCGATGCGTCCTCAAAGCTGCTGGCTAACGTGAGCGGCTAACCCTCCTTATAGGGATACTATGTTTGATGCGTCGGGCACCACCAATGAAAACTGCGACAACAATGCCTCATATAATCCATCTGAAGACGGCCAAGACTACCACCAATCCATATCATCTGCCGAATTGCTTCTTGGGACTTATGTTTTATCTGTGAACAAGCCAATTGGGCAGTTCCAGCAGCTACTGATAATCATCTCTAAGCTTCGTGAGCAATGGTTTTGTTTTGGTTTTAACCACGATATCTAAAGATAAATTTGACCAATTTGTAAAAATTTTACGTCTCCATTAAGAGCGATTACCAATCCAAAATGCTATGCTGAATATACATAGTAAAATACTTGTTCAACTTTAAAAACAAATTTCTGATTCTTCTGTCAAAATTTTCAGTATATAAATTTTCAAATTTTCCATTTTGGCCAAATGGGATCACGCTTTATACCATCAACGGCAGAGCGAGACATTAAGTGGTAAATGATTAAACGTATCCCATGGAAGCAGCTGCAAAACATTCTCATTCACTGGAACCAAGTGGCTTTCAGTAGAAAATATCTTCTCTATACAAATTTGGGCATGTCGATTGGTCTAAGTATGGTGGGTGACACTATAGCACAGTCATATGATCGTTATGTGGGCGAGATCGAGGGTTGGGATCGTATACGTACAGTTCGCATGGGTATATCGGGCTTTACCGTGGGCGTGGTTTGTCACTATTGGTATCAATATCTGGACTATATCTATCCCAAACGTACTTTTGGTGTTGTGGTGCGCAAAATGCTGTTGGATCAGTTCATCTGCTCGCCCTTTTACATAACCGTTTTCTTCATCACCATGGGTTTGTTGGAGCAAAAGACCTGGCAAGAGGTTAAGGAGGAGATCAGGGAGAAGGCTTTGATACTATATATGGCGGAATGGACGGTTTGGCCAGCGGCACAGCTGATCAACTTTTTCCTTATCAAACCCCGGTATCGGGTACTCTACGATAATATGATCAGTCTGGGTTATGATGTGTTCACCTCTAAGGTGAAGTACCGCAAGCAGAAGGTAGCGGATAGCGAAGGCAGCCAAGTGAAAGTCTAAAAGCTAACCTCCATCTTTGGAGTTAACACCAACACTCACAATAGTTGTTTGAACTAAAATATTTACCTTGCAATTTCCCCTAATCTTTCTCACTCTTTGCTGTTCAACTGTCATGCCAAACCCACTTAATTTTCAAACGTCAAAAAAAAAACTACTTCAAACGAAATCAACTGGCTACACATTGTGCCAAGCGTCAAGCATTAAAAGCCACCTTACCCCCACAACACACATGTCAGTCAGGCAGTGTCTAGTGTAAATTTTCAAAGGATGATTTATCCAAATAAAGAACATGTATCACAAAAAGGCAGGCGGTCTGCCAAGCTGCCAGCATGACGTTTTCACAAATTCGGCATAGCAAAAAAAAAAGGGATTAACTTAAATTATGCAGAGTGTTTGGTTGCTGATGGAAAGTATAATACATATTGCCCCAAAGCTCAAATGCCAAATCATTCGGCATCTTCTTTTACAAAAGAAATGTGGAGCAACCTTACATATGGCAGCGATGTGAATAAAACGAGCAGTAGGCAGGGAGTTTTTAGGGATTGAGAAGCTTTCAATACTGAATTTTATATTGGAGAATGAGGAAACAAAATTTCATACTGTACATTACTTGGCCAAATTTCACGAACTAATGCGAATGAATGATTTCTTTTTGTCAATTCTATAGATTTTGATGTAAAGCATTCTTAATTTTGATGCAATTAAATGTTCGAAAATTCTAAAATAGAGTTTCACAACTTCGAAATACAGGGTATACAAACTAAAGACCTTACTGACACTTAGATCAGATGTGGCAAATGTTCTGTGACGAGGTCAGCGAGTTCTAATGCATATTTCATATTTTCGCGTGCGAAAAGTTCTTCAATCGTTCAAACGACTTTGCTTTTACATAATACTGTCATTAAACTGAAAGGTGAATTTTCTGATATTTTCAAAATCTTTATTTATCTAAGGGCCGATTTCACATATTCTACATATTGCTAACTGTCACTTAAAGTGACACATAACAGAGTAAATTTGTAGTTTATCTGACAGATAGCAGCTATCTGGAAGAAGAGAAATCGGCCCTAAATCTATTTCATCCCCTTCAAGTTAATCTCCTTCCGCTGCAAAGCCATGGAGAATGAGTATTAGAAAACAAATTTGCGCTGCCTCTCAATTTTGATGGTGCTAAACGATAGTGCACAAAAATATACGTTATAGTGCCAGTAGGAAATCACAGTGGCTAGAGTGAGACGGACATATTCCCAAATGTATCCAGAGAGCGTAAGTGAGAGCGAACAGCTGACCAAATGTATCCAAAGCAGAGCCGGCCAGCCATAACTACCAGGAGCCAAAGTGAGTTGTGTTTTTTAGCAAACGCGAGCCGATCTCATGATTGTGTGAATCGGTGAACACTGAATTGCAAGTAAAACGACTGTAGTCTGGAGAGAGCTCTCTTGCTCACCAACATAAACACACTTTTGTGTCCTCTCCATCCAAAGAACGTAAATGATAGTGAACAGCCGACTAATTTCTGACAGAAGCGGTGTCGACTGAGCAATCCTGCTTGGCCCAGCTGCGATCTGGGAAAAGCAGGCCCAGATATTGTGGATGAATGTCCGAACCAATGGACCAACGACCTCTATTCGTGTCCCCTAAGCCCCACTGACCTCACTCCCTTAGATCTATGGACCCGCCCTGTAGAGCCTTCCCTCCTTGAGCTGGTACCAGATTAGTTCTACATCTCTATAAACTTTTTACCCTGATCTTTTCTTCCTACGCGTACGAATCTTTCCCGTTACAACAACAACAGCAATTTTGCAGTCTAGATATTCTAGTCTATTGCAAAACACTTATGCCAACGAATTTTCCAGTTATCATATTACTTGGCATAGTCCTCCTTCGGAATGGCATTGAGAGCCTTCTGCGATTCAGCTTTTATCATTCACCGGAGCGGTCTCTTAAGTTTGCTGAATACCCAGAAGCCTGAATAGGCAGGTTGTGGAACGATATTTGTTGAATTTTTGGCGAAATGCGCACAAATACCCAGTGCCGTGTGAGATGGTCCATTATCGTGATGCAAAAACCAAGAGTTGTTTCCCCATAACTCCAGCCTATTGTTGCTTCACCCAAACGACGCATAGCATTTAATATTATTCCTTGTTAAAATTTTGGCCCTGCGAAGGAAATTCTGAATTAATTCAGAATGCACCACACCACGATAATCGAAGAAAACTGTCAACATGAACTTAATTTTTGAACGACTATGATGTGGATTTTTTGGTTTCGGCTCGCCTTCGCTGGATTGATCGGTTGTTTCGGGGTCGTTAGCATACATCTAAGTCTCATCTCCAGCTATGATGCATTTCATTACGTCCTGATCGTCAAAAAGCATTGTTCAACAGATGCTAACATGGTCTTTATCAAAAATATTGAGTGTTTTGAGAACCATTCGAGATTGGACTCTTCTCTAACACATTTCGTCACTCAAAATCGCCTGCACCCATCCAAATGATATGCCAAAACTATCAGCGATGTCTTTAACAGTCAATCGACGATTTCCAAGCACCATTTCATTGACTTGCTTGACGTGATGTTCTTCAGTCGAAGTTTATTGGCCGATTATTCTTCTCAACACTCTCGCGGCCGGTCTTGAACTCGTTATACCACTTTAAACATTTTTTGAAGACAGAGTCTGATCCCCTGAGGGCAGCATTCAGCAAAAGCCATTCTCATTCAGCAAAAGCCAAACTAAAGAAGAAGCTCGATTGGTTCTTAGTCTGAGAAAAGAAGGCAATTCTTTACGAGCCATCGCCAAATAAATGAACAGGTCTCATAATTTTGTTAAAAATGCATTAGAAAGAAAACCAAGACAGGAAACCCGTGGAAGGCCACAAAAAACAACAGAAACCCTTGACCACTACATAGTAACTTTGAGCAAAAAGGACCCATTTAAGTCATCGAAGGCTATTGCAGCCGAAATTGGGAATTAAGTTAGTGCTCCAAATATCCGAAGACGACTACAAAATGCCAACCTACCAGGAAGAATTGCCAGAAAAGTCCCACTTATGCGCAAAAAAAATATATAATAAATATAAATAACTTTTGCAAGGGACCACAAAGACTGGGTAGGATGCACCGGGAAGAAAAATGGAGAAACATATTATGGAGCGATGAAACCAAGATTAATTTGTTTGGGAATGACTGTGAAAGGAATGTTCGACGCCCTAATGGAAAGGAATTCCATCCACGGTTTACAAAAAAAACAGTCAAACATGGAGGTGGCAATATAATGGTATGGGGTTGCTTCTCCTGGTACGGCGTAGGTCCAATTTATCAGACTACGAACAAAATGAATGCTGAAGAGTACAAATCCATATTGGAAACAGTTATGGTACCGTATGCTGAGCAAAATATGCCATTACGTTGGGTATTTCAGCAAGATAATGATCCTAAACACACATCAAGGCTGTAATCTAAATTTTTCGAGTACCAAAAAGTTGACGTTCTGAAGTGGCCAAGCCAATCCCCCGCCGACCTTAACCCCATTGAAAACTTTTGGGGAAACTTAAAAAAGAAGTTGGCAAAGGGAAGGTGGCCAAAAACTGTGGTATGAGACACCAGTAGAGACCTGTCAGGCTCTTATTAAAAGTATGCCAAAAAGAATAGCAGTAGTGGCCAAAAATAGAGGTGGATACACTGGATACTAAGTTAGGAAATACTAATTTACCTAAAAAAAGAACACAAAATGAAAATTAAAATTTTTTTTTCTTTCCAACACATGAAGTGTATCTATTATTATGATCACACTGAAAACGTATCTGAAACACAAAATGATCTCTTTTATGTTATATTATTATTCTATGTTACAATTAAGTTTATTTTATTAAAAACAAATAGTTTAAGAACCAATGAGAACAAATTTTAAGTTTGAAACAATGAATAAAACTGTTTTCTGTCACTTAAAGTCGGAGTTGATGTGTGTACCTATTAATATGATCAGGTGTGTATTTCGACATTTACATTTAGTTTTTTTGAGCGGTTCCATAGAATATGTACAAATTCAAAAAAAAAAAAAAATTGTTTATTCTTGCCCTTACCGAGATTTGACTCAGATCTTGTTGGTTACCCAGTCTCAGTCTTTAACCTCTTACACCATTGCTGTTCAGATAGAGTAGGCAGCTAAATGTGCTTAATAACTCTCAATTATCTTTTCTGGCTTCCATAAATTTCAAATGACATAGATAACAAAAAATGTGAATAGTTTCGGGGTGAATGGACACATTTTTGAAAAATGTACATTTTTATACTCTGTACCGAAGGTACATAGAGTATATTAAGTTTGTGCAAAAGTATGTAACAGGGAGAAGGAATCATTTCCGACCCTATAAAGTATATATATTCTTGATCAGCATCAACAGCAGAATCGAAATAGCCATGTCCGTCTGTCCGTCCGTCCGTATGAAAGAAGAGATCTCAGAGATGGTAAGAGATAGAGGTTTGACATGTACGGGACATATATTTCTTATACTTGCAGGCAGATCAAGTTTATTTTCAATTTTTGCCACGCCCCCTCGCGCCCCCGCAATTTGGAAAAAACGCCATATCTCCTACAGTTTTGATGATAGATGGTTCGTTCTAGTTCGTGCTAGATATCTAGTACTCAAAATTATTTATCGATTTGCTGAAAGAATGATAAAGATCGGATGAACGATACTCAAGTTATGAGCAAAAAACGGTCAGTTAACACCCCCCACCCACCCCACCCATAACCTAAGCATTGCGTTCAGCAGAAGCAATCTTAGTGAGAGAGAGAGAGAGAGAGAGAGAGAGAGAGAGAGAGAGAGAGAGAGAGAGAGAGAGAGAGAGAGAGCGACTTAGAGAGCGCACTGCGTTGTGTGTTAACTGGCCGTTTGACTCGTGACCAAATGCGAGCTGCGACGTTAAGGGTACAGAGTATGTTATAGTCGGGCTTGACCGACTTTCTTTCTCGTTTTTCTATGGAGAATATGTTACATATTGTTTGATATGTGATAATATGTGAAAATATGTATGGTTAAATTCATTGAGAACTTTACACGCGTTGTCACATAATCAAATTTTTTTAAGCTTGTCTTGAAGTAAGTGAGCGATAAGCATATTCATGATTTATAAAAAACCTTTAAGGCACAACGATTAATTATGATCAACATTTTATTCTATTCTTAAGCAATTATCAAATTATGCAGAATTCCAATGTTAGGGTGAAAAATGCAAACGCGCAAGGACCACTTCATCTCACGGTATGTCACATGCCGATCCTACCCTTTTAATGCTGGCACAGCAACCGTTTTTAAATTCAACAATAACGTTTGACATTTCAAAGTTTACTTTGTTAAAAAAGTAAAATGAAAAAGGGGATATTTAAATTTTATGTAGGAACTTTAAAGCCATGGCGGAGGTATTAAGCCTTGAAATTTCGAATTTTGGTTTTTCATTACGGTAACTAGATTTATCATTAACGTTTAATAAGGATATAAGGGACGTTCAGTCTAATGTACATATAATATTTGCTATACTGGAAATAGGCTATTGTATACTACCACCTGTACAACAAGAAAGAAAGTCGGTCAAGCCCGACTTTCACATACTCTGTACCCTAAAGTGCTGATCCTCAAGGGCATGCGTCATCGACCAATACAAATAGTTAGGGACTGAGCTATTCTTAGCAGCATCAAAGTAGCTCTTGAATGATTCCGAATACGATCCTTTGACCCGAAGACACTAACATCCTTAAAACTTAAAGTAGCAATGGTCACATGGTTACGCTTTAAGTCCTCGCAGATCCGACCCTTAATCCGCTCAAAACACTATTAAATGTATTTTGTTGTTGCTGCGCCCTTTTGTTATGTTTTTTTCAACTGTGTAATTCCTAATCCTAATATCAGTATCCGTTTTTTTCTTAAAGCTCAATCTTTTCCATCCTTCTCTCTTATCTCTGTTGTGACCACAACCAAGTGACTTTCGGCTTTCATTTCTAGCAGAAAATATTTATCGGTGTTGTCCAGCGAGCATAAACATCGACAGGGTCGAAGCTTTGGCCAAGAACTTTTGAGTAACTCGTTTAGATAAATCAACGGGCATTAGCTGCTGCCGCTGCTGTTTGCAGCATGATAAATAAATTAACTCGTTCAAGTTGGCTGACAGTTGGACTTAGTGAGCCATCATGATGGGCCAGAGACATAGCTCAGCACAAACAAGTCGTTAAAAACGCGTGAATCCTGGCTAATTTATGGCTAATTAAGTTAAAGTAACTTCTGTAAGCATATGCCACGTACACATTCAGAAGGTAGTTAGGCCACATTGTCATCATCACATTTCATCCTAGCGAAACAAAGACTCTTTCTCATGAATACCTCGTTAATTAAGTAGCCTGTTTTGAGGGGAAGGGGGAGAGGCTTACCAACGTAATACATTTTTATGGTCGCAAATGGAATTATAACTGTGGGCATGTGGCAGACCTCAACTCGCTCCTGCTTCTCAGTTTGCTTTTGATGATGAAGTTACATGAGCATATAGGCGCTTGGTACACACATTTCTGTTTGATGGCTTTGAGTGCTAATTAAGAGAAAGCCAGTGCAGTAACTGACAGGAGCGAGACTCACCTGCTTATGATAATGGTCTGGCCATGTAACGGTTTTAATATAGATTGATGCTAGTCTCATCTGTATCCTGGCTGACCTATACGCTTCCCGCTCCAGACACAAGGGCTGCAAAAGAGCAGATAGAGACTGAATGTCATCAAAAACTTGAGAGATACTCGAGCCTTAAGCACTTCACAGGCGAATTGTGTCAAGCATACAAAGTACATATACATATCTATACAAAATGTAAAAAAAAGAAAAGGAAAATCAAGTGAGAAAAATTGATGTCAAGACGACGACAGCAACGTGGCGACCGTGCCAAGAGCTGTTGGCTTCACGGCCAGCGCAAGTTCAAACCCGCCGACACCCCCCACACACGTCAGCTAATCCAATTTAAATCTCTTAACATGATTTGCCGCTTTCTTTTCATTTTTGTTTGGATTTTATGCCATTATCCCTTTTTGGCGACCAAATTGCCAAGCAAAACACGAGGCAAGTTGACTTCCTGTCTTTACTCTTATCTGCCGGCCCGGACAACAGAAACGCCAACGCCGACGCCAACACCAAGGACTGCGGAGAAGGGGTTTATTTATTTAGTTTAGCCGCTGCTTCGGTTGCCTTAGTTTGCTTCCATCTCCATTTGGGTGATTTAATTTAAAACCTCACCATCTACCGGTTAACGGGACGCAGGACTAGTTTTCGGCACGTGGCTGAGGATAGGGACTGCTGAATGAGTTGTGTGTGTGTGTGTGTGTGTGTGTGTGTATCCTTAATAAGAATACGTGTTAGTGACCATGTAGTGTGGGGTTAGCAATCTAGTTTGATAACTCTTCAAGTTTCCTTATTAAATGGAACTTTGGTTAATTGCCTAAATCTATTTCGGATGGAGTTCTAGAGAGCTAATCCCTTTGAGTCCAAAAACAAAACTAGTTCAAAGGACTCCATAATTCATGCGCCATATGAAATAAGAAGAAGACTGGTCTGCACAGTTTTATGTTTTACATGTGAATAGCTTGTTAAATTCATAGTAGAATCTTGATGAAATGCAGGCCTACTAAATTATGATACCTCATGCGTCGAACAGTGTAGACCAGCGATGTCCACACCAGGCTCAAAGGCGCCGCACTGTGGTTGCTGCCATAGGCCAAAAGTTACAAAAATTAAAGTCCAAGTTTTCAAACCATAGCTGCTTTAATTAACAGCTAATTGAGCAAACTTTAAAATACCATCAAAAGTGTGACCGCTTGTTCATTTGCTTTGTGCGCCAGCAGCTCGCTACAGCTTGTTAATTTTGTCAAATTAAATTTTTGTATAAAAGTTATAATCAATTAAGTTGAGTAAAATGAATATTGTACACAAAGGTATTGACTTTTTTTTTTACAATTAAACTCAACAATAATTCGTGTTTAATTTTGTATAAATCGACGTTTTAGATAAGTAAGTTTTTGTTTTTGTTTTTGGTTCGTGTGTCAAATGTTTAGTTAAAGTTTGAAATGTTTTGCCCTCCTTTGCCCTCACTATTCTTTTTTCCATCTTGTTTCTTAATACTTTAAGATTTATAAAATATTTAGTTTAGCTGCGGCCACCTGCAGCTGCTTGTGTAGTATTCCATAAAGTAAAGCACGTTTTTTTATTTCTGTCCGAATGAATGTAACATCTCAGAGATGGTAAGAGATGGAGGTTCGACATGTATAGGACATAAGCTTCTTATACATGCAGGCAGTTCAAGTTTATTTTCAATTTTTGCCACGCCCCTCCCGCCCCCGCAATTTTGAAAAAACGTCATATCTCCATCAGTTTAGTATATACACACCTGATCATATTAATAGGTACACCCCGGAATTTTTTAATTATAGATGGTTTTTTCGTACTTTTAGTGTTGACAACTTTTTAATTTTTGGTTTTTTGTTGTTGTCAATGTCTGGCCACACTGTGACAAAGAGTTGAAAGAGGGGCTGCGCCGTACATCAAAGCTTTTCTATAAATTGCGAGTCCACCACACATTTCGCCTGATCATAATAATAGGTACAGTCTCCGTTTCTCACAAGTATCAAGTGAATAATTTTGTAATCAGTGATCTTTTGGTAACTAAAGGTAAATTAAGTCAACACAGAGAATTAAATAATTATTTTTTTCAGAAAAAATGGGTCGAAATTCTCATTGTACTAAAGAAGAAGCTCGATTGGTTCTTAGTCTGAGAAAAGAAGGCAAATCTTTACGAGCCAAACTTTTGCAAGGGACCACAAAGACTGGGTAGGATGCACCGGGGAGAAAAAATGGAGAAACATATTATGGAGCGATGAAACCAAGATTTATTTGTTTGGGAATGACTGTGAAAGGAATGTTCGACGCCCTAATGGAAAGGAATTCCATCCACGGCTTACAAAAAAAACAGTCAAACATGGAGGTGGCAATATAATGGTATGGGATTGCTTCTTCTGGTACGGCGTAGGTCCAATTTATCAGACTACGAACAAAATGAATGCTGAAGAGTACAAATTCGTATTGGAAACAGTTATGGTACCGTATGCTGAGGAAAATATGCCATTACGTTGGGTATTTCAGCAAGATAATGATCCTAAACACACATCAAGACTGTTATCTAAATTTTTCGAGGACCAAAAAGTTGACGTTCTGAAGTGGCCAAGCCAATCCCCCAGCCTTAACCCCATTGAAAACTTGTGGGGAGACTTCAAAAAGAAATTGGCAAAGCATTCATTTTCAAATAAACAATTATGGGAAGGTGTCCAAAAACTGTGGTATGAGACACCAGTAGAGAACTGCCAGGCTCTTATTAAAAGTATGCCAAAAAGAATAGCAGTAGTGGCCAAAAATAGAGGTGGATACACTGGATACTAAGTTAGGAAATACTAATTTACCTAAAAAAGAACACAAAATGGAAATTCAAATTTTTTTTCTTACCAAGACATGAAGTGTACCTATTATTATGATCACACTGAAAACGTATCTGAAACACAAAATGATCTCTTTTATGTTATATTATTATTCTATGTTACAAATAAGTTTATTTTATTAAAAACAAATAGTTTAAGAACCAATGAGAACAAATTTAAAGTTTGAAACAATGAATAAAACTGTTTTCTGTTACCTTAAAGTCAGAGTTGATGTGTGTACCTATTAATATGATCAGGTGTGTAGATGGTTCGTACCTTTTCGAGATATTTATTTATCGAGATTTTTTATCGATTTGCGGAAGAAATGATAAAGATTGGATGAACGATAATCAAGTTATGAGCAAAAGAATGTTCGTTGCTGCAGCGCTGTCGCAGCGAAGTGGGCGTGGACATGTCCAACCACGCCCATTTTTGCTTATTTCAGTTTTTACTCATCATAGAACTCACAGTATAAATTTCAGCCCGATATTTCCACAAGAAGTATTTATGGCCGCTCTCTCTATATAAATGTAGCATCTGTGCGCCGAAGACATTTCGTTACTCAAACCGACACGAGCTGAACGCTTGCCGAGGCTTGTGCCAAGAGAGAAAACAGCTTTTCAGTCGCTGGCGAGTAATAGCATGGAACAATGAGTATTAGAGGTAAAATTTGCGCTACCTCTCAATTTTGAGTGATGTTAAGCGATAATGCCCAACGAGATACATATAGTGTACATAAGACGAACATATTCTAAAATGCACTCAGAGAGCGTAAGTGAAAGCGAACAGCTGACTAATTTCTGTTTCAATTGTTCAGTCGAGATATGCAGTCTGTGGCGATAGATAAAGCAGGTCAGGGATGGTTTGCATCGCTTTGTTTTCGCACACCAATACACTCGCACTTTTTGGCCTCGCTCTTGACTCTCACACTCATTAGTTCGGCTCCCTTTTGTGTGAAACCCAGTAAAGATTTTTTATCGCGGAAGATTAGAATGCGATTCTTCCAGTTGGTATTCCTTAACTCTGGCGATATCGCATTGTTATCGCATTCTCATCTCCCTTCGGGAAGAAGTGTGCCAAGAAAGCGATTCTTCCTGGAGATAAGAAAACGATTCTTCCTGGAGATAAAAAAAGTATATTCTGGACATAGTAAATCGTGTCTTCCTGAAGATATGAATGAGTTAATGAGTCTCTTATTTGGGAGGATACGCTTTTTTATTTTTATTATACCGAAAAACAACAAATTAAACAAACTGATATTTTTTTTATTACAAATTTTTACTAATGCTGCCTTTACACTTGTTATATATCTCTAAAGAGACTCTCTGACGATAGTGTAATAGCAAAGCAAATATCTCTAAATATTTGGAAAATGTTGGCTTTTTTTATGTAATTTGACAGGTTCAATTTAATAAGAGTTTCTCTTTAGAGAATTTTGACAACCGACTATTTAGAGATATATGATAAGTGTAAAGGCAGCTTTTCTCAGCTGGGAGACTCGAACTCGGGGCCGATGAACTGAAACACGTTTGGAGAACGACACCTTACACGGCTATTTCATAGCAATATATCACCAATTTACCGATTGGACGAAAAAAAGGCGATACCACATGTCGCTTATTTATCCCTTGTATGTTAAGAATGCGATACCCTATGTATTTTGTTTGTGTAAATCGCCAGACATCAGAAAACTCTCCCCTCAAACTATCGCCAAACTCTCTTTTTGACGATAGAGATAAGGAACCCGACAAAATGTTTGCAGGGAAAGCACGAGTGACTTCGGCCGCCGGTGGCTATGGGCTGGCCAGCCATGGTGTACACCAGGGTTCCCCAAGAAAAGAGAGTGTCTCTCTGGCACTCAGTGATGCATGACTTCTCAGTGATGCATTGCCGAGTGTGTTCGGCCCCCAGGGGCTATGGGCAACACTGGTGTCGACGCAGTCTAAGTACAGAGGTATTTATTCGTCGAAAAAAAAGTCAAAAAGAGAAAAAGAAGTATCATATCGTGTGATCGTGGTCGGCAATGTGTGAAGAGAAGTTGACACTGGCAACGGAGAAAATTTAATTACCTGTACAAAAAAAATTTAAAGAATTTTAAAGGTATTAAATCGAATCGTACAATGTTGCAACCAGCTTCATTTTGAATCCTCATCATTAGGCTTTCTTTTTCAGTATGTGTCGTTTTACTGAAGTGTAAACAACATAGTTTTTGTGTGCTCCGAATATGTCAACTTTTGTGCCAACAAAACACAATTTGCAGGAAAGTTTAATTTTCTGCTTTCATTTGAAGAAAAATGCAGCTGAAGACCAACGAATGCTGCAAGATGTTTACGGGGTGCTACTCTCGCCAGTTCAAGGAAACGTCTTATTAATTTACACAGAATCCCATGGTAATTAGAATATCCATTGTTTAAAAGATTTCTCGGAATCGAAGTGAAATGTTTCTACATCCCGAAAAAGCAGCAAACTCAAGAAACAGATTCACCGAGCAGAGATCTTAGTCAAAGAATTCTTTGATATTTCACAAGATGACAAGCTTGAAAGCAAAAAATTAAAAGATTTTAATTATTGAATAAAACTCTTTGGTATACCATAATAAGGACCCTGACCAACTTTTGCATAGCAACCGCGCGCCCACCCCAAAATCCTCTATGTAGAGTGGAACTTATGTATGTATTCACCACCTGCTCAATTTGGGCTCTGGGCACGCGTAGCATTGTCTGTTTGTGCCCCCCATCCGGGAACTCCCGCGGCGTTGTTCCATTTGCCATACAGAAATATACGCAACACACAGTTGGAAATGTCTGCAACAGATTTTTGTCTCATCTTTTCATTTTGTTTTTTTTTTTTGTGCATTACTTTGTAATTTTTGCTGTTTTTCTTTGTTTTTTTTTTGCTACAATTGCCGCTATAACCGCTGCTGCCTTGCCTTCTGCTGCCGCTTCATTTACATTTGTTTCATCCTATTATCCTGGTTAACCGGCTCCCACCCATCGTGCCATTTGTCAAGTACTGCGTCCCAGTCCTATATCCAACTCTCGCTCTGCTTGGCTTTTTGTAATTACACAGTGCGCCGTGAGGCGGTTGCGGCGTGCAAATGGAAAAAGCGGCTTAAAAAGCAGCGCGTTGGGGTTTTTGTGGCGCTCGTTAAAATTTGTTGCTCTCATTTCGATTGTTGTTTTTGGTATTGTTGCCGCCGCTGTTGCCGATTTAGTGTGATTTGGTCTGGATTGAAGGTATTTTGCTTAAATATGCGAACAGGATTAAAAATCATTCCTGATCCCAGCCTGACGATGTTAATGTCCTTTCCAATTTACTATGGGGCCCCCAGCAATTAAAAGTTTTCAATCATCCAGCTAACTTGGATGATTGCTCTCCCCGGGCAGTAGAAACAAAAAGAAAAGCTGGGATTATGTTTAGCGTGCCATCATTTAATGGTTGATTTACCAAGCAGAGAGCTGTGAAAAATAAGCGCTGACCCATGGCATCGAGCCGGAAAAAAGGGTGCCATCATGCGGTTGATTGGGTTATCAATTTTTGGTGTTTTTTATTCTAATAAAGCTAGGTAAGGAGATAGGTATTTGCGAAATAAAAATAAAGCGTTCTTCTCTAGTTTCATATACGCCCACCTCAAGTGGTTTTGTTTACTTTAACGTGGAGGCAAAATTGAAGTTATGTTGGCCTCCAAATCGATACCAATATGTTATGTGAGTTGAGATGTAATGAAGGCCACCAGGTTTCGACTGTGTTAGGCCAAGCCTTATTTACAGAAAAGATCCAAAAGGGGGGCAGATAAAAAACGTAAATAAATGAACACAAGGATGGGTTTTTTTAAGGCGAAAATTGAAACTTCGGCGGCCCTTTAAAGGATTAGTTTTCTATCAGAAATAACACAATTAAAAAAAAATTTCAGTTTTAAAGGGCGCGACGAGGCCGTAAAGTTTGAACTAAAGAAAATAGAGGAAAGCTAACTTCGGCTCGACCGAAGTTTATATACCCTTGTAGCTTGTATAATTTATATAATTTAAGGTTTTAAATTATTTTCGTCGAACATTCTTAGCTGAGCTATTTTCCAAATTCAGCAATAGATGGCTCCACTACATTGACCATTTGCTGGTAAGTTTTTTATATGGCAGCTATACGATATATTCATCCGATTTTGACCAAATTACCCAAAATTGTGTGGAAACTGATAATATTCACAAGTGGAAGGTATAAAGTCGCTACTATTGAAAACAAAAAAGTTTTTTCTCACTAGAACTACTTTTTCGACCGATCGTTCCTATGGCAGCTATAGTCTATAGTCATCCGATTTGGATCATACTTAGCAGAATTGTGTAAGACCATATAATATTGATAAGTAACAAGTTTGGGAGCGATAGCATTGAAAACAAAAAAGGTTTTCCTACTAAGACTTTTTTTCAGAACTATATTTTGTATGGCAGCTATACTATATAGTTGGACGATTTTCATAAAACTTGGTGGAATTATGTGAAAAAATCAAAAAAAATTATAAATATGAGGTTTGGGGACGTTTGCGTTGAAAACAAAAAAGTTTTTCTCACTAGAACTACTTTTTCGACGGATAGTTCCTATGGCAGCTATATTCTATTGTCATCTGATTTGGATCAAACTTGGCTGAATTGTGTGGTAGCATATAATATTAATCAGTATCAAGTTTGAAAGCGATAGCATTGAAAACAAAGTTTTTCCTACTAAGACTTTCTTCAGAATCAATGTGACTGTTTTAGCGACCTTTAGATTTTAATCAAAGAACTTTTTAGCGGGCTCTAGGTCTATAAGTTATGATTTTCATCATAACATTTCTAAGACAAGACACACACAACACCACAAAGGGGCTGCTTGATCGTAGAGCTATTTCATAAACTTTCACAGTACAATTATCAGCGATCTTTTGCCCTACTTCAATGAGTTGGCAGAGGCTACCTCATGCCAGAACTGTCAAGATCGCTTGGGAATCCCAAGTCAGACTTGTAGCAAAAATTCCGACAACTGTAGCAAAACGCCAAGTCACAGAAGCTTTGTATATGTGTGTGCGTGACCCATATCCGCCTTTCTGTTGTTAGTGGGGGATAAAATACCATGGATGACCAATGATGAAGAATATAGAAGCCACTATAACCAGAAGGACGGGCCATTAAATACCAATCAAAAACCAAAGAAGATCAAGATAATTAAAAACGAGAAGGCCAAGCTAACTTCGTCTGTGCCGAAGTTTTAATACCCTTGCAAATGCTGTTTTTGAAATGTCAGAGTTTAAGAACGCTTACATAAAAATCTAAAAAAACTTTAACTTAAACTCATTTTCCGACAGATAAACATCGGATTTCGACCAAATTTTGCGAATCTTTTTGAAAACATATCAAATTAACAATCGCGGAGTTGAAGAAAGATAAAATTTAAAACAGAAAAGTTTTTCTCACTAAGACTCATTTTCCGACCGATCGGTCGTATGGCAACCATAAGATATAGTCACCCGATGTCGATCAACTTTTTCAAATTATTTTGAAAGCGTTTAATATTAAGAATCACCGACTTTAAGAACGATTTACTTGAAAACAAAAAAGTTTTTTTCACTAAGACCCATTTTCCGACCGATCGGTCCTATGGCAACTATAAGATATAGTCATCCGATTTTGACAAAAATTTGTAAATCTGTTTGAAAGCATATAGTATTTAGTATCGCCAAGTTTTATGACGCTAGCATTGAAAACAAAAAAGTTTCTCTTACTACGACCCATTTTCCGACCTATTGTTCCTATGACAGCTATAAGATATAGTCATCCGATCTTGACCAAAATTTGCAAATCTGTTTGAACATTGAAAACAAAAAAGTTTTTCTCATTAAGACCCATTTTTTGACCGATGGTTCCTATGGCAGCTATAAGATATAGTCATCCGATCCGGTCGGTTCCGACATATTAGCAGCGTGCAGTAAAAACAAGACTCTGTGCAAAATTTCAGCTCGATAGCTTTAAAACTGAGAGACTACTTTGCGTAGAAACAGACGGACAGACAGACGGACAGACAGACGGACGGACAAAGCTCAATCGACTCAGCTCGTCGCCCTGATCAAGAATATATATGGTTTATGGGGTCGGAAATGAATATTTCTATGCGTTGCAAACTTCTGGGCAAAATTATAATACCCTTTGCAAGGGTATAATGAAAAGAAACTGACAACAGCATGCGCATCCACAATAGCAGCGATAGGAAATGCATAGCCCATGAAGAGCATTCATTAAAATTATGTAGATACAGGCATGCTCCCGTTTTCGCTTTCGCAAAAATTTAGCGATTTTGAGTACAAATTTGGTACAAAAACCGGCTTGAAATCGTAACAGTTTTGCGAAAGTGAAAATGGTAGCATGGCTGATAGTGTATATTTTGAATAGTTAACAGAATGTATGTAAGATGGGATTTGCACCATCAGTTTAGTAATAAAGAAAAACCATTTCTTCATCATTGGTCATCCATGGTATTTTATCGCGATACAGTATAATTACAATCATAGTTATGCATCCATCATTGGGTCTTATTTGTGGACTTAAAAAGCAATTTCTTAACTATTAGTCCATGGCTAAGCGCATACACGCTACCAATCGACAACATAGAGATAGACCCACCGGACCATCACGAAGTCTGTGTAGCCATAAAAAGGCTTAAGAACAACAAATCAGCAGGTGCAGATGACCTGCCAGCTGAACTGTTTAAGGCTGGAGGCGAGGAGTTGGTAAGGTGCATGCACCAACTCATCAGCAGAATATGGTCCGACGAGAGCATGCCCGAAGATTGGAGTCTAAGTGTAATTTGCCCACTTTTTAAAAAAGGAGACCCTGCAGTTTGCGCCAACTACCGTGGGATCAGTCTCCTTCCCATCGCATATAAGATTCTGTCGTGCATTGTTTGTGAACGTCTAAAGCCGCTTATTAGCACACTGATCGGACCTTATCAGTGTGGCTTCAAACCTGGTAAATCCACCACAGACCAGATATTCACATTACGACAAACCCTGGAGATGACCTATGAGAGAAATATCAAAACCAACCATCTTTTTGTTGATTATAAATCAGCCTTTGACACACCGATAAGGTCAAGGTTCTTTGAAGCCCTGTCTTCCTTTGGTATACCAGCAAAGTACGTTCGACTTTGCATGATGACGTTGAGAAGCACTCGAAGCTCCGTCAAAATAGAAAAGAACCTCTCCGAACCATTTGATACCAAGATAGGTTTTAGGCAGGGTGACACCCTATCGTGTGACTTCTTTAATCTACTGATGGAGTATATACTGCGCCAGTGCCCAAATGCCAACAGATCGGGCTCATTTCTTTATAAAGATCTAATGCTACTCGCATACGCCGATTATATTGACATTATCGGCAAAAACGAACGGGCGGTAAGCAGGGCGTTTTCAGAGATTGGGAAGCAGTCTAAACTGATGGGCTTAGCGGTAAACGAGGACAAGACAAAGTACCTAGTATCCACGGGCAAGAAGTCTACGCGTCTGGGACAATTTGTTACTATGGGGGAGTACAACTTTGAGGTTGTAGAGGATTTTGTCTACCTCGGGACGATGATTACCGGCGATAACAACATCAGCCTGGAGATCCGAAGAAGAATTACTCTTGGAAACCGATGCTACTACGGGCTCAGTAGGGAGTTCAAGAGCAGAGCCTTTTCTCGAAGAACAAAAATAGCGCTATACAAGTCGCTCATCATCCCAGTCCTGCAATACGGCGCAAAAGCATGGACAATGACAGCAGCGGATGAGGAGGCGATTGGCGTTTTCGAGCGAAAAATCCTTCGGAGGATATATGGACCTTTAAAAGTTGGCGATGGATACCGCATTCGAATGAATCACGAACTGTATGAGCTCTATAAGGACATCAGTCTAGTCAAGCGCATAAAGCAACAGCGGCTGCGCTGGTTAGGACATGTAATCCGGATGGATGAAGAAGCTCCAGTAAAAAAGACGTACAAAGCGAAGGCGGCTGACTTTGGAGGACAAGGCAGGAGGGGTCGCCCACCACTAAGATGGGATGATCAAGTGCGGAAAGACATTTCCAACCTTGGTGTGAACAACTGGTGCCAGCTTGCACAATGCAGAAGCGAGTGGAGGGCATTCATTGCAGAAGCCAAGACCGTCAAGCGGTTGTGATGCAACATCGGGCCAATAAAGAAGAAGAAGAAGCACATACACGCAACGCCAAAATGAGCATGTGATTCACACCGACAAACGCGGAACGCTTGCCAAGGCTTGCGTCAAGAGAGCAATCAGCTTTTCACAAGCCCTAACCGTGCCTGCCTGAGTACGGTACTTGCTGTACACGGCTTTTTTGTGTTATATGCGAATTTCAACTCATTAACCAATGATAATAGCCACTTACTGCCCACAGCTACTCACTATAGCTTAGTTTATACTAGGTAACAGTATTCGGAGACTTTAAATATTTGCCCAGAAATCGTGAAACATGAAAGTTTATATATATTAGCATTTTAAATATTTAAAAAAGATTATTTGAATTTGGCGTTAAACAAAACAGAGCATGCTTATTGGGGCACTTATGTTATAGAACACACTAATATGTTAGCATACTTAAGAAAAGTACTATATCGCCTACACACAAAAAAATCTGTGGTTAAATTTAACCGATATTTTGGGTTAGAAATGCGCCAACCCAAAAAGTCGGTAAAATTCACAAAATTTGACAGTAACTATCACGTAAACCTTTACGCAAAGAGAACTATTGCAATAGTAAATCTAACTGAAACTATCGTTTAGAAATGCGCCAACCCACAAAATTAGTAATATTAACCGATGCGTACAGTAAGTAAATTTTCTTACTGTGTGTACAGTAATTTTACCATAAAAATAGTAATTTAACAGCTGTTACTCAACTGAAGAAAAGTAGAGTTGGGTACTATTTTCGCTGTCACAAGTTCCCACCCAATCTACTTGAGCTCATCATCATCCCAGACCAGAAGAGGCAACCCTTAATACCAGCACCCACCCACCAATTTTGGTTCTGAAACAATTGTTTGAATTAAACACATTTTTATTTTATTTGAAAAATTTTTACTTGCTGGGGGGGGGATTCGAACTCTGGGCCCTTGGACTGAACACGATTGGACGGATGTCTTTAACAGTTACGCTACGGCGCGCGTTAATAGAAACGCGTCTAGCATATTACTTGTATTGAATCTGCCTAACCACATGCACGAAAAATTTCTTAAATGTCGCCTAAATGAGACCACTAGTAATTCTCAAGTTCAAATTCAGTAAAAGTACAATATAAATATAAGGGCCAAACTGAAATTTTCTCAATCAACAATTTTCGCGGTTAGATTTACTGTCGGTAGAGTTAATCCGTAAAGCAACAAAATTCATTTAAAAAGTTATACTATTTGTGCGGTAAGATTTACTTGTGGGTACAGTTAATTGCTGCAAAAACAAATTATGAGATGAAAAAATCACGTCAGAGTAATTATTTCTATGGTAAAGTTTACTGTAGTAGCAGTAACTTATTAAAACAACAAAATATGTGAAAAAATATTTGTGGTTGAATTGACTCAGCGTACAGTTGTTCAATGAGACAACAAAATACGAGCTAAAATAAATACGTGAACTTTACAATTTCTTCTGTAGATTTTACTGTTAGCACAGTTACCAAGCAACAACAAAACCACATGCATAAAAAATTTCGAAAAAAGTTACTGTCAGCGTTAGTTAATTTTACCCACCAGATTTTTTTGTGTGTAGGTGTACTCAGAAATATGCGAATAACTTCGTCAAACGGTATGCAAATTGATTGGGACAACATATGTTCAACGGAGAATTAAATGTGCTCTCATAATAAACTTTAAGGCAAAATCGCATAGAATAAAATAGTTAAACCAGTGGTGGCCAAAGTAGAAATATAAATACTGGCCGTTTTTTACTCATAGCTTGTGTATCGTTCATCCGATCTTTATCATTTCTTCAGCAAGACGATTAATAATTTTGATTACTAGATATCTCTAGAAGGTACGAACTATCTATCATCAAAACTGTAGGAGATATGACGTTTTTTCTAAATTGCGGAGGCGGGAGGGGGCGTGGCAAAAATTGAAAATAAACTTGATCTGCCTGGAAGTATAAGAAATATATGCCCCATACATGTCAAACCTCTATCTCTTACCATCTCTGAGATCTGTGCGTTCCTACAGACAGACAGCCAGACGGACGGACGGACGATCGGACGGACCGACGGACATGGCTATATCGACTCGGCTGTTGATGCTGATCAAGAATATATATACTTTTTAGGGTCGGAAATGATTCCTTCTCCCTGTTACATACTTTTGCACAAACTTAATACACTCTGTGTACCTTTGGTACAGAGTAGTTGGGTGATATGCGGGAAGCAAAGGTCATGGACAATGCATAATATTAACAAGGGTAGCAAATTTGACCAATCGATGTTATTTGTCATATACCAGCGGGTATCGTCTGAATAATTACAAACCATTGGAATTCAATCAGCTGAAAATGTTAGTTTGTCAACCGAACTGAACATTTAACGACTTCAATTTATGCAAATCAAATGCATTTCCCTTGGGAATTGAATACTGTTTGCATCCATATCAGAGGTCTATTTACAATCTGGGATTGCATTCGTGCAATTAAGAACCATTCAGCCAGGTCATTCCCACGACGACGCCGCCGTGGCGCTCATCAGCATCAACGTGGGCTTTGACCCAACAGTTGGTTGCACAGCTGGAGTGGGTGCAGCCACCGACTGCGTGGTCCCAGGTTGCCCAACTCGCGGGAAGCGGCAATTAAAATCTTGCACTTGCAGCTTGGAAGCATTTTAATTTCCCACGACGTAGCAAAAAAATCAACAGAGCTCCTGGTAACCCCGTCAGTCCTTCCTCCAAGCACCACAACGAAACGTAATCAAAACAAAACGCCAAGCGGCGATGAGTTCGAAAAATGGCGACGGCGAAGAGCAGAGCATAGCAGGGGGAGAGCCTTTCCGGCGCACGCGCGGGCTCTGTACAAAAACTTCAAAATGCGGCGAATTTGGCACTAGCCAAAAATCTCCTGAGATTGGACAGACCGCTTCAGTTGCTGCAAGACTGTCGCGAGATAAAGTTGCCTAAAAAAAAGCTGGAAAACGAGGCTCGCTATGTAAACCAAACAATAAGAAGAAAACGCCAGAGGAACGCGCGCGCGAAAACTTTCCCCCGATAGTGTGTGTGTGTGTGTGTGTGTGTCAGTGTGTGTGTAAGTTTCTGTACAGGTGAAACGCTGTGGGAAAAACTCAGGAACTAAACTAA
Source organism: Lordiphosa magnipectinata (assembly GCA_037044535.1). Taxonomy (NCBI): domain Eukaryota; kingdom Metazoa; phylum Arthropoda; class Insecta; order Diptera; family Drosophilidae; genus Lordiphosa; species Lordiphosa magnipectinata. The sequence continues at coordinate 35,341 of JBAMBO010001666.1, read as the reverse complement.
AGACTGCCACGCCCACCAAACACCTAATAATGGAGCACTTGCGTCCCTTGAGCTATGAGGAAATGTGCCAAATGGAAATGCTACAGGCCGCTCCGGCTGGCTCTAGTGCACCAGCCACCGCCATGATGCCCATTATGGTAATACCTACAGCTTTACTAGCGCCCGCTGCCGCAGGGACTACCGGCGAGGCAGGGGGTGTCGGAGCTGGGGTTGAGCATTATTATCAGCTGCAGCCCACGCACCTCATCACAGCGGAGGAGGCGGCGTCTAACGGCGAATTGGCTCTCCTGCAGAACGGTGAACAGTTTCCACACACCATCCACCAACACCAACAGCAGCAGCAGCTATCACAGCATCCACAGCCTCTCAACATACTCTGCACGGGCACACTGGGACGAGCCGGTACGCCAACGGCGCCCGCCCATGTTTCAGTTTCAGCGGCCACCTTACCGCGCGGCTTCCAGCCCGCCGCCTTTGTCAACGGGGAGGTGGAGAGCGACTTTGAGGGCAGCGAATGTGGAGCTGGTAGCGTCACAACCACCTGCATGCCGCACTTTCGCTTTGGCGGCTGTGGCCTGCCTATGCTGCAGCAACAGCAGCACCCACACCAGCAGGATGGCGTTATCGGCTGCGGCTCGCTCTCCTATATGATGGGTGCTGGCACTTTGGGTCGGGGCCGGCGGCCCAAGCGTGTCTCCTTCAAGGGTGACAATCTGCCGCCTCCTTCTCCGCCTCCACCACCGCCACCGCCCGCCATGGAGCTCGACGAGAACGGTTTGCCCCTGATGCCCGGAGATGGTGGTGGCTGCTCCTACATGCACTTTGACAACTACATGGACTACCAGGTGGGTTCTCTAATTGTCATGCATGGCCTTTTGTCCCAGCATTGTGTTCGAATGGTCGCACATTTACGATTATGGCCAGATCTTTTGTGTTCGTGCTGCGATTAAAGTGGGTGCCGAGTGGGTGGTGGGAATGGCGATTCGTTTCACTTTTATTGTTTATGGATAGGCAGATACGACATTTGTGTGCATCATATGGAAGCTTTTGCTAAGCAAGTTGTTACTCTGCCTTGAATTTATGTCGTAAAAAGGAGATGTCACTAATCTGAACTGCTGGTGCAGGATTTATTTATTAATATTGTACACTTTTGTCGTAAACTTTATGTAGACATGAACAGGACGATTTGCTGACACTATGACTTCTGTGTGTTGGTTGTTGAACTTTTAAGTATGCCACGGAATACGCATTTGGAGACATAGTTAAATCAAGACGAATAGAAATCGATTTGAAGGAGCTACATTTGTGTAAATGAAATAATGGAAATAACAAGATTTAGCCGGCTCGAGGTCACTTTAGTGAGCACTGCTCATAACTATAAGTAACAAGGCATCTACCTATGTAACTGCCTTTTAATAAAGACAGTCCGTCTATACAGCTGCTTACTAAACAATTTTTAAAGCTTTCACGTGCACAAATTCGCTGGAAACATTTGGTTCTAAATTTGTCTGATATCTCAAACGAGAAGCTCAAAAAATGTTGGAAATATATGAGAAGTATCCAATCGGCGTTTCTCATATTAGTTTTTTGACAGCCAAATCACAATGAACTGAGGTATTTTTCAGCCATATCATGTGAGATATCAGACAAGTGTAAATACAGCTTACGCACTACACAGGAAAACCTTTTCAGAAAATGTGTTGCCGTCAACTCATAACGAGACCGATATTTTCTCAAATCTTATGAGGGCCAATGTTCTTGACATGTCTTTATTGGAGAAACATTGTACTTAAAGTGAGAAAAAGCGTTCATGCACTGTATTTGGTAACGTTTGTGCTCATCATGAGTCCAATTTACTTGGATTTTCCCCTCTATTTATAGGTAATTTTCCTTATTTTAAGGCATTTATTTAAATCTTCATAATTGACCAAAGTTTTTGAATCTAGTTTATTGGTAAACCATCTAAATATCATTAGCTAGCAGCAGATAATGGACTTTATTTTTAGCGGAATTTAATTTATTTATTAAAAATATTACTGAGACAATCAAAAAACCCAATGTCACAATCAGATTATTCTTAGTTGTCCCGCCACAATGCATCATAAAAATGGTTTGCTCTCTTGGCATAAGCCTCGGCAAGCGTTCGCTGACTGCGGGCTACTGCTGACTAACGCTGCTATAAACGTAGGGTAATAGTCTGGTATTGGAAGCTTACCTCAGAAAATTATAAAAAAAAATTCCCTTCGATGGACCACGAATTATGAAGAATTTTCATTTCAAATGTCAAATAAATAATTGAAAATAACAATTTTTGAACGACTTACACTTAAGGTAAGGTCCCACAGTAAATTAATAGGCCAAATTAGGGAACTTTGCGGCCATATTTGACAAATTATTTGCGTATGGAACCATAGTTTTAGTTTTAAGGCCTGCAAAAGCTGCAATCATGGTTATTTAGCCAAATTTTCATTAAAATTTGGTCAAATTATTTGCCCGCGTGGCCTTAGCTTTAGAATTTGAGTTAGTTAAGTTACGTTAATAAAAGTTAACAAATTAAACAAAAAATCCTTCTTTGGACCGCGAAGTATGAAGAACTATCATACTAAAAATTTACTGCGGTCATCCATGGTTTCTTTTTAAATCTTCATCTTTAAATTAAAAATTTTTAAATTTTAGATTAAGCACAGACTGGGAAGTTAAGGAAGACTTAGTGGTCGTAAAATAGATTGATTTATGTTCATCAAATAATTTTCGGTGACAAAGGGATTTTCAAAAACGCACTACCACACAGAAAAAATAAAAAGACTCTGGCAGGATGTTAAGAGCGAAATGCCACAGAGATCAATAATTCGAGTATTAATCTAAATTCCGATTTCCGAAACTACATACATCCGAAAACAAATAAAATAACATTTTTTATCGAATGTTATCAATGCAGTTCAATTTTTGAAGGAGCAAACGCTTCAAATGGTTGGAGCACTGGAGCCGTTTTTTCCCAAATGTAGCTTTTTTTAGCATAGCAAAAAATTTGTTCATAAGTTCAAAAGTGCAAATTTAAAACTGAAATTTGATTTTAACTAATACTATAATGTATAAAATTGAACCATAAGATAAGTAAATATCCTTCCTGTTTAGGAATCACACAAAAAACAGAAAAATTAAACAAAATCATGCGAAACTGGATATTTTTAATACCGAAAAAGTAAAGCTTATTGAGCAAGTCCGTAACGTCCAGTATTCACTCATTATATTTTCTGTAATTCACAATCTGTCATTCGTATTAAAGGACTACTTGGCCAATTTGTTACGAGTTTGCTGTCCAGATTCCAAAACCGCGAAAGAAAAGAAGTTCCTGTACAAAATTTAATCGACCTTGCAACCGATTGGCAAAATGTCATCAAAGCCATATTGAGTATGGAAATCAATCTATTTTACCTCAAATCCACTTTCCATTCTTTTCATTTATGCTTAAAAACTTCCAACTGATATCGAAAATCTTTGTCGAAAAATCTACTCATACTTTGCCTGGAGCCACAAAACAGTCTTCGAATTAAAAGAGTTCACAGCTGCTTTACAATAGAGCAAGCTTCAACTAACTGATCAGCTAAAAAGAGATAACGAACTACGCTTATCGTATTTTAAAATGAGGATTTCAATAATTAGTTACTTTTGCAAGATATAATATAATATCACTGCCACATTTCTCTGCTTCTGCAGTTTAATTAAAACAAAGCTTACGAAATAAACTTGAATTTCCGTGTATGACACACATAATGCTATGTAGAGAGCTTGGTACACATTCAGATTTTCATGTTTTAGTCAACAAATGACCTAAAAGAAATTATAAATTGAATTATTTACGTCTATTATTGAAGAACCTTTTAAACTCTAATCAGAAAATAATAAGTATATGTATTTAAAGCAACTTTGTTATGTTTAGCTTGTTTTGTTTTGATTATAAAAATTAGTTTTGTTATGTTTATTATTCAGGTATTATAAATAATATTATTAAAAAACAATAATTCCCTTTACTTTTTTGACAAAATGTAGTTCAGAATCTTTTTTCATTGAAAGGGGATTTTTTCAAATATATTTTGGAGCTTTTGTTTCTCAAATAGAGCCATTTGAATTTTTCCTAAATGGCAACCGTGACTATACTAGACAATTACCAAACGTAGTATATAAGAGCTGGAGTAACTAACAGCCGATTTCACATCTTCTCGATAGCTGCGATGTGTCAGATAAACAAGAAGAGATTTGAAATCGGCCCTAAGTCTGATAGTGCAAAGCCCAAAAATCCAGCATGTTGATTTTTCCATAGTTAGCTTGGGAAGTTACACTTTCAAGATCTGTATTGGCACATTTGAAATCATTTGAAATTATCAGATCTTACCTCATTTATCCAGATGAGAACCGTCCGTGATAAAGGTGTACATTAGAGCGGACCTCAGAACGGCAAAATGGAAAAAAGTATTCTAGGTCTCAGCATTCCCAAAGCTTATAGTTGTTGTAGATTTATAATAATGAAAACCACTAATTTTATTTAAAATTTTAGTTAAAGTATATATGGTCGGTACGCCATAATGTTTGTAGTAAAAACCAAAAAACGGTTTATGTGTGTAATTTTTTATGGGGCCATTTCGGTTATTTTATGTGGGTTTTCCTATTATAAAACAAACAAATAAATACCCTGTGTACTTACAAAAAACTCTTAGCCCTACTACGGAGGATCATTGGACGGATGGCCCAACCACCTAGCAGCGGCCATAAGCAACAGAATTAAATACAGCAAATTGGTAAACAAACACCTGCAAAAAAAATCATAGCCAAAATTCAGGCTGCGAATTTACAACATTGGAATTCCTACGTCTTTATTCGCCTACTGAAGTAGCTCAAATACCAACTGGTACGTTTGTTTGAAGTGTGAACAGCAAAAGCAAGTCCGCTGATGAGAGAATTTAGTTATTCTCGAAACAGCGATCGTTGTACGGACATACCCAATTGCTATTCCAAAATGTTGTAATTAATATCTGTTGATTTGTGTTGATTATATTGAATTATAATCAACCATTGACTTTGAGGCAGCCAGATGCAAACTTTGACTAATTTTAGTTAAAGTTTAGACAAAAATAACTCATACGACACGTTTACTAAACTCAAATTTTCACAACGAAATCTCTAGTACATTTTATTCGTTGTCATCTTTTCAAACTCAAATAGGTAGCTAGGTTTTTTGAAAATATGGCAGACGAGTTTACGATCTTCTTGTTTGGCTTATCGACCTCCATTTTTCATAACACGCGATCCTTGCCAACGAGTAATTGTGTGCTATCAAAATTTTTATACGGCACAATATATAAAAAATTTGTTGTTAAGGAAACTGCGAACTTAGTATACGGTATACGACTAATTCGACTTGTCCAACTGAGTATATTTATAAATGAATTAAATATATGAATATGGGCAATGCTGCGTATAAGTGATTCGTGCGTCAGTTAAAAGTCAACTATTTTACTTTGGTTTTTGTTTGCGCTTGTTATACAAAAAAAAAATCAACAGGTTGGATGACCTTAAAAATTTCATACTCAGGAGGACCGCTCTAGTGTACATCATACCGAATTGTGAACATTTTTACAATGTATACAGCACCGCTACTGTCATTGTCTATGGCTTGGCAGAAGGCGACTGCCGATTAATTTTTTTAGTATCATTTTGGTACTAGGTTTTATCAATTTGATACTTCAATTGTCAAACTTCCAGCATCATTTTGATTCAAGCTAAATTTAATACTCTTTCTTATCAAGTTTGAAATTGAAACATAACAATTTAAAATCTTGTAACTTTCATTTTGAACTCTTACAAAATGTATTTTATTAACGCTAATAAAATAAATTGGACAGGATGCTCCGTGTCCACGCGGCGGTTTTTTACTCAGAAGTCTCTGCTTAAACTTACCTAGTAAATATATAAGTTGGTGCTTAATATTTAAGTCTATTAATTTATCATACTCCCGTCGTCTGGGAAAGGCCCTTTTATAGCATTTAGTTTAAACTAAGTGCTGATGTATTTGCACTCTAATCAAAACACCAAATGTTACATCACCAGCTGCGACATTCGGCATGCTTCGTTTCACATAAAAGCATGACTTTTCGAATTTTCGAACTAACATTCGTTGATATTAAAAATTTTTTAGTTTCAAATTCCAAGTATCAAATTAACATCCAAAATATCAATTTGTTACTCTCTAGGTTTATATTGATACAAAAAAAATGATACGCATATCAAATTGATATTGATGACAATTTTTTTTGGTGCGTGTTAGAATCCCATTTCAACCTTTGCAAGCTAACTTAACCTACCAAGTCCAGCTGTCTTATTGGTTTTGACATATTAAATTTGTTCGGGCGGTTGTGGTGCAGCGGGTAGTGTGTATCTTACAAAAAAAGGTTATTTTCTTTAAAAAACTTCACAACCGGTTACGATTATCAGCTATTAATGAAAAAGCCATGAAATAGCTTCTCAACCTTTGACGTTCGAAATCAGCGTTAAACTGTAAGTAACTTTCTCTTGTGTGAAAATTTGATGCACACACGCCAAGAGAGATTGAGGGCTTGTGGCCCTTTGGGCTGTGTTAAGCCAAAAATTTATTTTTTTCTTCTATTTTTAAAACTCATCTCAGAAACTCGATCAATCTTCCCAAAGTACTTGAAGTACCAAACTTGAACTTTGATATTTTTGATTTTCAAGGTTTAAAATCAGTAACCCTCTAAAACATTCAGGTAACAAGCTTGAGAGAAACTGAGCGGAACAAGCACAAAAACCAACTTTTAAAATCACTCCAAAGTGCCAACGTTTAACAAAATTCGAACAGTTTTTTCAAATACCATCCGACATAATATATTTCTAAATGTTGGACACAAACTTCAGCGAAAGTTCTCAACAAATCCGCTCAGTACCAAAAGCCATGTTTAATTTAAATTCACAATTTCTGTGCTTTTTCATTTACATCCACTATTGCGGAATGACAAATGCAAGCGATTCTATTTACATGTGCCTGGACACGTTTTTCGACCGCATCTGATAAACGATTATTTGCATGTAAGTCAATTTGTTTGACGTTGCCAACTATAAACAAAGCTGGATTCTTATCGCATGGCAAACCGAAACTGGCCAAAGCAAATTTAAAACACTTTCTGTGCAGTCAGTGAGTTATTTGTCTCTGTGTGTGTGTGTGTGTATGTATGTATGTAAATACTCTACAGAGCGCAAGGGCAATTGTCCTTTGCGGCCATTACTCAGAGGACAAGAGAACGCTGTCATCTTTGGCCGCTGGCGCCATTTGTTCACATTTGAATAATAAATTAAATGTTGCAAATGTCGTGCAGTTTCAGTTCCTTTTCACCAGTTTTTTATGCGTTCCGCCAAACCCATAAAAATCGCCATTTATTTCCACGCTCCACTCGTCCTCACGTCTCCTTCGTCATTTTGCGCTTTGTTGCGCTTTTATGCTCGTTCCCTTGTCCGTTCCACGATTATCAGGGCTTATCTGCGGCGGTCCGCCTTCATGCTCATCATAATGTTTGCCAATAGTTTGCAGTTCTCCTGTCCCATTGTTTCCAGACTCCAAGAGCAATTTCATTTCTAGCTTTACTTTTCATTCTAACCGCAGTTTCCTGTGTTGCGTGTGCAAATAGCTTAGAGCACTAGGGCTTCAGTGTGCAGGTTCTCTGCCATTCAATAAGTTTTTTTTTTTTTTTCGACCAAATGGTATTTTCGGTTTGCTCTGTACCGTGGTGGATGGGGGTCTAGGCGCTTTTTTGATTGATGGATAGATGTCTAGGGTGGTGTCTGTGTCCTTTCGTCCATTGTACGAAATGCTTTTGCGTTTTGCTTTTGTTTCAGAAAGTGAGGATGGATGAATGAATGGGTGGATGGGTGGATGGGGTGGTCTGCTGTCTGTTGAGTGCTAACTTCTGGCGCGTTGCTCCATAAATTTCTGGCGCTGAAATGATGAAAACCCTCTGTTATCTTGGCCATGTTATGAGTGTGTCGTGGCACGTGACTTGTGGTAAAAAAGTTTGAAACTCTGCACACAATTGAAACGAAATTTCAAGGAAATAATCATGCGATAACAATTAGTTAACACACAACTTGTGAATTTATGTTTTTTAAAGACATAACTTTTTGGTTCACTTAATTTATATGCTGAATTAAAGCCTTTTCCACCCTCTTGACTAAGTTTGAAAACCAGGTACTGCTGATGACCAGCCTCACATAAGCTTGATGTGTTGCGCGGACATTGTACAAATTGGCTTCATTGTTATCACATGTCCCGGGGCAAAAAATTCGTACAATTGAGTTTTAAATAAAAATGAGGCAGGCGATACGGCAACAACAATAAGAACTATACTATGTATGTATGTTCCAGCCGGGACAGCAACAACCTGCAGCACATCATCTGCCTCAGTGAGAACGATGAGGTGGTGGAGGGGTGGCAGTGTAAAAGTGTACATACAGCAAGAAGAGTCATTCACATTCACGTGACACAAAAGGCAGGCGGCAACAGGAACAAGAACAACAATGAACATTGCTAGCGAGGAGGGGGCAGGCTAACGGGCGACGAGGACTAAAACAAACTGTAACGGAATGCTTTATAGTTTCCGCCATTATTTTTGCCTTTTTGCAGTTACAGTTTTTAGAAAAATATTGTACGCAGTTTTTGTTTTTATTGTTTTGTTTTCTTTTGCTTGTTTTTTTTTGTGTGCAGATTTGTATATTTGGTGCGAACCAACTGCAATCTGTGTGGCACAAGCAACAGAGTGAAGTAAAATATGGCATGGCAAGGGAATCCAAAAAATGGTACCCAATGGAGTGTCGGGGAGCTGTACAGTACTTAAAAAACAAATTTAGTATATCTTTTATCTTACCTGGGTAACAATTTTTTGTTTCTATTTGAGAAAAAAAAAGTTACTTGAATGTTTTTTAATAACCCCTTGAAATGTCATAGAAAACGGTCGTCGCTTTAGGCACTGTACTTTCCAATTTGTGGCATCTATCAGAACATTTTCAAAATTGAAATTGAAGGATGAGTGAGAAGAGTAGGAGAGAAGAGAGGGAGGGAACAGCAGACAACTTAGACAACTAAACTAGTCTCTGGAAATCAGATCCCCCAAAGTTACCTTAAGCTGCCCTTGCAGTTGTCATATATCTTTAAAGAGTCGGTTGTACAAATTCTCTAAAGAACAACTCTTATTAAAAAGAGTAGTATTTCATTCTAGTATTTCATCAAAGCAGGCTTAATTTTCTAAATATTTACACAAAAAAGAAATTAGATCCATATCAATTTGATATGGGCTGGTTACTTTGACATTTTGTCAAATATCATATTTTTCATATCATTTCTAAACTATAAAGTTTCGTTTGAATCAAAAATAATATCAATTTGTCAAACGATATTAGAAAAGGTTAAAAATATATCTATATTATTTTCGAAACTCTCACAAAAGGAAAGGGAATGGGATGGGAAAAAGGAAAGAGACAAATAGTAGGGGTGTTCCTGCAAATGATTTTGATTCTGAATCTGATTTTAATTTCGGTGTGACCAGATAAACTGCAGAAAATGACAAAAACAAACTGTCACAAAATGAAAATCAAAATCGAAACCAAAATCAACCTCATGGCTGATTGTGTTTTTCTGTCTAACTGATTGTGAGAAACAATTGCACGGCTTTTACATTTTGTGATTTAAGTATGGAGAAACAGGTCAAATCATGAGTTTATTATTGTTTAACATAATTCAGGGTGCAAGCGATGGTATTTTTTAGCTAAAACGCACCTATATTATGAAGTGGTCGCAGCCGAAAACAAAAGAATTTTTGGAACTACTGTTAGAGCTAATTAAATATTCGCCTGAGTTGCTCGAGGTAATCTCGTCCAGATTTGGCAGCACATGGGTTATGAATTGCTTGCATTTTGGGACAGAATGCTTGATGTTAGGAATGCCATATTGATATAGTTCTCCTTGGATAACATACATTAACAGTTCATTAAATATTTGGTTCTGCCTCTTCATCGAACGATCTGCATTATTAGATGAAACGTTCACAAAGAATCAATTAAAAAGTAAGATTTCGACGTGACTTTACAAAGCTGCGAAAATTCCATAGTTATATACTCCGCCAGTAAGTGTTTTTGATTGAATCAATCTACGCTGTCTTACGAGTGTTCTTCGGCATTTTCCGGAGTTTATTGAATTATTTTCTTTTTTTAATAATCAAAATTATTTTTAGGTCGTTCCAAACTGATTTGATTTTGTGTGACAGTTTTTTTTGGCATTTTCTGTAGTTTATCTGGTCACACCGAAATTAAAATCAGAATCAGAATCAAAATCACTTGCAGGAACACCCCTAATGTTTCACATCGAAACTTCAAGCAATATAAAGAAATATATAAGTAGGCTCTCAGCCATGTGACTACACGCATGCCTGATAGCGCAGTGCGGTAAGATGCCATGCCAATTTGTAACGTTCAAATGGACTCGAGTTCGTTCCCTGGTCAAGTCGTGGTCAAAAAATTAAAAATTCGTTCATTTTCTGTTTCTGTAAAACAATAAATAATAGTACTTAGGTAAAAAAAATAAATAGAGAGAGTGCCATTTGAAATTCAATTTATTTTTATTTATCCATTTGATCTTAAAAAATATTATTTTGAAATGCTCGTAAATTTCACTTTGATATTTTCGGACAGGTCAATATCAAGTGTGTCATATTGGCTTTTTATTAATATGAAAAATTATAATATTTAGCCCCAGATCATATCATTATTTTTATACCCTGTTCCCATTAAAAATGGGAAAAGGGGATCATGAAGTTGTGCAAATGTATGTAACAGGCAGAAGGATGCTTCTCCGACCCTATAAAGTATATTTATTCTTGATCAGCATCAACAGCCGAGTCGATATAGCCATGTCCGTCTGTCCGGCTGTCTGTCTGTCTGTCTGTCTGTATGAACGCGTCGATCTCAGAGACTATAAGAGATAGAGATACAAATTTTGGCATGCACATAGGTGTATTCCGTACCCAGATCAAGTTTGTTTCAGATTTTGAAAATAACCCCCCCTTAAACCGCAAAAAACTGTCAAAGCCACAATTTTAAAGTTAGAACCTGGTGGCTTCGTATATACTATCCTAGGCCTTACATCTAACTACTCTCAAAAGAAAAATAAGATACGAGCAAAAACAAAAAAGTTATTAAACAATTGTCTCAGTTGAACAGGGTATTTTGTAGTCGGGAAACTCGAGTACAGCGCTCTTACTTGTTTTCTGTGTGGAGCTGTGGTGTCCAAAATGCCAAGAGCCTATCCCATGGGCTAAGGACTCATAATTCTGCCGGAGTCGCAACCGACGCACGTATAGAGAGAGAGAATTCGTGTGTTCTACAAATAGCACGATGCGCGTGTTCGGCTTGTTGTTCTCTCACGAGGCATTTGTTTCTTTTGTTTGTTTCTCATGTGGGAATGTCAACATGTTTACTTCGTGTTTCGCTGCTACGCACACGAGCGCAATGCTTGATTTTGTGAGTTTGGACACCACTGACTTAGAGTCGTTTGCTTTGCTATTACTCTAACGTCAGAGAGCCTCTTTAGAGTTATATGACAACTGTAAATGCAGCATAAGCAGTTTTAGCTTGTTTTGTGTAGCTTAGTAAAAAGCAGGGATCGCAAATAAGAGTTTTACTAAAAAGGATGCCTCTGTACTTACTTTGGCACAGAATGCGACTGATATAATGACTTTTTCTTTAACTACAATTGAGGCATGAATCAACCGAATGTGTTAGGAACTACGACAAAGGATCTTTGCTTTTGAAAATCCCTTGTTAGAGCTGTAGAATAGAGGTGCCCACAGGCCATGCGCACGCCGCGCATTCGCTCATGTAGATAGTCGCACGTATACGCGTTTAGACAAATAGCGCATAGCTATAGCCAAGCACAGCCCATAGAACAAGTCTGACAACAACCTTATATACCTATACTTCGCTTAACGGCCTCAACTGGGACTGAAAAATATGCCCGCTAAGTAAAAAACCGCTAATTAAGACAAAGTTTTTCATATATTTCATGGAAAATTTTTATACTCTGTACCAAAGGTACATAGAGTATATTTAGTTGGTATTTAGTATTATGTAACAGGAGGAAGGAATCATTTCCGACCCTATAAAGTATGTATATTTTTGATAAGCTTCAACAGCCGTCTCTCCGTTTGTCTGTGCGTCTGTATGAACGCACATATCTCGGAGATGGTAAGAGGTAGAGGTTTGACATGTATGGGACAAATAACTCTTGTACTTGCAGGCAGATCAAGTTAATTTTAAATTTTTGTCACGCCCCCTACAGCCCCCGCAATTTGGAAAAAACATCATATCTTCCACAGTTTTTACGATAGAATGTTCGTACCTTCTAGAGAAATCTAGTAATTATAATTATTTATCGATTTGCTGAAGGAATGATAAAAATCGGATGAGCGACAGTCGAGTTATAAGGAAAAAAACCAATTATGATGGGTAGCACTGACAGCAACGACGATGGGCAGCACTTCACACACTTTGTGTGGCTCCTAACCTAAATTGACTTATCAATATCTTAATATATACAAACTTTGGGCGATACAGAGTATGTTATAGTCGGGCTTGACAGACTTTCTTTCCTGTTTTATTAAGGAAATGGTATTTAAATTAAAGATAGACAAGATTCAAACTTTTAAACTTAATTTGTATATATGGACTTAAAAATATTTAAATTTTGGGCGTTAAAAATACGTCTTAAGTTTGCTGCTTTGATTTGGTTTTCTAAATGTCTTTGTAGGGCAAAACGACAGAACTAATATCTTTAGCAATTTGTGCGCTGCGGTTTTGAAAATGATCAGAAAGGGACATTTAATCAATCAAATCTTCAACCTGAGGAAGAAATTGTTTTCTAAATTCAATGAAAATTTAATTGTCACTTTGTTTTTCAACATTTTCCTCCACATATGTATACATGGCTTCGTGTTCGCTAATCTCCATAAGTGACTTTCTGTCCAAATTCATAAACTGTTCATAAACATTGATCGTGTAGTCTTCCAATCCTGCATCTGTAGCCAAAGCAACAATCTGATTCTTCACAGAAGATAAGTCATCTATCTGTGATGATGAAAAGGCTTTTAAACAGGCCTGATAGTTGCTTCCAGAACTTGTTCAGTGATTCTGATTCACGACTGATCGATAGCCATTACCATATCTTTTATGCTGAATTTCTTCCAAGAGTCAGTCATTGAAGTCCTTAAAAGTAAAAACTACACTTTGATCCATGATTTTGATTAATTTTTCTTAAGCAAATATGCCTTCACCTCCGGACAGAAGCATTTGTAAAGGCATTACTCAAACATTATTTTAATCATTCATGCCTTTTGTTTGAACGCCAAATTGCTGGAAGCTGCTTTTATTCCATATTTTTCAATGCAAGCGAAATTACTGACAAAAAAATCAATAAAGAATAAAGAGTTTAATCTGTTACCAGATGCATGGGAACCGAGAAGTAATGTCAAACTCTCTTTCAAAACCTGTCCACAAATAGATTCATGTCTGCTTAAGAACGACTGGTCGACTGGTCTGGCATTTATTTCCATTAAAATCCCTCTCATTAGCATTGAATACCTGATCAGCTTACATATCTTACATATTCATCATCACTGATGATCTTCTTTAACACGGAGCTTGCAGCCTTGACCCTTAAGTTTATGTTATGTAAGTAGAAGCGGGCTTTGAAATTGTCAAACCAACATTGTCTTGAATTAAAGGAAGGTATTTGCTCGTCTTTTGGCATTGAATGCATAAAATAAGCTCTTGGCCTTTTCCAGAACGGCTGTATGACTTATCAGAAGATTTCGAAGTGTGTTTTCATCTATCCAGACAATTACCAAAAACTCCATTTATGCCATGATGCAAGTTTTTGGATGTTTTGTCAATTTTTAAGAAATTTATTTCCGCGGCCGTTAAGCGAGGTAAAATGGGTCGCTAAGGGATAATTGGTGCTATATAAAACAGTGCGGCCGTTAAACGAGGTATAGGTGTATGTGTTCTATTTTCTTTATCTCTCCTAAGCTTCTTGCAAATTCGAAAGCAATACCAAAGATGTGTATGCGTCGTCTTCAATATAGATTTTGTTGCTGGTTGACGAATCATTTCATTTCAAAAATGCCGTGGTTTTTGTTGCTTGAAACAAATTTTCGTCATTTGTAATGGTGTCTATGTGGCCGTAAGCTGGCCTGCTCTAGAATAAACTTGACGAATATTTCTTATGCAAGAATATTTTGGACTGATTGTTGAAAATATATATTGAGATAATTTTAAGAATTTTTCCGTCTTGAATAAAGAACTATTTTTATTTATATCAGGAGTAAGTCTTAGAGCCGTTTTCTCATGTTGCTGTTTTTGAAAATCTAGGTGGACTTACTGCATTTGCTTTGCTCATGTTGAAGTCTAACCATCTAGTTGAATTTCGTAGCCATCAACTTCATCCTCATTGATTTCAAAACCATGTACATGCTAATGCAAATGATGTATTTTTATGTTTGCGTTCTTATGGTCACACTGAAAAATATTTGAAAACTAAAACCAACTGCTGCAAAAACCCGTTAAGTCTGAATTCTTAATAAGTAAATCAAAAATTGAAATAATTGGATGTGCGTTTTGTATACAAGACACCTGCAGACATTGCTGAGTGGACTTAGCTTTAGACCTATTGCTTAATCTCCCACCATAGAAACAAGTTTTTCCGAAAGAAGATCCTTGTCTCCTCGCCCAATAGATATAACAATAAACAGGCAAACCACCTAGTTGCAAAATCTAGGTGGATTTCGATTTCAGCAAAACAGGAACATGAGAAAACGGCCCTTAATGGGTTTCATGTGTTATAACGGTAGACAAAAAGGCTTTTTTCTCCAAATATTTAAAATATTTTGAATAAAAACAAAGTAATTTATTCCTACTTTTTGACAAAATTTGGTTAAAGTGTAATTTTTACTGTTTTAACGACCTGCATGATAATCAAACTATCCACTTTTAGCTGGCTTCCATCCAAAAATGTTTAAACATTCGGCCATTCAACCAGAAAAGTTTCCCCTCAATGGTCATGATAACTAATAATAGATTCAACTGAAATTAAAAACCCAAATAAATACCTTACCTTTTACCTTGGCAAATTTGAGAATATTTTCCCTGTTCCTTTCCCATTACTGACCCTGACTTTAATTTTCTTCCTGTATTTACGGTAGAATGATGCACATTTTGCTTTAGCTTTTAACTTGATAACTTTTGATTATGATGATTGATTGCAGCACAAAGCCAAAACTTGTGTTCGAAGTACATTTTGTGGTCAACTTTTTCAATTTGGCATGCTTTGGAACCATGTAGCACCCCATAGAGTGTATGCCATAGAGTGCGGAAGAGTGACGGGTAGGTAGGCAGGGGGGGGTGTGGTCGACCTAGCTGGTTGCCGCCTGCCTGCTCCTGCTGTTCATGTTCACAATGGCAAGTTTTTAGTTTCATTTTTGTTCTTTTTGTATTTTTTGCTGAAATGTCATTTGAGTATTTCACGCTGATGGACATCAGCTGTGTCAGCATGTCTCTACGTAATTTCCCCCATCCGCTGCAAAAACAACAACAACAACAACTACCAGAGTCAGCCACAGCAACAGAATTTCAGCCGCTGGCAATGACTTTGTTAGTGTTTTGGTATTTGTTTGTTTGTTTTGCCTTGTCTCGTCTCGCCTGGTTTGGTCTGGTCTGGTCGCCTGGTCAGTTATATGGCCATTGACCGGAATTTCTACACTTAAAGTGTTCATTAAACAGTTTAAAGTTGTTGATTGGCTTTGCCAAAAGAAATTGTCGATTTTCTATTTTCATCAAGGCCAAAATATGTATATATATTTTGAGTGGAGTGTCCTTTAAATGTCAAAGTTGGTCCCAGTCATCGAAAGATGCGTTTGGTATGGGGGGTGTTTATTGCTTTTAGCTCTTAAGCACTTGGGTAATTGCTGCAGACATGAAGGAGATGGTACTTAAATGGCATAGAGGTTTTTTTGTTGTGGGTTTTGATTGCCATAAAGTGAAACTTTTAAATAAACTGGATATTGGAATGGAAAGAGATAATTATGTAATCAACATTTTTCACACACCACAGCATTCCTATGAAGGAGTATGTATTTCGGGCTACGACAAAAAGTGTGGCACTCGGAGTTCTTCACCCACTAAAACCAGTCTCTTCTCTCTTGCCGAACTACCGATAAGTATTACTTCACAAGGGGGAGATGGTACAAATGCCGCCACTAGATTCCTAACTAGGGGTTGAAGTCGAATTGAGTTGTCGTTCAGCGCGACGCAAGGATTTGAGAACCTCTGCATATAGCATGTCAATTGAATTGCGAGCTGAGTAGGATGTCCATCATGTCAGTGACTGTGAATGGCCTCCCAATACCTAGGCATAGCTCTTCTCGTTCGGCAGCGATTCTCGGACAGACAAAGAATATATGTTCCGCATTTTTTATGGTGTGTACTAAACGGATCTGCCTCATGCTAAAATCTATAGAGATAAGATTTGAAGCTTTCATGTCCGGTCAGTAGCTGTGATAGGTCAAAGTCGGTTTGTCCGTGATGTCTACCGCAATTAGTCTTCTTGTCCAGCTGCCGCTTATGGTATTACTCCACCTCGTCTGTCATGGCGTCATCGTACTCTCTCGTCGATGCTCATCTGCTTCACTGCTTTCCATCGCTAACTAGTCAAGCGGCACCATTTCTGCTAAGACACCACAGTCCTCAAACTGCAGGTAACTCGGAGAGCACACCTTCTGTACGCTCTTTTGCATCCTCGGCTGTATGATGGCACGGTCATTGCAGGGGCCCATATCGGTGCTGCTTACAAATTGAACGACCTGACTACCGAGGTCTACCGATATTCGCCATAATTCCCCCGATAAGGCATTCGTTGCTTTGATGGCTTTTTCCTCCACGTACGCTAGGTGGATTTTAAAGTTAAGCCTATGGTCCAGCACAATTTATTTGAGGAACATTGATAAGTCTTCTAATAGTCCTAGTTCTCTTATAGATTGAAATATCCAAAGAAAGTCAAAAATAGACGATATAAGCGATTTAAACGGTCAGGCTTACAAACCGATTTTACTAAAAAAGCCATTTCAAAATCAAATTTTTTCAACTTAACTCGAGTATTATACAAGTTACCTCATACGCTGAAAAGATAACTTTCGTAGCAACTCTAAGCAATTTGTTTCTTTCGTTAACTCCAAACGTAAATCCAATTTATATCCTCCATCTGTTTTTCTTAAAAACAGTGCAGCTTCTGATGACTTGAACATGGCCAACTTATTTGCCGAATTCTTTTAGTCTACCTATTCATCTTATACTCTTAACTCTGACTTTAACTATCCCCATACACTACCTCAAACAGATTCCATTAATAAACCTATAATTCATGAGTTTTAAGGTGTCTATTAACAGTAAATTATTAGTTTGCTCCTGACCCTGACATGTTTCCCAGCTGTGTCCTTTAAAACTGTGCTAGCTTCCTTTTACAGCCATTAACTAAACATTTTCAAATGTCAATTGACCAAAGCTATTTTCCAACCATTTGGAAGGAGTGTTTTTTCATCCCACTGCACAAAAAGGGCAATAAGTCGGACAACGAGAACTATCGTGTCATTGCAAAACTCAGTGCTATCCCTAAACTTTTTGAAAAGTTGATCAGTGAACAACTGCAACATCAATGCCGTTCACTCATCTTGCCTTGTCATCACGGTTTTATTAAAAACAGATCTATGTACTACGACAAATCTTCTGGAGTTTACTAATTTAATTATTCGTGGCTTTCTTAATATATTACAGACCGATGTCGTCTTTACCGACTTTAGAAAAGCATTTGATTCGGTCAATCATAGGCTCTTATTCATTAGTTGGTCTAGCTTGGGTTTTCCCCCAAATTTATTAATGTGGATATCTTCCTATCTTTCAAACAGAAAACCACGAGTCATATTTAATGATTTAACTTCCGAAATCGTATGTGTTACTTCTGGTGTACCGCAAGGTAGTCACCTAGGATCTTTACTTTTTGGTTTGTTTATCAATGATCCTCCACAGGTTGTTAAATCAGCTCAATGTTAAGCTGTCTATAACGCTCCTGATTCATATAAATGTCTTCAATTTGACCTAAATTATCTTCAAAATTGCAAGTTTATGTCGTTTCACCCCACTAAACCTGCTCTGAATACATACTTTATTGATCAAAGAGCTCTGGTTCGCATTATGTCAGCTCAGGATCTGGGTGTATTATTTGATCACAAGCTTTGCTTTAATGTCCACATCTGTGTCGTATCCAACAAATGTAAGAGTTTGCTGGGTTTCATTAAGCGTTGGTCTAAGAAGTTTGACGATCTTGTTTGACCAAGTATTGCTCAAGCATTTGGTCGCCTCAATATTGTTTCTGTGAAGATATACTGAAGTCGGTTCAAAAGTTTCTTCTCTTCGCCCTTAGGGGCTTAAACTGGGACGCTGGTCGCCGTTTGCCTCCCTATATAGATAGGCTACGACTTCTGAGCTTGCGTACTCTAAAAGCAAGTGTGCAGATCAAATTACGCCCGTCTTGATCCTTTCCGAGTCCTTTGCGATAACTATAACGACCTTAACCACATATTGTCGTTTAATTGCTCCCAGCCAATCAAAGTGCGTAGGGGCATCTCCTTATTTGGTCGGTGCAGTAGATATGTAGCTTTACATTTATCCATACACACGTAACTATCACAAACAAGCAGACAGTTGCTTGTCTTCAAATAAACAAAACTAATAACCCCCAAGTACTTTTTAGCCTCCTTTGTTATGATGTGCAGGTCTTCGAATCTGATGTTGGCAGTTTCCACACAAATAATCGCTTCGGTTTTATGGCGAGCCAGGCTCAACCCGTTGTCCTCTAGCCAATCGGTCACCCGCACTATCGCGTCGTTGGTTAAAGACTAGACATCCTCCAGTTTTTTGGCTACTACGACGATCGCGATATCATCTGTCTGTGACTCCGTATATTTTCCTGCCATCTGATGTGTCGTAAAGCAGAATACTTGTAACTTGCTACTTTTGGGACAAGGGTCACAGAAATATGTTTTCTTTTTTGTAGTCAGTGGTTGCTGTACACGAATTTCCCTTGAGTCCTCTCACAAAGAACAAGAGTGGCGGATCAATCGAATCTTCAATGTATTTCTTTATTCAGGGGGTTTATTTTTTCTTGGCTAAGCTCTAACTAATATTACTTGTTCCTCGAAGCGGGTGGTGCTGTCCTCGAAGGAGGCTGGGTGTAAGAATAAAAATAGCCCCAGAGCGGTTTCGGCTTTCGTTGGTCGTCGTGACGGTCTCCGTTGCGAGGCTTGGTGCCCTGGGAGATCCCTGAGGTGTTGGGTGGCGTACTTCCGATGGCACTGATGATGATCTAGGTGGTCCGACGAAATGGTACATTCTCCACGCGAGAGTTACGATATTCCGGGAACAGATTAAGGGTATAGACAGATGCGGGCGTACTCTGAGCCACGAGATTGGGGTGTAAGGCATACTCCAGGCGAGGATTAGGGTATTCTGGGATGAGGTTAGGTATATGGACAGATGCAGGGCGCAATCTGAGCCACGAGGTTGGATGCAGGGCGCACTCCAGGCGAGGATTAGGGTATTCTGGGAAGAGATTACGGGTATGGACACACTAAGAAAAAACTAGAACGAATAATTTGAGTACGAACGCTCCTGAAAAAAAATTAGTCGCTCTTGAATTTTCAAGAATTTCGCTTTTGGAATCGAGATAAATTCGTTCTAAACGTTCTCAATTTTGTTTTTTATAGGCAAGGGGGGTGAGGGCAACTTAACTTTGAGAGAGTAGCGTTGAAGTCGCTCTCGCAGAGAGTGAGGGCGCATGCGCAGTTGGTCGTTGAGAGAATGAGAGCGCAGAGAGTGAGAGCGCATGCGCAGTTTGTTGTTGTGCGATGCGTACGAAGAGGCAGACTGCGTTTATTTATAAGTGTGATTTCGTCGCGTCTTCTAGCTTACGGAAGTTAGCTGAGCTCGTTAAGCTGCCCGTCGCCAGTGTGTGTTTCAAGTCTTTGCGAGGTACCGTGTTCAAGTCCCAGAAGAGTAAGCAAAAAAAAAAAAAATATCTATGTGGGGTTATCTCAAAATCAATCACAGTCTAAAACAAAGTTTGGTGGGTGGTGGTTGGGGTTGGTTTGGTTAATAATGGTGAGTGGGGAGGGGGGAGGGAGACGGACAACGTCGGTCGGGTCGATAGTGTCTCTACCAATTTTGAGAATTATTCGTTCTTGGATCAAGTACTGAAACTCTTGATTCAATAATTATTCACACTTGGATCAAGAGCTGAATCTCTTGAATCAAGAATGTCGGGCATCAAAAATGCACTCTTGAATCAAGAATTTCGCTCTTGGATCAAGAATTTTCACTCTTACCGTACTTTTGAGACACGAATGCTCTTGATTCAAGAGCGAAATTCTCTATTTTTTCTCTGAGTGCAGATGCAGGGCGCACTCTGAGCCACGAGATCATAGAAGCACAATCTGCTACGTCGACAACTTTTCACTCAGATATATGTCAGCTGTTCGCTGTCATTTTGGCTCTTTGAGTTATTTTTTGACTCTCTGATTTTTTTTAAACTATGTCCGTCTACCTCTAACCACCGTGCTTTCCTACGTCAACAATTATTTGAGTAACAAATTTTGTTGTCTCTATGAAGTATCTTCCATGTCAAAATGGAATGGACTCTCAAAAAGGAGAGGCGTTTTAAAGTGTGCTTCTATGTTACATTTTCTTTGACGAGATTGGATGCAGGGCTTACTCCAGGCTGGATCTATGATACTACGACGATGAATGGCTTACCTGCACTCCCTGGAGAGTGCTCTGTCTTTGGCTCACGCCATACCGAGCTAATATACTTTCTCAATAATTATCGATATTTTAGAATTAAGCGCCTTAATTGAAAAAAAAAGTCCGTTACCAGTTTGAATTTCAACGGTGGGACTCTTTAATTACATTTATAATATTTTGTGCTCTACATTTTGTGACACGTCAAAAACTTGTTTCTCTAGTCATCTGTATATGTGTAGTCAAGTGCATTAATTGAAAACTTACAACTCAACTTATACACTTAAACTTCAACCTAGATTATGAATGAACTTAAATAGGCTTAACATTTGAATTGCTCTCTTTCAAATGTTCAATTCTATGGTTCTTTTGCCAGCTGTTGTCTGTCGCCCCACCCCCCTTCCACTTGGCTCATATTTGAAGCCTAATTAGCTGGAAAATCAGCGCCACACGGCGTATGAGCAATGTGCAAATGAAAAGAACGGCCACAGTTTGCCCAGCCAGCAGATTTTTTTTTTTATTCCACGAAATTAATTAAACCAAAAAAATCTGTGTGCTACTTTTACAACTATTTTTAATATAAAATTATAAAATTAACTTTTACTACTGAAAAAGGACTAGAAAAGGAATCCAAGATAACAAGAAAAATGCAACTCAATTTATTCAATTTTTAATAAAAATGCAAATATTTTATGCCGCGCTGCACATTTCGCATACACATAGAGTCGACATTTTTTTTTCAGTTTAAATAAAATTCGCGAAAGTTTGTGTTTTTTTTTTAAGGGGTGGGGGGGAAATGCTGCTTAAAAGGCGTTTCATTTTTGTGCTGCGCTTTGGGGTGCGCTCCAGGGAAGTGAAAAGTTTGTGGGTGGCGGCATCATCATCATCATCATCATGGCGCTGTGCAGCCAGGAAACAGTTTTGGCCACATTTTGCACTGAAAAGTATTCCAAAATGCATAGGCACCAGGTGACAACATTTGGGAGTTGGTGCCATAGTTTTATTTAAGTTTTTGATTAGTTTAAACTTGGGGTCGTGTCTGCACTTGACATAAAACAAATTACAGACATTAGAGAGAGTTCTGGCGAATATATTATATATAAAAAAACTATCATAAGGCCGAGAACTAACAGTCAATCAGATTTTTTAACTAAAACTTGAAAACATTACAAACCAAATCCAACAAAATGGTGTCCGAACACTACAAACAGATAGTTTCACGTGCTCTGGAACAAGTGCGTCGCGCCGTCAATGGACTGGATGAGGATGATAGTCACAATCCAATCATAGATATACCATTTTTACCCAGTACTAATCAAGTGCCCAGATTTCGACCACAACCGCTTGAGTATTTTTATTTGCCACGCGCACCAGCCAATAGGTGGGCATTGCCTGAGGAAACCCAACAAGTAATAGCCGAATCTCCATTTTAAATTTATTAGCATAGAAAGGAGCAAGATGCATCTATCGAGTTACACAAATAATGTGTGTGTCAATGCGTGAGTGGGGAGTTAATAAAATTTAATTAGTTCGAGAGCAAATTAAGCCATATTATTTTGAAGGTTATCACATTGGGAGCAAGATGTTTGAACAAAGAAAGCATTTTTAAATGTCCTTAGAAAAATTTCAATACACCTCAAGCACCCGGAGTAAACTTTAAAAAATATCAGTAATTTCTTTCATTTTTCCTATGGCTTAAAAATCTAATACGTAAGAAGCATAATCATAATAAGTAAGTCAATTCCGAGTGGGTCCATCTAATTAAAAAACTTTCTCCATTACTTAAACTTACTTAAAATCAAAATAAGAACGAAAAGAAAATGTCAAGAACAAATGTTCTTGAAGCAGGGATACAAACCGGCTCCTTACTCCTTATGCGTGCTCGAAAACTGAATCGCTAACCAAACCAGCGTCTTTCGGAAAATGCTGAACCGAGCCGAAAAACGCTAATGAAATCGTCGAGTTTGACAAGGCTTTCATGGTTTTAGACCTTCACTTTCTTTAAGTAAGGTTGCGCGTTCGACCCCCAACTACGGAGGCCACAAATAAACTATATTGAACTGTACTGATAACGAAATTATTAAACGTTCTGTTGTGTTGTCAAGCTGTGGAGTTCTAATCTGGCCTTAGTGATCTGAAATCATCTCCTTTCTATAAATAAGTTGCTTTCATAATTCTTAAGTTTGTACTGACTTTCCAACCTACTCTAACTTATCCAAGTGATGTATTGCACTTTTTAGCGCTATAAATAAGCGTTCAATAAATCGCCAGGCACCTGCTTAGCTAGGAAGTCCGTTTCACGTCGTTGAAATTTTTATGATATTTTTAGGCTTCTAGACACAACTTACTGTTAAGCGAAACCGATAAATTCGCCGCAAACTTTAAAAAATTATCAAAAACTAGTGAGAAAGTCGGTCAAGCCCGACTATAACATACTCTGTACCAGTTCATTTGCCCCCGACTATAAAATTATAATACATCCAAGGAGTCACGCGTTTATCGTACAATATTTTTATTATACGCTCATCTCTAAGGCTCTCTCTTTTCTCCCAAAAAGTGTGTTTGTTTAAATACAGCGGTGGTTGGCTAGGTGGGTGGTGGTCTGATATCTTTTTTTGCTTATAGCTTGAGTATCGCTCATCCGATCTTTATTAATTCTTCAGCAAATCGATAAATAATTTTGATTACTAGATATCTCCTGAAGGAACGAACAATCTATCATAAAAACTGTGGGAGATATGACGTTTTTTCCAAATTCCGGGGACGGTGGGGGGCGTGGCAAAAATTGAAAATAAACTTGATCTGCCTGCAAGTATAAGAAATATATGTCCCATACATGTCAAACCTCTATCTCTTACCATCTCTGAGATCTGTGCGTTCATACAGACGGACTGACGGGCAGACTGACATGGCTATATCGACTCGGCTGTTGATGCTGATCAAGAATATATATACATTATTGGGTCGGAAACGATTCCTTCTCCCTGTTACATACTTTTGCACAAACTTAATATACTCTATGTACCTTCGGTACAGAGTATTAACATCCCTGGCTGCTGGACCCTAGCATGCAACTGCAAACTATATTGAGATTCACCTAATATGAGTGAGACAGTCATCCATACTCATTCTTTAAGATGTTTGTGGCTGAAACCTTCCGGATAATTTCTCTATCACCAAAATGCAATATGCCTTGGATATTTAATTTAAATATACCGTCTGCTTCTCTTTGAAGAAAATTTTTTTTTTCCTGCTTTCGCGATTTCATTTTGAGCAATGAAATAATTATAATATTTAATAATAATGTGAATATCTCCTAGATTTACCAAATCCATTAAATGTCAACCGAGTTGTTACAATTATTGAATCTAGTAGAATCAATTCAGCCTATGGCTCTGTCACTCATCAACAATATTGTGAGGCGAATTCAATAACACTTTGTCTCGCTCACAGCAACGACGTTTCCCTATTATCAAAAAATTGTGACAATCAGGGGTGCCACAGAAATCACTTACGCTCAAAATTCTCGCGAATTTGATTTCTGCTCCAGAGAATGTATTCGAGTGATTTGACAATCGCTCACCCTTGAGCCAGCGATTTGCCTAAATAAGCCCTCAAAATGCAATTTGATTCATATAATTCTTATTGATTAATTTGTGAGCTTTTTAAACTTATTAAATTAGCATTTTTATAAATCGCTATAAAATCGCTGGCTAAATCGTTAGTTAAATTTGCCATTCTCTGCAACTCACCAAATCGCTAGTATTGCAGTGATGCCACCTTTTAAAATTTGAATTTGCAAGTTAATCGAATTAAGTTTTAAGGTGTATAAAATAGCTATTTTTGTGCTAAAACAAAGATAAAAAAAATTAGATTGATTAGCAATAACTTTTGCGTTGATCTTTTGCTTATTTATTTTGCAATTTGTAAATCGATTTCTGCCATTTTGCCAAAAAAATGACAAGAAGCCGCTCAACTGTTAATTAATTTTATTATTCTTTCGAATTGTTTATAATATCAATAAATTATAATAGAGAAAACATCGACCAGATGTCCAAAACGAAATTTTCTTGGCTCTGATGAAGGAGCATAAGGATTTAGCTCGCAATTTCACAAAGGGCGTCAGGTGGCTGCTGCCTGGAATAAGCTGACCATGAATTTGGGCCACCTTTCCTCTGATTGCTTCAATTAATTAAAGCTGGGCCCAAGGTACTTTTCAAGCAGCAGGTTAACGTATATCATCTGATTTAGAAAGGTGGGTCCGATGCGTCCGATATCGTCTCCTTACGGATTTTCGTCTTCCCTAAATCGTCGATTGCCATCTGTCGTGCGAGAGGCATTTATTTAATTAAAGCAATTCGTTTGTTTACACTTTCGATTGCCATACTTGTGCAACCAAACAGCAGCTGGAGTTGCAGGGTATCATTTTTAATTTGAAATAAGAAACATTCAACTCCGTTGAAGAAAATTAAGTTTATTTTGTGTAAAAAAAGAACTTACCAATTACTTTTCATTCCAGTGTGTCTACCCTACGCAGTCAAGTTGGAATAGGTTTGTGTACAAGCATGTGGCATGGTGAAAATTCTCGCGCGATTTGGCAAATCGCTAGAAGCCAAATCGCTAGTGAATTCTGTGGCACCCCTGAATAATTGTTCGTAAAAACTGAATGTGTCATCCCAGCCTTAGCAATCCTGCTCTATTTTTGTCCTGGAAATCTCTAGAGATTTTGACCTTTCATTTTCTTATTTGAAAATCTAGTGTCCAATAATTTGGTCTAACTCGAAAACAGGGTTGCATCTCTCGAAAAAAAAATATTTTCCATTTTCTAGCTATGAGTTAACTTGATGTTTAATTGAAATTTTTGATTGTAGTTTATGTTTTATAAAGCATTTTTTTAAGTCATATTTTTATACCCATATAACGCATATATAGCTGTGTAAGCTTGACCATATCATGATATCTTACTTATAAGAATGTTTAAAAGCTGTGACCAAATTTTCACCGACCTCTGTGCATCGGTCGGAAAATGGGTGATAATGAGAAAAACTTGTTTGTTTTCAATGTTAGCGTGCTTAACTAGCATTTGCAAGAGTATGAAAACTTCGGCACCGACGAAGTTAGCCATCTCGTTAATCATTTCGTTGTTTTTGTTCTGTCAAACAACTGGTTGCACAGCAG
The DNA here is from genome assembly GCA_037044535.1 of Lordiphosa magnipectinata. NCBI lineage: Eukaryota > Metazoa > Arthropoda > Insecta > Diptera > Drosophilidae > Lordiphosa > Lordiphosa magnipectinata. The sequence goes on along the minus strand of JBAMBO010001666.1, from coordinate 9,214 downwards.
CTAAGAACAACTGATTAATGTTTAGATTTAGATTTATTTGACAAAAGTTCCTGGTGCTACAAGTATATACTTAGCAATTATTGCACCAGTCACAAAGTATAAAGTAAAAGAACTGACTCAAAAGAACAATTGAGTGAAAAGTCATTGAACAATGAGTCACTGTTCACTTGTTCGGATTAGTAAGCAACGCATTTTGGTTTGCTCAATGCATTCGAGCATTTAAAATTTAGCCAACTTTTAAGCCAAACATAATATTTAAGGAGAGCAAACATTGTCTCATATTTTTCTTCTAAAAATTCCAAATGAGACGATGACGTCGGCCAAACTTGTTAAGTTTTCAAATTCACTGTGAGTTGGTTAGGCCACTAAAGTTCTTGTAGTTGAATAAAGAGTCATGTAATGTCGTTTGCAACTTCTATTTACTTGCTAACCTGAACATGAATTCTCTGTTGCAAGTTACTTCTAGCCTGTCGAAGAATTTTGCAACTTCATTTACTGTTGCACTTTCTACACCTCACATGTTACACCCCCCATTTGTGTGTGAGTGCGTAGTTGGGAGATTTGATTTGTACTTTCCACTTCTCCAACAGTTTTTGGCATAATTCCTTAGGCAGTGGCAATATAAACAAATCATTGCCAGCCCTTGGCAAACTTTTATGCCAAACTTTGTGAAACGACAAAGTTTCTTTTTGATTATTGTGAACCTGGGGGACACAACATGTGTGCCAGCGTCCCTACAAGAATTATGACCGGAGCTTAATTATGTCGAACTGATGGGATTAGCTGAGAACAGCAGAGAGCATTCCATCCGGTAACATTGCATTGATTTTGATATGGTTATTTCGTTCATTAAAAAGTTTCACTTGGCGTCGTGTTGATGTTTTCATATTTCCCCATCTTCGTTCTCTTTGGCTGCAGTTTTAATTAGGGCGCACCGAAAACAACGAACAAACTTTGACGCACTTTTAATGAATCAACTTTTGCCTTACTTTTGCTTCATTGCAGACAACCGGATTTGGCGGCCTTCCCGACGTCACCGAACACTCAAACATACGCCGCACCCTGTCCCGCCAGAACTCCATCTCGACCAGCGATTCGGGCGGTGAGATAGCCAGCATACAAAAATCCAAAGTGAATTTCGGCAATGCCCTGGCCGGTGGAGTGGTCGTTGGTGGTGATATTGTGGGCAGTCTTGATGCCAAATCACCCACCTCACCGTCGGCTAATGCCTCCACCGGCAAGGTTAAGGGCAAAGCCGCACGTAAAGGTGCTAACGCCACAGCCGGTGGCACGACTGGCCAACTCAAGTCGAAACGTGGCTCCTGGCTAATGACCCTTACCCTGGTCAGTGCCATTTGTTTGCTGGCGATTGCGGCAACTTTGGCTTACCAGCACTTCCTCATGTCGCCCAGCCGTAATTCCCATGCCCAAAGACTGAGAATCGTACGACGCATTCTACGTGAGGTGCCGCTCGTCGATGGCCACAACAACTATGCGTGGAATGTGCGCAAGTATGCGCACAGTAGCTTGGAACTGCACCTAAGCCACGACCTGGATCATAAGTCGCTGTGGGCACGACCAGCGTGGGCGCAAACAGATATGGAACGACTGAAGCAGGGACTGGTCGGCGTACAAGTTTGGTAAGTAGAAGTCAACTAAGAAAAACCCTTCTACCATTCACTTTTAAGGTGATTCAAGAATTTGGAACCACAATGAACTTTAAATTGGAAAGCAAAGAGCAAAACAACAAAAATAATATCAGTATCGTTATCTCCACCGTACTACAGACGGGAAGTTGAACAATGACGACCACTAAAATTAAATGCGAAGTTGGAGCAAAAGTTGCACTGACGCCATCTGCCAGCCACAGTTGCAGTTGTAGGTGGATTGTTGTTGGTCCGCACTAAAGTCAAGTCAAGCCGATTGCCTATCAGCGTTTTTCCCCAACTGCAGCTGTCTGCTGCCTGTCAAATGGCCCTGTTACCCTTCCTTTGGCTTTGGCTGTTTGCCCTGCTATTGCCCCGAACAAGTTGCAGTTGCCAAATTTTATTTTGCAGTCAAATTGTTGGCAGCTTTTTTATTACGGCCTTTTGGGGGAGTGAAATAAACTGGAACGGTTTGTATCAATGTTTTGGCCTGGTCAGAGAGAGAAATCTGGGCCTGTGTGTATAGTCATTATGGGGTCGATGTCGAAACGGGTTGATTGCATTTTTATGGGAGTTTTCAATTTTCATGATATGCAACTTATTTGGCAGTTGGTTCATTTGCATTACATATACGCCCCATTGGACGAGGGCAGCAATTGGAAGCAATTGCGCACATACATATGTACATATGTACATATATATCTATCTGTATGGTACATGGTATGAGTAATTTTTTGTTGGCTTAAAAGCAATCAAAGGGAGTAGCTGGCATTTATTTTAAAAAGAAAACAAACGATAAGATTAATATAAATAATGATTTTTTTTATAGGGAAATGGACTGTGGAACAAAAACTGACAATTGAGTTTAAGCGCAGACTCACAACATATTTGGATCAAGGTTTCCCAACAGGGGAACCTATAAGTCCCCCAACATCCGCGGTCTAAAAAGCAAGTGCCTTTATAACAATTAACACCAAATCGACATCTCTATTTTGACTCAGACCCACGTAGAGGAACACAATATCCAAAAGAACCGATTAAAACTCAGAACCAGAACCGGAACTGGAACCTATATTTTTAATTTTTTGTATACCGGTATTCGAGAACCGTTATTCTTGGTACCGAAAAGACCGAAAAGAACCTTAACATTGTACCGGCACAGTTTCGGTTCTGAGCATAACAACTAGACTGACCCACATTATAACTCGGACTCACATTAGACTCGGACCCACATTATAATACCACAAAATTACCTGGGTAACTATTTTGGTGGATATTATCTGTTCAAGCCCAACTAAGTGTGGAAATTAGCTCTGCCACTTTATTTGAAAGTGGAAACGAAATCGAGTCATATTTCTCGCACTTGCAGCAACAGTATCACACCTCAAATTAATCGATTTTGTATTCTCTATGGTAAATACATCTTTTTGTTTATATTCATTCCAATTTGAAAATATAACGTCTGAACAGTAAGCCGAAGGATCTGTAACGATATCGTCTGTAGGACAACTTAGATATGTCGCTTTTGTTGGATCTTGAAAATGAACCTATAAAATGAAATAACATATGTCCAGAGAATAAATTATATCAATATTAAAATTGTACACCATATAGAACACAATATGGCGAATATTTCTGCATCATTAACTCAAAAGTCGTGACAGTCTTAAAGTAACCGAACGATATATATTTATATGAAAAGAATTGGGACAATACAAATAGTTCAGTATCTTCACAAATCAGTTTAATGGCATTAAACAAGTCGATAACAAAGATAAAAGTCGACAAAGTTTTCGGTTAATTGTAGGAGCTAAATACGATAATTTGCCATCCATCTCTGATTCCGTGGTCCAACTTAGATTCCTGTGAAATGAGTGTAGTGCGTCAAGCGTGTTTTGAATCTATACCTCTTTCGTAATGGCAAACAGATCGTCTACATAATTCATAAGCAAACTTGAAAAGTGCGTTAGTTTTATGACTATACTATCAAGGAGTTCCTCCATCACGATATCCGCTATAATTGAAAATTGATGTAAATCGCAATAGCATGCCGTATTTAGCTGTGTGTCTATATTGTCCTCAAATTTAAAGAATCCACTTTCTACAGTACAGAATCTTAGGATTTTCATAAAAATTTCTTTAGGAATTTTAACAGTTCATACTCGTGTATCGTAGTCCGGTATTATCCGATAATCTCCAACACAATTCTACAGGTATGCTCGGGAATACGGAGACCGACATCACACGAAATTAATGTCTCATCGAACGCAAATACAGAACTGTTCGTTCGTTACTCGAACACAATCGAAGTTTTGACGTTGTATACCGAGACCACCGAAAAACGATTCGGAATTTTGATTCCCTGTCTGCAAAACTCATACGACGGTTCTCCAACAGATAAGTAAAGTTTTTTGTAATAGAGTTTCTTTCTTGTGGATTTTTGGGAGTTCGTATATTCTAGGTGATAACACATGCCGTACAAAATAACCATCTTTGTAAGGTGCAGCCCTGAATTATGATAAGTTTATGTTCACTGATTCCAAAGCTGGTTTCGGTTTATCTCCATCAGCTCTTGTTTCCAAGATATAGCGGAAATTTGTTGAGTTTTTGGCACTCTAGGATTCATGGAGGCCACACTATGCATAAATATCTGTGTTTATGAGCTATTTGCCACAGGGCACATATAAATACATATTTAAAAAATCCAAGTCGCCATATAAGTGCAGTGGAAAGAGTCTAAATTGGCCTCTAAAGACAGACAACTTTCGATTTATGGCATTTAAATCAGTTTAATTGGCAAAGTTACAGACTGTTTAAGTCGAATTTACATATTTATGTTTATGGGAGGACAACTAGATTGGTACCTCAAATTTTTATAGGACCAATTATAAGGCTACTTGATACAACATAGAATTTTTAAAAAAGAAAGGCAAATGTTAATAAATAACATTCAGGGAGTGCTAGGTTTTTTATACTCTGTACTACAGACACACAGTATAAATATTAAGTCGGTGCAAATGTATTTAACAGCCAGTAGAAACCATCTCCGACCCTATAAAGTATATACATTCTTGATCAACATCAACAGCCAATTCATATACCCATGTCTGTTTATTCATCTGTGCGTCTGCCGTTTGTTCGTCTGTCCGCATGAACCAACAGATCTCAGATATCGCAAGAGCTCACTTAAGAATAAAGATGGTTTATACTGTTTACAGATGTTAAGTAGTATTTTTTCCTTAAGCCTAGAGGCAAGTAGCTCGACCGCTTCTTTCGACAGATTCCGATACCGAATCTAGTACATTTGGTTAAACCACTTTGAGAATCCAGCACGCCTAAATAGCTGGGGCCAGTCTCATTATTGTCATTATCTTCCAATTGCACGTTGTGAAGGTCTGGAATTTGAATTTACTCGCTATGAAGAATAGGACGTCTCGCTGAATTAACATTTGGATCAGGCATGCCCAAAAGCAGCATAATGCAGTGCACTCACCAATACTCACAAAGAAAAGCACCAATACCAATAAGAGTATTGTTGTTGGTCAGATTGCTGACACGCGCAAACATCAATCAAAGAAGAGAACAAAACCAGTTTTTGTTCTACGCGACGCATACACACGAAATGGTTTGCATGTGTGTCGTTTTGTATACCTTGCGCCCTGCATGTATACGATCATTGATTTCCTATCTTCGGTGCAATTACAAAAACAAAACGTACCCAAAGAGCATACGGCTGGGCATCGCTGATCTGGATATTTACAAAAGCTGTGACTTTTGCTTATAATTATAATTAATTAAGGAATAACTTCAGTAAGTTTTCTTTTCGATAAGATCTTCATCTATATATGTATACATATATATAAACGCCTAAACCGATCTTCACGAAATTTTCGCAGTATGTTAATGGCAATCAGTAAAGGGTCATAGGCTATATTTCAAGTCTGTGAACCATTTCGAAAGCGGTTCAAACCAGTGGAAAAGTGGTTCAGAGCCATATCTCAGAAATCATTCAAGCTATGACCTTAAAATCTAGTCTGTAAGTTGGTAATATGGAGCTGGACATTTTACTGGATCAGAACCAGTATCGGAAACGGTTAAAAAGTGTTGCCAATGTGCTAAAAGGCACATTTGAACGTTTAAATACGAAGCACAGGGGCATGGGACAGGTCAGTTAATATTCGTTGGGCCCCAAAGGTAAAAAAAAAAAGTAAAAAGGTCAAAAAACCGCTAAATTTTACAAATTTTCAATTGAGTATTTACAAAAGCGCAGGCGTAAGCAAATGTATGAATTCTCATTTGAGTTTAGATGATCATAAAGACGGATAAACCGGCGGGTAAATAGAAGGCGTAATTCAAATAGTCAAGAAAATCGTGAAATTCGCAAAAATTATAAAGGACCTAAGGCACTTATAAAGATGGGCAAGGGTTTTGTTGTTGGAGCCATGGTGGAATTAACAAGATGAAGCTGTCAGCCTCTGCTAAAGGCCAGTAGATGTATGCCTGTGAGATAGAAAGAGACGGCAAAACATTTGTATTTTTCTGCTTGTGTATTGCCGTTCGCTTCTAGCATTCACAACTCACTGGCCATTTGGCCCTACAAACAGTTAGAGCGTTGCCTCGCTCGGTTTCACGTCCAGACCTGCAACAACAATATCTTATGTGACTCTCTTTCCGCTCTCCTATGTCTCTGGCAAATTAAAAAGCAACAACAAAGTTGCTTATACTTAGCGCTCGCCTCGGTCGAAGTGTTCGAACGCTATTCGCTCTTCACAACGGCACACACACACACATAGTATGTGCCCCATACACACAAACAAAAATCGGGTTTCTCTTTCTATTTATTGTTGTTGTTATTGATTGAGATCAGTGTTCCCCTAGAAGAGAGCGCGAAAATGTGACTGTGTCTCTCTCTAACACACATTGATGCATGACTTCGGCCAGCATTCGGTGTGAACTGGTGAGTATGTTCGTCCCCCCGGGGCTATGGCTGGAGAACTCTGCTTTTGCCGTAAGCTTTTGCTTTGCACCCCTGGTGTAGATTGAATGGACTTAAATATTATGAAATTTGCAAATTTGGCATAAGACCTTTATTATTATTACAAAGTTTTGATAGACTGCAATAGTAGACGGGAATAGGAGGAGTAGAATAAACGGTCCAACGGTAAATAGGAGTTGTAGATCAAACGGGTCGCGAAATTTGCAAAATGACCTAAGATTAAAACCGCGAAATTTGGCAAATTTTCAATTGTGGCAATTGAATTGACAATTCAATTGGCAACTGTCTTGATCAAACCGACCAAAATATCACGAAATTTGTAAAATTTTATAATGATTTTAAGATTATCATGAAGACGGGTAAATAGACGGATGGTGAAGATCGAAAGGTCCAAGTTAAGTAAGCTTCACTTCTTCGTTTCAGGTTTCAGGTCAGGTTAATGATCTTCTATATATCACTCTTTCTCCAAGTAAAATGTAAGTTTATGTAATATACAGCAGCTATTTAGAAGATGACCAATCTGTAATAAGATTACTTAAATTTTAAACAAGTCGCAAAGGTCCTGTGCCAAAGTATTTCCAGATTATTTCGAATTATTATTATTGAATCTTTATTAACGTTGACTATTTTTACACCATTCATCAGAACTGCTTCAAGTCCAACTAAACTTTTTGCCCTTACATTGTTTTTTTTTTGTTTTTTGCTTCCGTTGCAGGTCCGCCTATGTGCCATGTGAGGCTCAAGGCTTGGATGCTGTCCAGCTGGCACTTGAACAAATTGACATCGTGCGGCGCCTGTCAGACATGTATACCCGCGAAACAGTGCTGGCCACCTCCTCTCAGGACATAGTGGCTGCGCACCGGCGAGGTCAGCTAGCCTCTCTAATCGGTGTCGAAGGTGGCCATACCATAGGCTCCTCTCTGGGTGTGTTGCGCTCATTCTACTCACTGGGTGCGCGTTATTTGAGTCTGACACATCGCTGTGATGTCTCTTGGGCCGGGTCGAGTGCCTCGACCATTGAGCAGGGTCTGACACCCTTTGGCAAGGCCATTGTACGCGAGATGAATCGTTTGGGCATGATGATCGATCTTTCGCATAGCTCAGATGCCACAGCTCGCGATGTTTTGCAGGTAACACGAGCTCCAGTCATATTCTCGCACTCGGCGGCCCGCCAGTTGTGCAATTCCACGCGCAATGTACCCGATGATATACTACGTCTGGTGGCCGAGAATGGTGGCCTCGTAATGCTCAGCTTCGACTCGGAGGATGTGGCGTGTGGACGTCAAGCTCGGCTACAGGATGTTATTGAGCACATCAAGTATGTGCGTGGCATAGCAGGTATACAGCACATTGGGCTGGGCGCGGGCTATGATGGCATAGAGCTGCCACCTTTGGGATTGGAAGATGTGTCCAAGTATCCAGAATTATTGGCCGCTTTGTTGGAGGATCACAATTGGAGTGAGGAAGATGTGGCCATGCTGGCCGGACGTAACTTTTTGCGTATAATGGAAACCGTAGAGACGGTACGTGATTACTGGAAACGTGCAGCTATACAGCCGATTGAGCAGACAGAACCGCAACCCAAAACCCAGTGCACGTATATGTCATCGTGACCCCAGGCCAGAGCACAGGCGCAGGCCCGAACGCGTCGTCAGGAGCCACTGGATCCGGAGAGGGTTAATCACACGGTGACACTTATCAGCGAAGGAGTACAGATTTGGCCACGCCGAAATGCCACAGAACGTGTGGTGATGGCAGCCACAGCTACAACTTTTACTGTAAGCGGTGTACTTCAGTGAAGCAAGTCACACAAGATGGTGCTGGGTTTGAAAGATTTAAAGGTTTAGCGGTTGAGCATAAGGGATTTACATTCAAAGGGTGTTTCTTTAGTACGGGAAGCGAAATAGTCTTATCGATGTCACAGCGTTGCCACTTATTGCATAATTGCGTTACGCGATAGTTTATCGATGACTATTTCGCTCTTTTCGATCAAATAATATGCTAAAATTTTGAACACTTTCCGAAAATAGCGCAAAAGTGCAAAGCTAATCTTTAATTAGATGATAAAATTTTAAAAACAAGACAATTCTTTAATGTAGCTATGCCCCTCTGTTAGATTTTGTTCTACAGCCTAGGATTAAGTGTACTTTTTTTCTACATTGGGCATATTTTTTCTACCTTTCACCTATAATTCAAGGCCTTCACATAATTCTTAACCAATTTTTATATATTTAAACATTGTACCCAAAATTTCAACCCATTTAACCCAAGACTTATAAATCATTATAATAATAGTTTGACCACTTAATTTATCCTTTCACTGCTAACCGCTTTTACTCAATATTTTGTTTGTGATTAATTATAAACCCCAATTTATGCGCAGCCGCTAACCAAAACCTTTGTATACTTATCTGTAACTGTAATATATATAAAATATATTTACTGTATGACGAGGCAAAAAATCAATGATTAACACTAATTATCGTAATTAAATGGCAAGCATATATAATCGCACTCTCGGCCAATCGAGTTTAATGAATAATTTAACGAGTTAAGCTCTAACCCACAACAA